>CAWUHW010000030.1:352886-952886 GCA_963922195.1 Panagrolaimus sp. PS1159
ATTCATTTATTGAACAAAGTTTTACCGCCTCCGAAAATCAATATTACAATTTGAATTTAAATCACGGCAAAAAATGCCCAATTTTGATTCCGGTTGGCAATTACAAAGAAAAAGAAAAATTATGGAATAAATCTTCTGAAACTTCTACGTTTACAACTCTTAAAGAAGATAATGATGATTTGAAAATAAGATGGAAGAACGAAAATATTTCAAATACCATCAATAAAAGCACCCTTTCTCTTCATATATCAGCTAATGAAAATACAACTGAAGCTGCTGCATCAGATTTATTTGGTGATGACAAAACTGATGGGTTAAAAAAAGAAAAATTTGGATCAATCAAAACTTCAAAACAATGCTTTGCTGATAGTTTAAAATCTCGAGTAATATAAAAAACCAAAAATAATTTGCAATTTATTTAATTTTTTCAGAATCCCTTTGAATTTCCAAGGCAACAGGATGGAGATCGATCAGCTGATCCAGAAGTGATGGGATTTAGAGCAAGTCAAAGGATGCAAAATCCTAATCAAGGATCTTCTTCTTCATACCAATCTCAACCCGTCACAAAGGAACATATTCGTCATTATATGAAAATTATTTTTGACAAAAATCCAGATGTTACGGGAGAAGAAATGGAAAAAGAAATTGCAGCAACTTATCCTCTCGATGCTCCTTCCCTTAGCACATGTCTTAGATGGATTAAACACTTCAAATCAGGTGAACAAACTGTTGAACTTAAAGATCATGAAAGATCTGGACGTCCACAAAAGCTTGATGATACTGAACTCCATGATTTTGTACTCGCAAATCCAAATATGACAGTAAAAATGTTTGCCGAACATTTTGGATGTGCAACGGGAACAATTTCTAACCATTTAAGCAAACTTGGTATTGTTCATAAATTTGGCAGATGGATTCCTCATCGTTTAACACCAGCAAATATTGCTCGTCGGTTGGAAGTAAGTACTGATCTTTTAAATCGAAACAATCAAGGAGAATTAAATCTTGACAACATTCTTACAACTAATGAGAAATGGGTTGTATATGATAATGTTATTCGACGACGTCAATGGGTTGAACGTGGTTCATCAGCTCCACCAACTCCAAGACCAGAAATTCATCAAAAAAAATTAATGTTATGCCTTTTCTGGGACACCGAAGGTAAATTTTACGAAATCATTATTACCGTAAATAAGAATTTACTTTTACAGGCCCTGTTCATTTTGAATTTGTCCCTGACGGTCACACGGTTGATAAATATTATTATCGTCGAATGCTTGATCGTGTTCAGCAAGCATTAAATGAAAAGCGAGGAGCAGGAAGAGAAGTATTTTTTTTACAAGATAATGCTCCAGCTCACAGAGCAAAAATTACAAAAGAAAAAATCGAAGAACTTGGATGGACATTGCTTCCACATCCACCATATTCTCCTTGCCTTTCACCTAGCGATTTTTATGCTTTCTTATCTTTGTCAAACTGGCTTAATGGCAAAACTTTTGAAAATGATGATCAGCTAAGACAAAGCATTCAGGAATGGATTGATGAAAAGCCGTCTGGATTCTGGGTTCGTGGTTTTACAAAGTTACCACAACGCTGGCAAAAATGTATTGATGCAGAAGGAAATTATTTTGAAGATGATTAAAAAAATTATGTAATGTTTCTTTATTTCTCGTGAATATTTTAATAATACTTTTAACTGAAAATTTGTTAAGTTTAAAATAATTGTTGTAACAGAAGAAACCTTTTTTTTTGTTTTTTTTGTCCTAAAAAAGCTTTTCAAGGTCTCATCAAAATTTGTCCCAGAAAATGTAAACATAATATGTAACATTATTGTGGAAAAAAATTTCGACGTCAGAATCCACTGAATTAAGCCTTCAAAATCATTGGAGATGAAAAAAACCCAATATATTTGAGTTCTCCATAAATTTTGACCCCAAAAACATAAAAATTATACAAAAAAATTTTTTGACTTCAGAATCCACTGAATTCGGCCTTCAAAATCCGCAAAAACAACACAAAACGCTCATTTTTGAATTCCCTGCAAAATTTGACCCCGTAAACATAACCGAAAAAAATCGTTTAGCTCATATTTTTGTATTTTCGGATTCTGAATCCGAGATTCTGAAGCCAGAAAATTTTTTGAATCCACGCGACATATTTTATCGTGATTAGCATACTCGATTACCCCATAACCAACCCTTATCTCCCGTTTAGCTCATATTTTTGTATTTTCGGATTCAGAATCCGAGATTCTGAAGCCAGAAAATTTTTTGAGTTCCTGAAACCTATTTCATTAGATTCCCCATATTCGTTTACCCCTGACCCATTTTTAAAAAATCGTTCAACGCAAAAATCATATCTTCGGATTCTGAATCCGAGATTCTGAAGCCAGATCATATTTTGAATCCTTAAAACATATTTCAATAGATTCCCCATATTTTTTTACACCAAATTCGTTTTTTAAAAATCGTTCAACGAAAAAATCGTATTTTTGGATTCCGAATCCGGCCTTCAGAATGCTCGGAACCCGATATTTAAACTTCATTAATATCATATACTTTGTTATTAGTAAATTACAAGCATTTTCTTTACATAAAAATACTGTCAATGGTTTTTAAAAAATGGTTCGATCTCGGACTTTACAGAGTTTGGTATTCAGAATCCTAAGAATCTGGAAAAGCCGAGAAAATTCCAAAACATTAATATTCTGTCAGATGAATGTCTTAGGGACCACAACAGACAAAATTAACCTTTTAAACATATAAATTCTATTTTTATTTTAGCTCGTTCATCCAAAATTTTCAAAAATTCTGGTCCCGCCACGAAAATGCTCCAGAATCCTATGAAAACTTCAAGTATTACAAAAAAGCGTCATTGCATCTTCTGACCGAGATGACAGGCTACCTTCATGCAAAATTTCAGATTTTTTGAGGCCTTTATTTCAAAATGCCATCGAAAAAACCATTGGTCAAAACTTTATGAACGACCTGGTAGATACATCAAGGAAAATAGAAATGGATATGTCATTCATGAATATTTCAATGTCTCCAACAAAGAAACAATGCCTTTTATTTGAACAACATCCATTGGGACTTCCAGAACCGATTTTATATTATCTTAAAAAGAATTCAAATCCAAAATTATTACTTAAATTAATGCAAATCTTAAAATATTTTTGCTTTAAAGAATTTCCATATAGGGGCTGTCCAGATCTGACGTCGGGTAAAAACACGAAATTCTAGAACCCCCCACCCCTTCTGTCAGGTATTTTCTTTTGATCTTTTGCCGCTTTATAAGGGAGCGTCAGATTTTGGTTGACCCCCTCCCCCCCCTAAAACACCCGACGTCAGATCTGGACAGTCCCATATGGTTGTAAAAGATTTAGAATATAAAAGAACAAAATGGACTTATTGTACACCTGATTTTGATTATGAAGTTTTGGATTTATCAAATGTTAAAAAGCCATTATGGATCACAAAAGGAATAAATTGTTTTACCGAAGATTTAAAGCAAAAATATTTTAAGCCTTATTTCATCACTTTTATCAAAAGTAATTGTTTGTGATATAATAAATTTGCGACTTTTTAATCAAATTATTACTTTAAATGAATTCAAACTTTTAATTTCTTTTGGAAATGTTAAAACTTTTACCTTTTCATATTCGCATGTTGAATATGAAAATGGTGAAATTGTTCCAATTGATGAAATTATGAAATTGATTCCAAATGTTACTGGATTTTGATGGTAAGTTTTTTTATTTTTTAATAATTAAAAATTTAATTTGAGAAACAGCAAAAAAACTTTGGCTTTGTGACACATTTCTACCAAACGTTTTTCTGTTGGAAGACAATGCTTAATTGTTCTAATTTCAGGTATCTCAATACCCCAATGTTGTCAACTTTCACTTCAGAAACTGCTCAAAATCTCTTAAAAGTTATGAATCCTTTTATTCTAAAAACATTTCGTTTAATGAATATTCCAGAAACTTTTGATTTTAATTTATTTGCAACGTTTATGGATGTAAGTTTATTTTTAATTTTTTAACACTTTTGTTATAAATATTGTTTTCAGAAAAATCCTCTAATTTATTATTATCTTGCATTTGACATATTAGTTTCACGTGAATATTCTAACATGCTACAAAAATTCGTCGATAAAAAAATCGCAACTTCGTCAAAAAAATTATTCCTTCTTAGAATTCGTTTTCGACATCAAAGCGAAGAATCTGTCGAACATTTGAAATCTTTATACAATTCTTATTGTCAAAATGGGATGCATTAAACTTTTTCTATTGTTGTGTTACGTTTTTGTTGTTTAAAAAAATTAATTTTAAAATGCATTGTTTCAGAAGTATTTTATTTATTTTGTAACAATTACAGTATCGAATTTGAGAAAAAAAAAACTTTACCCGTTTACTCTTTTTTTCTTTTTTACCCGTTTATTCTATGCTTAAAATAACAACACAGATTCAGTAAATTTTTTCTCCTGTTTTTAAAAGCTTTAAATTTTTTTACAGATTTTAAACAAAAAAGAAGTTTTCTTTTAAAAATTCATTCATATTAATATTTGCGGGTATTTCTTTTATGATTTGTAAAATTGTTGCAACTTTAATTGCAAACAAAAAAAAGATTTTTTTATTTTTTCATAAAATTTACAATTGTTTTAAATTACATTAACCAATTTATAATTTACAAAACCAATAAAAATTATGAAATAAGGGAAAGTCGATGTGGAATTTTTCCAGAAATTGGTAAAACATTAACTTTTGTTTTATTTGTTGTTAATGTTTGGGGTCTCCATTGAAAGCATTCAAACAGGGCAGATCGATAATCACTTAATGAAAGCAATTTTGTGATGGCATTTATAAATGGAATAAATTCAACAATCATTACTGCAAGTAATGCATATTTTGGCAAAGTTGTATGAATATACGTACATATTAATATAATTGAAAGTGGTAAAAAACAAAATATAAATGGAATCAAAGCCTATAAAATTTTGTATAAGCCCTGCCGCGAAAATTTCAAATAAACTTGCTTCAATAACAAAAAATATTGAAATTTGTTTATGAAATGCTTTTGCAAAAACGGACATTAAATGCTTTTTTGAATGCAAATGTTTGTAAACAGCAAAATTAAATCCAATTGAAACTGCATAAGAAAATATCAACAAAAAGCAACAATACCCAAACATAATTTGCAACGGTAATTCTTCAATTTCTGCCACAACAAAATTTGGAACTTTATCATAAAAAATATCTTCCCTTAAAAGTTGAGTTTTTGTTCGAACAACAAATCGATTTGGCCATAACACATATAAATTTAAACAAAAATATATAACTGTTAAACAAAATGAAAGCCATAAAAGAAGAATGTAATACCATTTTGATGGCTTTGCATCTTTGATAATAACAAAATATCGATAAATATATTTTATTGGAAGTGATGAAATATAAAAGATTAGAATAAAATTCCAAATTGAAATTAGAACAAGATTATATGGGGATTCGATGTTTGAAAAAGTTCCACGCATAAGCATAAAAAAGCTGCCATCTTTTAAGTCGATGTGCTAAAATTGACAAATTTATATACGTCTTTGAAAAATTAGAAAATCAAAATATGCAAAAAAATTTTTCAAACTTTAACTTAATAGTTCTGTGCAAAGTATTTTTCAAACCATTTTAAAACGTCGCATGTTGCATGCAGCAAATTTTTCGTAATCATTTTAAATTACATTACAATGAAACTTACAGTTTTTGTAACAAAATTTGCAACAGCAAATAAAAAATTATGCATACAACTTTGTAACAACAAATTTCGATAAATCAATAATCTTGCACCAGTTTTTGCATAAATAAAATACAACGTTAAAATATTTGCCAAAATTCCAATAACTGAAACAATTTGATCAAATAATATTATATTTTCGTCATATGAAGACGACATCTTTCTTTCTTTTTTCAACAATAACAAAAATAAGAAAAACAGACGATTGAATTCACTTTTATTTATTTTTATGAAAAAACGACAAATGGCAACAAAATTTTAGAAAAATGGGATTTAATTGTCTTTATCCTGCTTAAAGCTGCTGCAAAGTAAAACAAAAAAATTGGCATCAGTCTTTTTTGTTATCTTCTTTTTTTGCTAAAAAAGGTAAAAAAATGTTTCCGGTGTTTAGCGAATTTTAAGTCATGCGAAAAAGATATTCACGTTTTTTTATAGCTTTTTGAAAATAGTTTCAAACTGTAATTTTCAAATGAAAATAGACAGTAATAGAAGAAGGTACTCATAAAAAAAAGATGAGCTATTATGCAATTGTATACCTTTAAGTGTACAGTTATAGACTTTAATTGTGGTAATTTAAGTTAAAAACACAGTTTAAACACAAAAAAAACACAGTAATATTTTGCAAAAAATGTAGAAAAGTTTAAAGGGAAAAAAGTGATAAAAGGTTGATTTTTACAAAAAGTCAAATTTTAAAACACTTAATAAATAAAATTTGAAAATAAAATTTTTATTCTTTCATTAACAATTTTGTCATTTATAAAAAAAGGAACTTTTGCTTTTGTGTAATTAATAAAAAAACATGAGACATTTAATTTTACAATTTTCTTCAAAATCATTTGTACAAGAGCTCTTAAAAAAATTGTCATTATTATTAATTTTAAATTTTTTCATTTTCATTATTATTTATTCACATAAAATTTTAAAAAAGTTGTTTTTAATATACACAACATTATTACAATTGAATTTAAAAAATGCCATTGATATTACCGCAAAAACGAATAAATATAGGATATTTAAATAAAGCCAAAAAAAACCACCGTGATTGTTTGAGAATTTTTGATAGTATTATTTACAAAGTATTTTTAATTCCCATCTTTAAGGTATTGAACAGCATGATGTACAGATGGGAAAATATTTTCTTTTGGGAAATCTTTATAAAAATCAGCATTATCGAAAACTGCTAAAACTGAAGATGGAAAAGCAGCAAAAATTAATGCTATATTATGTTTCTTTGCAGTTTTTGTAACCTAAAAATGGATATGGTAACGAAATGGTGTTAAGAAAAAAGTGATAGTAACAATTAAAATAAAGATATCGTTCAAACTGTGTTACTATCATTTTTAACCCAAACATTAGCACATACCTCCAACAATGCTTCAAAGCCCATGCTATCAATAAAAACCATTGCAGAACAATCCAAAATTATATTTTTTTGTTTCACAGATACTTCTTTATCAATTTCACAATCTGCTTTAACTTCAAGCAATTCTGTATCAGATTCCGAAATCAAATGTAACAAAGTATCAACAAATTTTACGGAATTTGCAAAATGTAGCGGTCCTTCAAATTTGAATAATTTTGCTCCATGTGGAATTTCTATCAATTTTTCATAAGATTTAAAAGGATAAAATGCTTCAAAATTTTCATCAGTTCCATATGTAACAAATTTCGGCCATTGCTGTTGTAAAACTACCGTAAGCAAAACAACAATAAATGAAATAAGCAATCCCAGGGTTACGGTCGTACAAATTGTTGACACACATGCAATTACCCAAACTGCCTAAAAAAAGGAAAAAAATTGATGTTTGAAAATTTAATTGCACAAAATTACGATTTTCTAATAAATTCTTAAATTTTGTAATTAAAACTATTATTATTTTTGCAAGCAAAAAATAGCCACAGTTTAAAGAACGCCTGTTTTTTTGTAACAAAATATTATTATTATTATTTGTTCGAGGCAAAAATTGTTTTTAAAAACAAAAAAGATAATAAATAAAAGTTTGAAAGTTTGAAAATCCAATTTTTGAGATTTTACAAATTTAGCTTAAAATGTGGTCAGTGAAGTTTGAAGTAAACAGAAAAATAATTTTGATGTCAATTTTGAAGTGACAAAAAACCTGCATTACAAAAATTAAAAAATGCTAATTATCTTTGGCTATTTTAAATATTAAAAAACTTTTCGAGAATAACAAAAAATAAAAAAAAGTGTATAATATTTTAAGACAGTAACAAAAAATTTTAAAAAATAGTATAAAATGGATTACTAATTCAAAAACAAAAATGAGCTTTGATGTTTTGCATTAAAATTTTTCTTAAAATGTACTATCATTTACGAAATAATTTTCATAGCCCTACAGTTTTTTAAATTTTTAAATTGAAAAAAAACTTACGAAATCAAATTTTGAAACTTTCCATAACCGGGGTAATTGTTTAACTAGTAAAAAAAGAGATTTTAAACTGATTATAACAATGCATGAAAGAATACACTAAAAACAAAAATTTAAATTACATATTTTTATTAAAGACTCCTTACCATTGGCAAAGGCTCCAACAAAGGACCCAACCATAAAATAACAATTAGCAAAAGAATGCTCGTAAAAATAGTATAAAATTGTGTTTTAACTCCTGAAGCTTCACAAACGGATGACCTGGATAATGCTGCACCAGCAGGATAAACAGGCAGAAATGATGAAAAAATTTCCATAAATCCAAGGGCAAATAATTCTTGAGTTGGATCAATTTTATATCCATGCTTTTTTGCAAATAATTTTCCAAGTGAAACAACAAAAATATAACAAATTATTGCAATTGAAATACAATCTGGGATTAATTTTGGAAGAAGAGAAATATCGGGTAAATGGGGTTCTGGGAAACCTTGGGGAATTGTATTTACAATTGAAATATGATATTTTTCATTTACATTTAATAAAGTTGAAAAAATTATTCCAAAAATTACTAATAACAGTTCAAATGGGATTGGCACAGGTGATCTCTTTTTTACAAATGGATTAATGTACTCTTTTCCAATATATAAAAATGTTAAACCAAATGCCGAAATTGCAACAGCCATTATATTTGCATTTGGAATTGCCATTATTATATCTCGTAACATCTAAAAAAATATATATTGGAATTTTTAATCGAAAGTTTGTTTTCGATTGGAAAAACTTTTTTCAAATTTTTTTTAAAATTAAACTGTGCGGATGACTGAATACATTTTTTCATTTCAACATTTTTTTCGAAATGGCATGAACCTGATATTTTTCTATTGTTCTTTTGCCTGATTGGCAGGTTCACGCCATTTTGAAAAAAATGTTAAAACTGAAAAATGCGTCAAATCATCCATTCCTTTTAAAGTTCTAATTGCCATTAAACATGGAATTTAATTTTAATCTGTTTTGCCGCTTTTTCTAAAATTTACTCCATTTTTTGTAAAAGGCTTTTTTACTTTTTTACACAAAAGTATTTTTTGTTCTTTTTATTAATTGGTAGATGAAATGTCAATGATACAATTGCATTAAAGTCCAAAAAAATTAATTACCTATATATCATTTTTAATTCGTATTGATTCAAAAAAAAGGTTTAAAAAAGAACTTACAAAAAAGAGCATTCCATTTCCATTGTAACGGGGAAGTTTAACACCAATAACTTTATTTAACTGTGAAATTAGGACATGAGCTGCGGTGGCTAAAAATTTAAAAATGAATATATATGGATATACAACAGGTTTGAAATAAAAAATGACAAACCTGTTGTATATCCAGCAATTAAAGCATCAGACATATAAGTTGTTAAAAATGAAAGTCGGAAAATTCCCATTAAAAGCTAAAATTGAAATGTTGTTAACTATTATTCTTTTGAGCTTTTTTGATCACTGTTTTAAAAAACAAATTTTTTTGTTTGCTTTAAAATTTTAAGTTTACTGTAAAAAAATAAATATTTTTTCTGACTCAAGTTTGATTCCTTTTTGTTTATTTACTTTTGTATCAAAAAAAGCTTGAGTAACGTCTTTTAAATAAATAAAAAACAAACAGAGTCATTGAAACTCATTATTTAATCAAAATCAAAATTAAACCCAATTAAATGAGATCATTTTTATTGTTTTTAAATGTGATGTCATAATTTGTATAAAAATTTAATATTCACGGATTAAAAATTTTTTAAAACGGTTATGAATATTAAGTATTATGTATTTTTGTTATGATTCATATTAGAGAGAACTGTTCTCAAAGTTCAGTTTAAAATAAGTTTTTTTACAGAAAAAATTAGAGTGATTTTAAAAGCTACAATAGCTGAAAAAGTTAATTCCCTAAAAAAACTTTTTAAAAATACCTGAACAATTCCAACTCCAAATGTTAAGGTACTTAAAAGTGTCATAACTTCATAGGTATTACTAATTCCAGGATACATTGTTGAATTAGTTCCCAAAATTTTATCTGCTGCCGAATGAGTGCTTACAGAATCAATACTTTCAGGGATTAATCGAAATCTAACCCCTCCAACCATCATTGATGCAACTGCAAATGTACCAATAGAAATATGCCGAGATGTTCCTAAATTTTATGATATATTATGTGGATCACAAAAAATATGTATATACCAAAAAACATATAAATTAATGATGCAAAAAATGATGAATATAAGCCATAAATTGGTTCAACTCCAGCAAGCGTGGCATACGCCATTCCTAAATGTGAAGATATAATGAATTAAGGGAGATATAAAAAAATTATAGGTATCACCTTGTGGCACATGCATTATCCCAACTGTACATCCACCAATGAGATCACGAAAAAAATTATTTTTAAAATCATATTTTGGAAGCCAATTCAAAATTGGAATTGTTTCATAAATTTTATTTTTTAAATATTTTGGTGTAAAATTTTTACGAATTCTTTGAAGGGTTGAAGTTTTACCGTATCCTTTTGGATATCGGCCATATACTTTATCAAATTCAATTTGATTCATTTTTTTATTTCTTTTTAGAGAGAGTTCAAAAAGATCAAAAAAAGAACAACAACAATTTTTAAAAGTTTTTTTCAAAAATGTTTGCTTTTTTATATTTGAAAAAAGAGGGAGTGACTAATGCTATTATCGTCGAACTTTTAAAAAAACGGTCCTCCGTCAAAAAAAATTTGTTTTTTAACGAGAAAACAATATTGCAGTGTCATCAAAAATCCTCCACCCTCTACTTTTTTTTGTAATAAATATTAAGCCTATTATATTATTTATTGGTTGTCATCATCCCTTCTTCCTTCTTTCCACTTTAACTTTTTGGTTGTTGTCTGTAGTCGATTGTATATTGCGGTTAAATGTTCGCCAAACTTTTTTTAAAATGTGTAATTACGCACGAACAAAAAAAAGTGGAAATGCGATTTTTGTTATTATCAATCAAATAACAACAAACATCGTTTCAATCAAAAAAGATTGATTTCAATGAACCCAAAAAAACACAAAGAACCAACTGGTTTCCACCTTCACAAAAAAAATGATATCATACACTTTAAACAAGGTAAAATTAAAACTGATTTTATAATTCATAATCAACAAAAATAACAAAACAAAATAGAAGCTTAAATAAACTTAAACTTAACAAAAACACCTTCAAATTCAAGATTCCATTGCTTCTTCTCCAGTCGCAGATTTTGCACCAAATGCAGTACAAACTTTTTCAAATTTCTCCAAATCAATTATACGAACCATTTCTTCAGCTTCTCCACCAATAACAATTGTATTATGAACATCTGGACAAAATGCAACAGAAAAAAGTTTTCCCATTTTAATTTCATGCTGATAAACTTCTTCAAATGTTGGCTCAGCACCTGATAATTTCCAAATTTTAAGCTCCTAAAAATAAAAATAAACGGAAACGATAAACTTGTTTACTGATTGATAGGAAAAAGAAGAATAGATTAAAACCCACATTTTCGCCCACAGTTGCAATCATTCCACGAACTCCATAATTTTGTGATACAGAATTTGCACCATCTTCATGTGCAAAAACTGAAGAAACAGGTGTTCCAGGTTTTCGAGAATCCAAATAATGAAGTTTTCCATCATCTGTTGTAGCAAAAATACAAAATGGATTATATGAATCCCATAAAAGCTTTTCAATTTCAGCACCCATATCCCATTGTGCATTTGAAATAGGTTCAGTATTTCGGCAATCAATAATTTGAGCTTTTCCTCCCCGAGTACCAGCAACTAAAATTGAAATTTCAACTGGATGCCATTGTAGTGAACCAATTTTATCATCAAAACATGTAATAATCGTTCCAGGTTTTGCTTCATCAAGATCCCATAAAACAACCGTTTGATCTGCACTTCCCGAAGCTAGTACATGTGGACAAAGTTGATTCCAATCTAAAGCTGTAACAGCATCTGAATGTCCTTGTGCAGAATTATCCCGCTTCTTTCTTGATTTTCCAGTTTTTGATGACTTTGCTTGTTGACCAAGGGTAACAATCGGTTCAAGGGAATTTGCAATATCTAAATCCCAAATTTGAATTGTTGGATCAAATGTTCCAACAGCAAGAAGATTTCCCTTTTGATCTTCACTTCCAGGATCATATCTCATTGGAGCAAGACAAAGTGGAGGAGACTGTAATATATAATCATGATGAAGATACCAATCCCCAGTTGAATCATTATAAACATGGACATCAATTGAAGGCTCATCCTATAAAATACAGTAATACAAAAAGCATATGCAGAAAGCAGATTACCTTGACCATTTTAGCAACAACGACAAGGTTATCAGTATCTTTTAAAACAAAATCATCTTTTTCATATTCATCTTCACTATCTTCATGTTTAGTAATATATGGATCATCTTTGGATGATGCATGAACAGCAACACCTTTCATAATATTACCTCTAAAAATGAAACATCATTTACATCTTCAAAAAGGAAAAATGCTTACTCTTTCTTCTCTTCTTTTTTCTTTTCTCCAGATTCGCTAACCTTCTTTTCCTAAAAGTAAAAATCATTTATTCTTTCAAAAGAAACGTGCTGAAATGTAAGTAATAAATATTATAAACTTACAGGTGCCTGCTTTGTTACAACTTCATCCATTTTTTCATCATCATCTTCAGAAGTATCACCTTCAGGTTCACCATCACCTAAAAAATTATTTGTTGATCAGTAGGTAAAGAATAGCAAAACAATCTACCTTGAATAAGATCAGCTAATTGAGTTTTTTCAAGCTGAATATTTACAGGTTCTTTTTTAGCTACACCTCGTGAAATCCACGCCAAATCTGATACTAAAGTAATATTTTCCATAGTACCTTAAAAATAGAATTTTATAGTGTGGACGACAAATATAGATTACAGAAAAAAAGAAGTATTTTTTGTGGTGAAAATGTTTCACATACGAGGGATTTTGTTTTTCAAATTGAAGGTTCATTCTACGTGAGCAGCAACGTGCAACGCCAGTGTTCCCCGAATTTTTTTTTATCCAAAGGAAAAAGCAAGAGAGGTATACTGTAAAAAACAAACCATCTTTTATAATTTTACTTTTTTATCCTATTATATGTAAAAGTTTACGGAGATTCCAAAAATCCTTCTTTTGAATATCATTTTTCTGTTTGTGCTATTATTTTCCAACTATTGTTGCAGAATACTTATAAAATGACTTATTTTCTTTGATTATTTTTTTCTTTCAAATAATCAAAGAAAATAAGTCATTTTATAAGTATTCTGCAACAATTCTATAAGGTTAAAGCGGTAGACTTAAAATTTTCAAATTAAAAATTTGATTTTGGATTAGAAGACTTTGAACTAATTTAGTCAAAATCATGCAGCAATATGTAGTAGTGTTAAATATATTTACAAGATTAAGTTAGCACAGGTTGCTGTATACTTACCTTGTCGAACATTATTTCCTGATTCATTAGGATTGATAAATTGTTGGGATGTTTTATATTGGGATAATTCTGGTTCTAAGACTTTATCATTTTGTTGTCTTGGAAATTCAAATGGATTCTAGAAATGTGACAATTTTATTGCAAATAATTAAATTCACATTTTCTTACTTGAATAGCTGAAGCACCAATGCAAACTTGTTTTGCATTTACCCCTTTCTTAATTAATCCTTCTTTTTTCAATCCAAATGAATCAAATGTAATAGCTTCAATTGAATTTTCATAAACTTCAATATGAAGGGTAAGGGTGCTTTTATTAATGTTTGAAGAGCTTTCATTTTTCCAACTCTTTTTTGCATCTTTTTCAGATTCATTATTGATAAGTAAAGATTTAAAAGTTTTTGAACGCAAAAAATTCACGGATGATTTATTCCATGATTTTTCATTTCTTTGGTAAAAGTCAGATACTGTATTTTATTAAAATGCTGCTGCAGTCCCGAGATAATGTGACTACCAACTCATTGTACAAATAAAGTTGAAAGATACTTTTCCAAAACAGTTTTAAAATTGATACAAAATTTTATTGAGCATTTTTTTCACTTTTTGTTTTGACATAATATTTTATTTTTCACTGGACTGCAGCAATTAATTTATTTTACCAAAATTTTTATCATTTTTTGATTTGCTTTGAAAATGAAAAATTGGAGATAAATTTGAGCATTTTTTGCTTTGATTTAAATTAAAATTTGAATATTGGCTGCCATTTTTAGAATTATCGAAATTATCATTTGCAAAAGATTGCTTTTTTAAAAACAAAATCTCGTTTTTTATTGACATCTAAAATAATAACATTTTTTTAAATTTCGTTTTTAAAAAGAACGTTTTATCAAAAGATAACAATTTTTAAAATTATTTTCAACATTTACGAAATCGAGAAGCATAGGCTGCTTTCGAAATGCAAAAGAAAAACAAAAGCGACTGAAAAAGTTTTGGACTGTGTTGATTTTTTGGAAGAAAAATGTCTATTTCTATAATGAAAAATAGTAAGAATGATGCAATATAAATGTTGTTCATAAATATCGCAATTCAAAAACTGCGCAAAAACATTGTATGATTTTCAATATTTTAAAAAGTAATAAGCAACAATAAATAATCGATAAAAACTGAAAACACATAATTAATTATTACATCTGATTCATTTGGTATCAAAAAAGAAAGATTAATTAAAAAACTGGATAACGCAAAACAAATTTTTCCTCTTTCAAAATTAGCTAGTCATATAAAAAAATGATATGAATTTATGAATTTAATTAATTGTAAGTTTGTGCTAATGAATTCCCATAAAAAAGTAGTAAGATTTTTTCGTCGTTGAAATTTTGAAAAAATTCAAAAAAGCAGCTTTCTAACTTTTTCATAAATGTTGCATCATTCTTATCATTTTTTTGATCCTGTATTTTTCTTTTATTTTGAAAAGCAAAATAAAATTTAATGTTGCTAAATTATTTTTAATAACAAGTTTACAACTTTGTTGTGCCACTTTTGCTTTTTTTATACATAAATTTTAAATCGAGATGATTAATTTGTTTGTTATTCCTCGTTAATCATTTGTTTTAATTAAAAATTTTAAAAAACGATTATTTTAGATGACAACAAATGACGATTGTTTGTTTTAAAAAAAGCAGACATTTATGAATGATTATTCTCAAACTGCTGAAAACCCAAGTCAGTATTCCAATTTTAATTTAAATCGACGTTACAAATGTTCAATTTTAATTCCTGTTCAAAAATGTTGCAAATCAAATAATGATTAAAATTTTGGTATAAAATTAATTATTGCATTCCCTAAAGAAATGTGTTCACATGTATTTCTCACTTACTTTCAAAAGCGTTACGGTATATATTATTGTGCTACGATAAACTAATTTTACAGTTCATGTTTTTTTATGGGATTGCAACAACACTTAATTATTGCAAAAAGGAAGAAGTACAATAAGATTTATAAAAAAAAATTCTGGCAGAATAAAAAAAACCAAAATGCATGTCACTTTGGTGAACTTATTGAATTATTATAGGATATTTATGGAATCATCAGTTTGTCCTCCATTGCTTGAAAATAATGGGGAAATAACACTTGGCGGAAATGACACTTGGCGGAAAAATGGACATTTGGCGGAAACACTTGGCGGAAAAAGGGACAGTTGGCGGAAACATTTGGCGGAAAAAGGGACAGTTGGCGGAAACATTTGGCGGAAAAAAGGACATTTGGCGGAAATAAAAAAGTTTAAGTTTACTATCAAAGTGTAAGAGAAATAGCCTTTTATTATTTCTAAGTGAACCCTTTTATGGTTAATTATGCATGCCATTCCAATTAATACAAATTTAGAAAACATAACAAATTTTTATCAAGCAATAAAAAATAACCACATCAATAACAATATCATAATAAATTTTTATAGCCTAACAATTTTCCTAACTTTAATGAATAATATTTGAAAATTATCTTTTGTTCATATTCATCATCATCCCAGGAAAAATCCATTCGATTTTTTGCTTCATCAATGTTAAAATCAGCTTCAAGTGTATTTTCATCAGCTGCTGGAGGATCATCGTAAAGCTTCATAACACGATTCAATTTGTTATCATCGGCATGTTGAACTTCGCGTACAAAGGCTGCTGTAAGAAAAACTATTTTTCAAGAAAATTTTTTCTACCCGCCAAAAGTCATATTTTTCCGCCAAGTGTTTCCGCCAATTGTCATTTTTTCCGCCAAATGCCTTTTTTTCCGCCAACTGTCCTTCCGCCAAATGTCCCTTTTTCCGCCAAGTGTCATTTCCGCCAAATGTACGGCAGCCGAAAATAATGACATTATATAATGCATTATTATTTTGTAAAAAAATACAATTACATTTTTCAACATATTTATTCAAAGCAAAAGATATATGGGCATGGCTATACAGAAAAAAATCAAAAAGCATAAAAGATGCTTTAAAAAAGAGCATAAGAAAAAAAAGTATAATAACAACAAACAAAAAAGAAGAGTACATGAGTTTGTAAAGTTGGTTATAAATATTAATTAACGAGATCAAGCACGTTCTCCACGAATACGGCGAGCAAGTTGAATATCCTTAGGCATGATCGTGACACGTTTTGCATGAATAGCGCAAAGATTTGTATCTTCAAAGAGACCAACTAAATATGCTTCAGCTGCTTCCTGAAAAAAAAGTCACATGTTAAAAAATCAATATATTCGCATATAAAGGAGTAAAAAAGTGCCAAATCATCAAAAAATAAAGAGTCAGAAAACAGCAGATTTTAACTATGGCACTTTATCCACCAACTACAGTAATACTCAAAAAAGAAAAAACTTACTTGTAAAGCTCCAATTGCAGCAGATTGAAAACGAAGATCGGTTTTGAAATCTAAAATGACAATATATTAGTAAACAAATTGAAGGATAAAAGCTATAAACAAGAAATTTGGCGCCAAAAAACAATTCTTACCTTGAGCAATTTCACGAACAAGACGTTGAAAAGGTAATTTACGGATGAGGAGTTCAGTCGATTTTTGATAGCGACGAATTTCACGAAGTGCAACGGTACCAGGACGATAACGATGTGGCTTTTTAACTCCACCAGAACTTGGAGCAGATTTTCGTGCAGCTTTGGTAGCCAATTGTTTACGAGGCGCTTTGCCACCTGTTGATTTTCTTGCGGTTTGTTTGGTGCGTGCCATTTTAGCTTCTTGAATTAGTAAAAACTAAAAAAAATAATTATTAACACAACAAACAACTTATATAAGCACGCAAAAGATTAGATAAGAAAAAATATTTAAAAAAGTAGGAAGAGAAAAACGGAACGCGACCAAGAGAGACAGAAAAAATGACCAAAAATAAAAAGGGATGACTCAAAGCAGTTATTTAAAAGCAAAAATCTTATAGTTATATAAAACTCAAGAAAGAAGTTAAGGCAAAAGAAAAAACTAAGATAAAAAAAATATATCGACGAAAAAAAATTATATTGAAAAGGATACAAAAAAAAGAAACTCGAATAAAAAAAAGAGGACAAAAAATTAGACGCAACCGTAAGCGACACGAAAAGTAGATGCACAATGAGCCAAAATGAGATTCAACTCAAAGAAATAATTTTTGGAAAGATTTTTGCTTAAGTTTCTATCGATTGAGTTTACCATGAATACTTTCGTTGTGAAACCGAATTTTTTTTATCAACCGCATCAAACAGTGTAAACAAGATTGTGAAATATTTTCGCGGGAAATTTGGAGTCTCTTTTTTTTGACTGCGTCTGTTTTTGAGTGAGTGTAATTTTATTGCGAAATAATTGATTTTTTTATTTGTAAAAAAAGTGATGCGACCAAAGTTCGCTTTTTTGTTTTAAAATAACAAAGTACGAGTAAAAAGTAATAAAAAAAAGTGGAATCGGGCTTTTTTATGCAAATGAGGTATCATTCAAATCGTCTCATCGAGCAGAATATGATTAACAGATAATTAAAGGTTGAAAAACAATAATTAAAAAATTTATTAATAGAATAATTAATAATTGTTTTGTCATAAAAAATATTATTAAATTTTTTTCTATTTTTTAATATTAAAAATCTAAATTAGAATAAAATGTAAATAAGACATATATGTGTATAATCATTAAAAATGAGAAAAATGTTACTTTACATTAGTGTGTAAATACACATAAAGAACTTAAAATCTGACAGCAATTTATGTATGTATAATATCATTAACCCAAATCCAAACATTTCATTTAAATTACCTGCGTAAACACTGTAATGCTGTTAAATAATTTACACTGTAAATTTAAATTATTTAACAGCATAAATTTACAACAAAAAATGCTTGGTGTTGCAAAATGTTTCCTGGCGCCAACGTATTTTTTCAAAAAAAAATTTGCGGCAAAGTTTGAGACTTTTCTATTTTTTAAGAAAAGATACAATTTTTTTAAAAAGTTTGTAAAATAACACAAAAATTTTTAAGATTCGAGAAAACAAATGGCTACTGAACCATTACGTGAATTGTTTCAAACATTCTTGAGAAATACTCCCGTTGAAGAAGATATTGTACAAACATGGTAAGCAAGCTTTTGTAAAACCATTTTTGGTTCTTAATTTTATTTTTATAGTTATGATGTAAATTTTGTTGGACGCCTTGAAGGTGCTGAATTTGATTTTACTGGTGTTGAAGATGTTTGGGAAGCAAGTATGTTTGAGTTATTAAAAGTCACTTTTTAACAAAATAAAAATTTTTAGTCATTGATGAATTAGTTAAAATTATACTTAATGAAAATGGTGAAGAAATTATTGTACAAATTGAAAATCAAGAATTTTCATTGAAAAATGTTATTACCGTTCTTGGATTCGCTATGGAAAAGATTAGTGATAAAACAGTGTATGTTTAAAAAATTTTAAAATATAGGAAAAATAATAAATTGCAATTTTAGTCAATCTTCAATTATTGCATTACTTGCAGCAAGAATTTATTTGCTTTTATGTTGTTTAACTTCTGCACATGTTTTTGGAATTTATCATTCAAGTCTTTTTACAGTTAGTTTTTTAACAAAATTGTTTTAAAAAAAAGATATAAATATTTTTTTAGCGTGCTATTGCTGCTTATCGAAATGTTTATACAATTAAACAACTTCGTGGTGATATTTCAACAAGTAATAAATCAAAGAATAAAGCACAACCAAAAAATAAAACTGCTGGTGCAACAACAATTTTAAGTTCCACGGCAGCAAATTTTTCTCAGTTTCCTGCCGATGTTGAAGATGATGCTTCACCACAGCTTCTGCAAACAATGTCAAATACTTTGCTACATTCATTGGATCAAATTTATATATATCTTCAACAAGATACAATTGGAACAAATAACAAAACCTTTTCATCGTTAATTGATTTAATTCGATATATTTGCCGATTTGATTATTCAAATGCAACACGAACAACGGCAGTTGAAAGCTTTCAACAATTTAAAAGACTTGAAAAATTTTCTGATCGTTGCTTTGCCCTTGCCCATGAAGCAATGCATGAAAAGCATAATCATGAAGATTTAGTTTTATCAATGTTTTGTTTGCCAAGATTAACTTTTAAATCTTTTGAAAGTAAATTCATGAAAGGCTCTTTACCACAATCAACAATTCAAATGGCAGAAGTTATGGTAAAATTTGTTAAAGAAAAATTTGAAATTGGAAAAGAAGAATATTGTATTGAAAAAGATGGAAAAATAATTTATAGTTATAAAAATGATGATGGTGAAGAAATTGTTGCAGCAAATATTGGAACAGATGATGAAAATCGTGATATGATTTTTGTTAAGCGATTAGCAGAAAATATTTGTCATCATTGTTTAGCTGAAAGAAAAGATTATCGTGAAAATAGTTTAAAAATTGCAATAAATTTTATCAAATTTTTACCACCAAAACTTATTCAAGTTTGTATACTGTAATAGTTTTTGTGTGTTTTTAATTACTCCATTTTTAGCAATTCTTTTTCTTTGCTGTTAATTATGGATATCTCAATAATCAACGATCTCGTTTAATTGCCGTTGATCTTGTTTCATTTTTATTGGAAACTTTTGATGTTGCATCGTTTCCATCTAATATTCCAATCCTTGAAAATGTTGATTATGAATTTGGTTCAATTTGTGAAGCCGTTGAATATGATGATAATAATTTTCATCAAAATAATCCAACATTTAAAAAGAATTGGGAAAAATTTTTATATTTTAAAGGTGATGAAACTTTTCAACCAAGAAATGCAATGCTTCAACTTCTTGTTCGTGCAACAATGGATAAATTATCTGCTGTTAGAATTCGTGGACTTTGTGCAATTTTACCGTTTATTAAAACCAAAGAAGGTTATGATGAAATTACAAAAGAAACGAAAGAATTTGTTAGTTTTAAAAGTTTGGAAGATTACTGTAAATATAGAAATTTTTTAGGTTGCACATTCTCGAAGTGAAGTTATGAAAGTTTTATCTGAAGTTCAACAACATGATGAAAATATTGATAGAAATACTCCGATTTCATCACAAGCTACAACACAAGGAACCCGAGCTGAAACTCCCGTTCCAGCACACATTCAACAAGCTGCACAAAATGCTGCAGAATATTTAACAAATGTTTCGGTTGCACCATTTGCTGATTTAATGCTTAAAAGATGTAATGACAAAGCTGTAAGACTTTTATAGATTACAATATCACTGTTTTAAAAACATTTTCTTAGCCATCTGTTCGTCGATGGGTTGTACCAATTATTGAAACCCTTCTTACTGTAGAATCAAATCCAGGATATCAAAAAGCATTACTTAAAAAATTACAAGATTTTTGTCGTGATCCAACTGTTTCGGTTCGAAAAGATGGAGCTCAAGCAATGACTTCGATTGTTCGAGATGAAGAAATATTTAAGCAAGCTTGGCTTCATACTGTACTTCCAATGGTAAATGATCGAGAAGAAACAGTTGAAAAAAGTTGTCGAGAATATTTTTTTAATAAAATTGTTCAACCAATTATTCGTGATGATGGCTCAGATTCTTTATCATGGAATTTAATGATTGAAATTGCAAAAACTTCTGAATTTACGCAAGTTTTTGTTTACTTTATCTTTTTTTAAATGTTTTTTGTAGACGTGCTTTTCGTCGATGCTTTCAACAAACAGCTCGTGAAAAAGATTATAATCGTACACTTCGACAATTGGCTGCTGTTTTATATGGTGCTGTTAAAGTTGATTCTGTTGCACCTTCTGCATGGATGTTATTGGATTATCTTGCAGATGCAATTGAAGTTTGTCATTTAAAAATCTTGAAATTACTGTGACATTATATGTTTTTAAGATTGATCCAATGACAGCAATAGTAGCATGGATGAATTCAGATGAAACTTCAAAAGAAGTTGATCCATCGATCCGAATTGTAACAAATCCAAAGGAACTTGTCTCAATTTTATCAATTATTCTTAAACGGCATAAAGTTTTTGATGATGAACAACGTGATATGATTCGTGATAATATTGCTTCAAGATTTGTATTCCTTCGCCTACATGAAACTGTTATTGCTGAAGCAATTATAACATTTGTTGGAATTGTTAGTCATGAAGCAACATCACAAGATATTACAAATCTTCATCAATTTTTTGCTGAAATTATCCAAAAATTTTATAATGAACTTCGATATGGTGCTGATGATGAATTTGAATATACACTTGAAGAACGAAAGCGACGAATTTGTCTTCGATTAATTACAATGGGACAATGTGCACTTCATTCACCAAAATCTATTTCATCTGATATGATAAAACTTCTAACACATATTCTTTCAGTTGAAGCACCAAGTTTAGATGAAAATACAAGTAAATTTTATGACAGTAAATTTCACAAATTGAAAATATTTTTTTAGCAAAAATTCTTTCACGACCTGTTACAAGAACTGGCTTACCTGCATCACAAGACCCTGGAGAACTTTCACAACTTCAATCATTACCTTTTAGTGATATCACTGGTGATATTAGTGCTGCAGCTGTAATTGCAATGGGAAAATTTTTGTTATCAGTCTGTTATTGTATATCGATATTACTTTAGTAAGGTACCATATTTTAGAATGACGAATTACAACGAGATTTTCTTGAAAAAATTGCTGTTGTTCATGGAACTTCTATACATGCATCTGTTCGAAATAATGTTATTTATGTTTTAGCTGATTGCTATTTACGGTAATCTTAATATTCTTAAACTCTTTTTACAAAAAACATTTTTAGATACACAGCAAAAATGGATACAATTCAACCTGCATTTTTGCATGGACTTAGAGATCGTGTTGATTTTGTTCGATATCATTGTTTAATTCTTACAACAGAACTTCTAAGATCACAATATATGAAAATGTCACCACTCGTTCTTGCTCGATTATTACCTCTTTTATTAGATCCTGAATCTGCAATTCGTGATGCTTTAACTTTTGAAACTTTATCAGTTATTGAAGAACAATTTCCAAATGTTTATATTGATAATTTTGTTACATGCATGTTTTTATTTAACAAAGTTGGATATGGTACATATAAAGATGTTGATCGATATGAAATGCCTGAAAATCCTATTTGCTTTTTGAATCATGATTTTAGTGGAGCATCAAAAAGAAAACAACGAATGGAACTTTACAGATTTATGGTAAGCTTTTTTTGTGATTCAAAATTTGTATTACCTTAAATATTTCAGCTTAAAAAATTTGATGATCAAAAACGTTTTACTCTTATCAATCAAATAAGTAAAACAATTTTTGGTAATGTTGTTGAAGGAAAAATTCCATTTGATACTGTTGAAGCAAAACAATTAATCCTTGATGGATTCGAAGTAAACATTGTTCTAGTTACGGTAGTTTGTAAATAACTTGGTTGATTTCAGATAATTGAATGCCCTGAAGCTCGTTTAACACTCGAAGAAGGCCAACAAGATGCTGATGAAGATGCCGATGCAGAAGTTGCCCCAGAAAATGTTCAAACTCTTGCACGGGCAACAATTCGTGCAACATTTTGTTCTGCATTCGTTCATTATATTATGCCACAATTAATGTCAATGGCAAGATTTTTGGCACAAAAGAAATCACCACTACAAAAAGAATTCAGAAATTGTTTAGCGTAAGTTTTTGTGAATTTTTTTACCAAATATAAAGCATTGATTTAAGTGTTATTGCTGAAGCATATCCTGACCAACTGCACGTTCTCTTCCGAGATAGTGTTCAATTTAAAACTGAAATTGAAGCAGAATTACGTAGACGAAAGAAGGATGCAAGAAAATCTCGAATGATTAAAAATCGTGATCTTGTTAATAACATTGAAAGAGCTGCAGATGCACAAGCTCAAAGAGATGCTCAAAGTGCCGATAAAGAAAATGCTCCACCAAATGCTGATGCAGAAGAAGCAACCGTTAAAATTGAACCAAATGCAACACAAATTGTTAAAACTGAACCCATGGAACTTGAAGAACAACAACAACATCAAGAAGAAGAGATTGCTGCAAATCGAACAGTTGATGTTACAATACAAGCTATTGAAACTGCAGTTGAGAATGTTTGTTCATTTGTTTTCGAGTGCGGTACTTTATGCTATAATTTCTTTAGGCTTTGATTGCTGAAGCTGAAAAATCAAATGATGAAGAGCAGAAAGAAATTACTGTAACAGAAAAAACCGCAAATCAAAAGGAACCTGAAGAATCTATTTTACAAATTGAAAACGAACCGGTTGAAGAAATTGATGATGATGTTTTTGAAAGTTTACATACTGGAATAGATTTCGAACCAACTGTATCGTCAACTCCAGCTATTTCTAAATCAATTTCAAGCCGTAAATCCTTCAAACCGTTGCCATCACCAATTCTTGAAGAATCAATTGTTGCTGAAGAAGATGAAGTAGAAGCTGAAGAAATTCAACAGCCACAAGCTACTCCAACACGACAATCATCTGAAGTTCAACAGCAATTTGCAATGCAACACTCACCGGAAGTTCAACCACAACCTTCTCCAGTTCCACAACAATCACCAATGCAACAGCAATCATCTGTACAAGAATCTCCAATATTAACAACTCCACCACCAAGAAAACATCCATCAATTGTTGATGAAAGTATTGTTGCAGCAACACCAGATACTCCAAAGCAACCAACACCAAAACGTGCCCGTTTATCATTAAATCGTCTTCAAGCAATTCGTGATGAAGAAGTTGCACAAAATTTGGCATTACTTCGTTCTCCAACTCTTAACGCTCCTGTTCCAAAACTTTCAGCTCGCGTTGGTGCAAAACAAAAAAAAGTTTCTTTAACATCAGAAAATGAAAAACAAGGACGGCTACATTCAACTCCAGTTAAAATAGATATGACTTTAAATTTTACATTTGGGCTTCAAAATATTTCTGCTATTAACAGCAGCTCAACGGAACAAACTTCACCGCGAAGCCGAACATCAAATATTACTTTCCGAAGAAGAAAAACTTCTTCTACTAGTACAAGAGGTCCAAGATAAATTCTTTGTTTTTTATTTGTTTTTCTGTAATTTGTTTTTTTTCGTATTTTTTTATAAACTTTGTTTTTGATTTAAAAAAGTGTTAAACAAAACAATGCGGAAAAAGTACTGTAAAAAAAACAATTAAATTAACGAATTTTTATCTAAAAATTGTCTCAAAAAGAAAAAACAAGGCGGCATTTTTTAAAAACCGACAAAGCAGCGGCTTCGTTGTTCAAAAAAGTAAGCTTTCATCAAAGAAGCTTTAATCTTTTTTTTTATCTTGCCTTGTACTGCTTAATTTGTTTTATTTTAATATCTCTTAATTTGTACTATACTGCCATGTCAAAGCGTACATCTGGAGACGCTGGTTTTTCCAATGATGAAGAAGTACAATCAAAGAAATTTAACACTTCCGCTGATTTTTCTCCACCTTCTAAAACAGCTGAAGTTCCAATGGAAGTTAATACTAGTAAGGAATTAATATATCAATTTAAAAAGTAATTATATATATTTTAGATGAATTAATGATAAGTACCATTGGTAAAAGAGGTTCAAGAGATGAAATGCAAGATCGGCATATTGTTGATGAAAATATTAAGCAACAGATTCCCGTTTGTGGAATGTATTGTTACCAGAGATACATAGATATTTGTTATTAATTTCGTGTTTTTTTTAATTTTTAGCAAAAGATCTGTTTTATTCGGACTGTTTGATGGGCACGGCGGGATTCGTGCTTCTGAATTCTTATTTAATCAATTTTCTTCTGTATTTATTAAACTTTGTTGTAAATGTAAGTTTATTTTCGTGGTTATCTTTATTGCTTCTACAACTTCCAGATGCATCTCCGACGAATGAATTATCTACACTTGAAAAATCTATGAAAAAAATTTTTATTGACACTTTTAAGGCTGTCGATGAAGAGTTTCTTCAAATAGCAAAGTCCACGTAAGCTTTTTTCTTTTTGTTAGTTTTTAAGCTTATATTAATTTTACCAATAAATTTTTTACGTATACAATTTTAACATTTACAGTATCCTAATATGCATAAAATTTAAGGTCTCCTTTTTTAAAAGATGGTTCAACTGTTACTGTATTATTTCTTTTAAATAATGTTTTATATATTTCTAATGTCGGTGATAGTCGAGTAAGAAAATTTTTATATTTAATAATTTTACAAGATATAACTTTTAGGGTGTTTTATGTCGTAAAAAGCCTGAAGATTCTTCCTATATTCCTCTAGTTTTAACTGTTGATCATTCTCCAATGCTTTTTGAAGAAAGAACGAGAATTCAAAAATGTGGCGGATTTGTAAGAGATGGTCGCGTTCAAGGTTCTATTGAAGTTTCTCGTTCAATCGGTGATTTTGCTTTCAAAAATTTTGGTTTAACTTGTATTCCTGATATTAAAAAGGTTACTCTTTCTGATAATGACAAGTATGTTTAACGTCGTTTTATTCTGTATTTTAATTTGCTTTTTTTAGATTTGTTATTCTTGGTTGTGATGGTCTTTGGAAAGTTTTTAGCTCTGAGGAAGCTTTAAATTTTGTAATAGAAAGATTAAAATCTTTTAAAAAGGGAGAAATGTATGATAAATCAAAGTGGGATTTAATTGCTGATGATTTAAGTGCAGATGCTATTCGTCGGGGTTGCGGGGATAATGTTTCTGTAATTTTAATTGGATTTAAAAGTGCTTTAATAAATTTATGATTTTGTTTACTTGGTTTCATTTTTGCTTAAAAAGCTGTTAAAAATCAGCTCATTTATTTTTTTCAAAGACAATTGCTTCGACAGAAAAAAAGACGCAAGAAAAAAAAAGATTTAGTTGATTGTGTTTCAAAAAGATCTCATCATCATTCAATTTGTTTGCGAACGGATCAGCTTTAAAAAACTCGCATAAAACTTGTCATTTTTTACACAGCGGATAGCTTTGCTTTTTTTGAGGTTGCATCGATCGAGAAAAAAAATTATATCCTCTCTCTCCTAAGCTGTCTCAGTTTTTTTGTCCGTTAATTTCCTTGTTGCATTTGTCTAACAACTTTGTCGTGTTTTTTTTTGTCAAGTACAAAATTTTTTAAATATTAATTTTTAGGGTTTTATTACCAGAATTAAAGGGGAAAAAATAAAAGATGGGCTATGTGGATTTTATCAAAGTTGATCAAGAAGTACTTCTTTCAGCAGGAAGTTATGTGCAACGGCTAAAAATGACACCGTATTTTGATATTGCACATTATCTTTTGGTTAGCAAATTTTTTGGGATATAATAATATTTTATGATTACGAAAAAAATGAAAAATTTTTCTTTAGATGATTGCCTCAGTAAGAGATGATCTTGGATTAAATCAAACAACGTTTTCTAGACGACACCCATTAAGTTGTTGGTTATCATCAATGGTTGTATGCTTTGCAGGTAGTTTACTTGCAAATTTTCTTCTTGGTGAACCTCTAATTGCTCCATTCAAAAAACATGAAGACATTCTTTTGGTACATAATTTTATACTCTATTATCCCAAAATCTTTCTGTTTTTTAGGCAACAGCTTGCTGGTATCTCATCTTTTATTCCCCTTTTGATGTTGTATTCAAATTAACAAAAATAACACCAATTAAACTTGCCTTATCTGTAATGAAAGAAATTCAACGTGCATATAAGATTCAACATGGAGTTGTGTATGCGGCAAAATTATATCCAAATGCTTATCTTATTCATGTTATTGTTGGTACAGCAAAGGGTGCAGGATCCGGTATTATTAAAGTTGTTGAACAACTTGTTCGTGGTGTATGGATTCCAACACAAAACGAAATTTTACGACCATCATTTGCGACAAAAGCTTGTGTAATTGCATCAATTATTTTTACCCTTGATCGACATTCTCTTTACGTTTCTTTACCCCATGAAATTACATATTTATGTGTTGTGGCATTCTTTGTTTATTTCAAACTTAGCGCTGTTCTTCTCCATGTTAATGATCCATTGGCACCATTTGAAAATCTTTTTTGTGCTGTTTTTATGGGAGGTATTTGGGATGCTTTATCAAGGTTTGAAATTTTAACAATCAAAAGTTACTGCTTTATTATTTACTACCATTTTTTAGAGCCGTTGTTCAATCACGCGAACGAAAGAATATCACTGAAAATGGTACAGTACCAACGGAACACAAAAAAGAACAATAATTCTTTTTTTTTTAAATTGAAAGCCACGATTCTGCCTTTTTTTTATTATTTTCTTCTACTTACAATATCCCAGTTTTTTAAGCATTGACTTTAATTTTACAATTATTCCTAGTCACAATTTCTTATAGTTACATAGCTTTAGACTTCATCATTTCTTTCTTTTCTTCAGGCATTGAAAAAAGTATTGTACAGTTTTAAAAATTTTTTTTGTTAATTTTATCAAATTTAATAAAATTTAAATGTTGTGTAGTTTCAATCATACAAAGGAAATGTTATTTTATTTAAGAATAGCAAGTAAGGTGGAGAAATTCAGCCGCAATTTCATGCCTGCTGTGGCCTTAGCCAAAAATTTGATAACCAAATTATTTTCTTTCCCAAAAGGAGAAAAAGGCCATATTTTAAAAATATCGGCCAGCAGGCCGTACGTCTCACCCCCAGATAGCAAAAAAGAAAATAATAGGATAAATGATTAGCTCATACCAAGAAGGAGTAAATTTGAGAATTTTTTATTATCGCAAAAAAAATTTTATATCAGGATTTTATTTCAATTCAATGACTCTTTGCCAACCATAATAAAAAGTTAAATAGTATTTTAGCTTTGAAATTTTTAATTCCATGAATATTAATGAAATGTTTGACGATAAAGTTCCAATTATTGAAATAAATCGTAATAATTTTGAAACATATTCCCTTCTATTAAAATATTCTATTAAAAATGCAGATATTATTGCCATTGATTTAGAATTGAGTGGCATTGGTACAACCAATGGTTTAAGAGGACGACCCTTTCAAGAAAGATATGAACGAATTCGAGAAACTGTACAAACCCGTTCAATTTTATCAATAGGTATTTCAATTTTTAAATTATATAAATGTATTGAAGAAAAGAAAACAATTAAACTAAGAAATATATCATTTAATTTAATGACAATGTCAAATGATAATTATATTGTCGAACCTGATGCATTAGCCTTTCTTTCAAAGCATGGATTTGATTTTAATCGGTTAATTAATTCTGCGATTTTATATTCAACTAAAAGTGTAAGTTGAAAATGTACAATGGGGATAAATAAAGTGTACGTGGACCGTTGTAAAGTGTTGGGGTGGTTTTAGAAGTTTTCAAGAAAGCCTTTTTGTTTTGTATTTGAATGTATGTATCATCATATTTTATCTTCCTATTATACGTAGGCGAAAGCTGCCTTTCACTTTTTGTGTAGTGTTAAGAGGATTACATCTTTGCCTCGAGCTATATATGGTGCATTTGGAAAATGCGTATACCCTCATTTATGACAGACCTTTTTAAACAAGTAAACAAGAGTTTAAACTCAAAAAGTTTCGTCTTTCAATGCCTCGAGTAACATTTATGATTATTCTTTTCAAAAGGTTTTTTTCCGCACATAATTGAACCACATTTTTAGCGTACAGGACCTCTTTCAAATCTATTAAAAGATATCCTTTCTTCTGGTGCTTCATTGGTATTTCATAATGGATTTGTTGATCTCGCATTCCTCTATCATCATTTGTTTAATGAAATTCCAGAAAGTGTTGGAGTATTTCAATCAAATTTATATGATTGGTTTACAACTGAAGGAATTGATCTTGATGCAGTTGGTGGTAGAGGGCTATTTTATGACAGTAAATTTACAGCAGCTTCTGATCAATATTCTTCTACATTTCTTGAATATGTATTTCGAAAAAGTCAGAGATCAAATGTTATGGAATATCGAGATAATCGATTATATGTTAGAGTCAAATTTTCAAAGGATTACGGTAGCAATGAAGTAAATCCTGTTGATATAGATTATATTGATTGTTCAATGTCCCCACATTTTTTAAAGAATAATTTTGCTATTAATGAAGAATCAAGGGATTCATTGTGTCTATTTTATGAGGTATGCAAATTTTAGGATAACCGTAAAAGGATTTTTTTCACCTTCAAAGTCATAACCTTAATTTTTTTTATTTTTTAGAAACATGGTTTTTGTCGTAAAAGTGATTGTGAAAAAGTTCATGAAGTTGATTTAATGTTGGATATAGAATGTCAAAAATCTATTAAAAAACGTCGAAGAAAGAATGGAGATTCACAACCCCCAGCAAAAAAAACTCGAGGTTTACCAAAAGCTGTTTCAAAAAAGCTTGAATCATCTGATATTGAAAATGATGGGGCAGAAGAAGAATCAGAACAACTTGGATTTCATGAAAAAACACATTTTTCAACAAAAGGCTGCCATCGAGCTGGAATGGATGCATTTATGACAGGATTTTTTGTTATATTTTCACAAAGAATGCATTTATTTAAATATCAAACTTTGGATGCAGCATTCTCAAATCAAACTCTTGTTCCTGGCCTTGAAAAACCTCTTCCCCTTGTTAATAGCTCATATGCACCATCAACAGAAAAGCATCGAGAATTATGGGCTAAATATAAACAAAATAAAATAAAAAATTTGAATTTTAAATCGGGTATTGTTACAATTTGATCTATTTATTTTGTTATCGGTGTTGATAAAAGTTTTTCCCTCTTCATTTTTTTTATTCAACCCCTTAATTTTAATACCTTAAAATAGTTGCAATGTTTTTTTGCCAAAAGAGATTATGGCACGATGGTTATCTTTTATTTTTGCTTTTACTTTTAAAAAAGACACAGAAATACCAAGGTCGAGAGTGAAAGACTCTTGCGCAAGAAAAAAAAGAGATCGTGTAAACAAAAAATAAAGAAGAGAAAGAAAAAATACTAAATCGAGCAAAAAAGAAAGTGCCATTTATTGATGATGCTTTAATGTTAAATCGGCAAAAATGGAATGTCCATCATTTTTGTTCATTGTCATTTTTTATTGGTGATTCTGTATCAAAAATTATTTGACTTATAATAAGTAAGCGACCTGCAAAAGAAAAGAATTATTTTTGAAAGTAATAAAAAACACACTTACGATCAAGAATTTGTAAAAATAATGGCAAAGTTTTTGGTCGTATAATAATATAATGGGCAATAAGGCCACAAATGAGAAGACCAATTGCATAAATTGCAATAAAAAAATTCTATAAGAAACTGTAATAAAATTATTATGCAAATTAGGTGTGTTTTTATGGAGAATAAAAAGGGGGAAAATAAATAGGGCGATTTGAAAGTTTGTGATGAATTAAAAAATACAGTAATTTTGAGGGAAAAGTTGTTAGTAAACGTAATAACAAAATTTTTAGACGTTGATAAAACTACTGTTACTATTAATGATAGTGACCCTGACATTAGCGATCAACGATTACTATCATTTTAAAAAATATCAAAAATAAATATAAACTTGCAATTTTTCCATTTTCTGGTAATAATGGAATTACGAACAATGCAATACAAACAAATAAATAAATAATTAAAACAAACCATGGATTTCTCCATGAATTTTTTGGTGCATCATTTTTAAATCGAAAATAAAAAAGTGCAAATAATACAGTAATTTGTTGAAGGGATATTGCATAACTGACATAATTAATTAAATCATTCAAATTTCCAATAAATGACATAATTATCGATAAAATTAATTGTGCAAAAACTGCAACCCTTGGAGATTTTGAAGAATGCAAAGTTGAAAATGCGGATGGCATTAAACCAGCTCGAGATCCAACAAAGAGATATCTGGAAGCTCCAAATATTGTTGCATTTAAACTTCCAATTAAAATAAATGTTATTAGAAATGGAACAATATGAGAAAATGAAGGGCTAATAGATTTTTCAATGAACAACTGAAATTTGTAAAGTAAAAAATTGTTAAATTAAAAAATAATGATGCATACGGTAACAACAGTTTCAGTGGATTTGAATTCTGCTGTTGAAAGAACAAGAAAATATGCAGAATTCATGCAAACATAAACTACGGTAGCAACAATTAAACCAATAAATGTTGCAATTGGTAAAGTTCTGTAAAATTAAACATTTAAAAAAATAATATTTTATGGTTTTTAAAAATTAGTGATAGTAACATTTTAAACTTGAAACACGAAACAACTTTAACAGAGCGGACTGTTTGATAAATTTTTTAAAAATCGTCAGCATTTTTTAAATACTATCTATATTACTGATAGCTTACCTTCTTGGATTTCCAACTTCTTCAACACCAACCGTTAAAATTGCCCATCCATTATAAGAATACAAACCAGAATAAGTTGCTAAAACAATGTCACCAACGGTTGAATTTTTATTGTAAAATGTTTCGTTGAATCCACCGTTTTTTGTTCCTTAAAATTCAAAACACATTTTTAGTTGTTTTATTTTTTTTAAACCAAAGTTTGTAAAAAAACATCCATAAATTTTTATTTTTTAAAACTTTAAAAACAAAAATGTCGAAAAAGTTTTGTGATAAATATCCCTTTTAAAAGTTTAAAATTTTTACCAAATCTAGCCAAATAAACTGCCCCATTTCCAATGACAAAAATAACAATTAAAACTTTGATAAAAGTTGCAATAAGTTGAAATCGACCCGCAGATTTTCTCAGCGAAAAGAAATTCAAAAAAATTGTTGGAATTAAAATACAGTAACCCAATAAAATTCTTATCACAGATAAATTTTCAGGTTTATATGTCAGAAAAGATAAAATTCCATCACTCAAATAATATCCAATTGCAGAAGTTTGTATTGCCAAAATTGAAGAATACGTTAAAATCGATCCAACAAAATAGAATGAAGTTGCAATTGGCTTCCATCCAACAAATGTTACTAAAATATATTTCATTAAATATAATTTTGGATTACAGTAATCCCTACAATATGCAAAATCTCCACCACTCTTTTTTACAATTGTTGCAAATTCAATATAAATTAGAGCACCAAAAAATGATATAATCCCTGATAAAATCCATATTATCAGTGAAAGATAAGAAGTACCAGAATATTTAAGAATTCCAGTTGGAGAAATAAAAATTCCAGATCCAATTATATCCGAAATACAATAGGCAATTGCTTGGGGCAATGTTAATAAATTTTTATCAGACATTACATTTTTGCTTTTTTCAATAAGCAGTAGTCTGATTGTTTTTTCATTGATTTTATATGAAATTTTTTATGACACTTTTAAAAACACGGCTATCAAAGGACGGAAGGTGTTTTCTTCGATAGCAACAAAAAAATCGAAAGAAGCAAAGAGCATTCAATGTGCAAAAATTTTTCAAGGCTGTAAAAAAATTATTGTACATTAAATCCAAAATTTTAAAATATTTTTTAAAGAGAGCAAATGATTTAATATATTTTCATTTGAACGTTTTTTTGAAATGGCATAAACCTGATGATCAGGGTCTTTTTCTATTATTCTTTTGCCTGGTTCATACCACTTCAAAAAAAACTTTAAAAATGAAAAATGTGACAAACTGTTTGTTCCCATTAACCACTGTAATACGGCACTTATCATTAACCCCAAAACAAATTAATTTGCATTTGCTACGATTTTTATTAAAGCTGCTTTTTTTCAATAAAATACAATATTTTTCAATTTTACATCAAAATTTTTAACAACAGTAAAATAATAACACAAACATAATACATAATAAAACAACAAAGATATAACTATTAACATGAATTTATTTCTTCTCTTTTTTCTCTTTCTCTAAGTTGTCATCATTAATATTCTAATCTGGGGATAAAAAAAGAAAAGTTCATTTACAGGAATCTTTTTTAGATGATGATGAGGTAGAATGTTGAACAGCTGACGCTGAAGAAATTTCAAACTTTTCTGTAAGATTTCTTCTTGTTGAACGTTTACTGCTGCTTGCACTTGCTAAAAAATGAACAACTTTAAAAATTTATAGTCTGTATTTTATTCAAATGTTTTGGATGAATAATGGGGATGCCAAAAAAATGGTTATAAAAAACATGAAAAATGTAGAACAGTTGTTCAGTGGTTTTAGAAGGAGCTTATAACTCATAATTTATGAGATTTAACTTTAACCTAACCCTTATAAAAAGCTTGACAGATATACAAGTAAATATACATCTCAAAGCTGTATCGTATCCCAAATAAGAAACTTACAACTTGCTGAATGTTCATTAAGATTTCGACCATGATTTACTGGAGTTTTATGAGGTGATACACGTTTACGTAATTTCATTGGAGTTGTTGAATGAGATGGAAGATGTCGCTTTCTTGTACTTTCAGCAGGTTTTGGTGGTGGTTCAACAGCTTTAGTTGGAGATTCGATTGGCCCTCTTCCTGTAGGATAATGCTTAATTTCAACAACACCAACACGTGGAATTTCTTTTCTTAAAATCATATTTGAACGATAAAGAACTGGAACCTAAAATAACATTATATTATTTATAGAAAAAGATGTAAAAGATTATATACCTCATTAGCATTCAATGATTCATATATAAAAGTTTCAGATGAAGTTGATGATGAAGCAGTTGCAGTATCACTACTGCTGCTATCAAAATTCATTGGAATACCTTGTCGAAAATCAAAACCCCATCGTTGTGATTGTACATTAACTTCTGCATTAAGTTGAGCTTGAAGACGTTGAGAAAGATCTTCATGATCAATGCTATCAGGAAATAAACGTCGGCGAGCATGTGAAGGTACTGCAGCACGACGGAATAAACTTTCACGTGGCATTATACAGAGGTATTTAGAGATAAATATACTTCATAAATAAAGAATAAGATCAAAAAATTAAGCCTAAATTAAACACCAAAAAAAGAGATGAGAAATAAAAATTGAATTACAAAATCAAAGGAAGAAAGAGAAATATTTTCTCTAAAAAAGTTGTTTTTGTTTCGGAGAAAAAAAATATTGGATGCAAAGTGCTTCCTTTGTTCCTCATTTGGAAGAAAAGAAGAAGAAAAACGGCCGATCTTTTTTTTTTGCCGATGACTGCGCAACAAAAAGAAAAAAGAAGAAAATCGATGCTTTCGTTTTTCTTTGTTAAAAATTTTTAAAAAATAAAAGTTTTGCGCCGTTAGGCATTCTTCAACATTAAACCAAAAAATTGCGCAATGTTTAAATTTTGAAAGAAAAAAATTTGCTTCAAACAAAAAAACGTTTAAACTTTTTGAGTGAGCATTCTTGGTTGGCGCCAATTAGTTGGGTTTTAATTTTTTAATTTTGTTGAAATTGGTTGTATTATTTTACGTTTTTGAGGGGATAATTCGTTTTCAACTTTTTACTTTAATTCAAAGAAGCTCTCTTAATTAATTTTGAAATTGCTATTTTTGATTTTTTTTCTTAAATTTGTTCGATTTTTAAATCATTAATTTTTTTTGATTTTTTGGGGTTAAATTTCCAAAAATTTTTGACCCCTAAAAATTCTTCAATCCTTGAATATCCATTTCATGCAAAATTTTATACACCACTTAAAAACTCAATTGATCCTTAAACTAACATTATTATCCTCATCTGGCCCTTTTCTACAATTTTGTGTTTTTTAAAATTGAGTCAATGGGAGGTATTTCATGACATTTTAAGAGATGCATTTAACACCCTCAATTTGTGTCATCATCATCTTCTTCTGCACCTGTCGTTTAATACTTCTTTTTCGATACTTAACTTTAATATACTCCACTTTCAACGATTAATTTTAACAACAATCCAACGACATATGGCATCACTTTCATTCATTCATTCACTTGCGCGCGTCTGTTACCGGATATTTGCTGTTGCTTCTGTTGTTTGTAATAGAACCTACCATTTTGCTGTAATGATGGTCAGGTTTTTTTCAAAAAAATAGTCAATTTTGAGCTTATTTTGATCCCCAAATTTTAAAAAAATTTTTATTCATTTTTTATTTTTTATTAGTTTTTTTGACCACAAAACAGAGGCATAAAAATGACCAATTTTATTAGTTTTTAAAGTAAGTTTAAACTAAAAATTCTTTGTTGTATTTATAAATGTCTAAGAAAACTGATGTAACTTTTATTAAAAAAAACTTTCGGCAAAAATTGTTTTAAAAAAAATTTGAACTTTAAAAACAAAGAAGAAATCGGAAACGGAAGTGTTTCATTCTTGATTTTTTTGTGGTACGATTTTTGGTGGAATGAGGCATGGCACTGCGCAAAACGAAAAAAGGTTTTTGTGATCTTTAAAAATGAATAAATATTAAAAATTGGCTAAAAAAAGTTTTTTCACTATTATTTCAAACGATTTGGAAGTAATGTGCTACATTTTTTTATCGTAAACTGTGTGAATTGAGTGTTACTTTGTTTTGAAACAATGACATATTTTGGATTAGATTTTATGAACTAAATTTTTTAACCCTTTCCCTTTTTTTTCTTTCAAAAGTTCAAACCCCCTTCTTTCTTTTTTGTTTGCAATTTAATTTTTAAATGGCAATTTTGAAAGTTCAAAAAGCAAAAAAATACACCTGAAAAAAGCCTAAAAACTAGAATTTTTTTACCGCCAACTTTGTGGTCAAAAATTATATATGAAACAAAAACAAGACAAAAAAAAATACGTGTTATTTCAGGTTTTTTTGGCGCCATTTAAAATAGAAAAAGAATTGCGGCTTTTAAAATAAGAAGAGAGAGTTAAAAAATTTTCATGGGTGACAAAAATGAATGACTTTTCTTGGAAGAATTTTTTTTGGCTGTTTGTTTTTGTCTTCTTTTTTTTTGTGGCCACAACAATTTTTTAACAGCAAGTTTTTGCGCGGGATTTTTTATTTTTGGGGTGTCTGATTGTTAAAAATATGGGAGGGGAAAAAAGGTTATCAAGGTTTAATTTGAGAAAATTGGAAAGATTTTGAAAATTGTTGAAAAATTGTTTTTGTGTGGGCAGAAATAAGTACCCAAGGTCAAAGAAGCAAAATTGTGGCCAATAATGAGTCTGTCCTATCAAAAGGATTACGAAATCGGTTTACAATTTCTTTTTTTCACTTTCTTTTCTTTGACGATTTTTATAGGGCGCTTTCGTTGTAAGACAAATATAATTTGAAAGTGATAAATTTTTTTGAATTTTATAAAGTTTTTATGAAATTCAAAACGAAAAATTCTAGGCTGGCGCTGGCTTAAAATATCAAGCATGCTCAAGGTAAAATTTGCACGATCTTGTGTTTCTTCGTGAAATGCTGTTATATCGTCTTCATCTCTAAATTACAAAATTTAGTAACAACAAAATATAATAATCGAAATTAAACCTGTCCATATTTGAATTCAAGTTCTTTTCCTTCCAAAATGTAAGGGTAATGTTCAACAGATAGGAATATTACAAGAAAAATTGGTGAAATTGTATACTTTTAGCAAAGAAACGTCAGCACAACAAAAATTTGAGGGAATGTGAAGGAAAAGGAGGTGTTTTTTTTGCAATTTGTTTCAATCAATATTGCAACTGAAGATGAACCTTTAGAGAATTTGGCATATTTGTTGTGCAATGCAAAAAAATTTCTAATTTTTGTCTGTAATTCAGCATTTTCCTTTTTGATTATGCATCACTGACGATACAAAAATTTTAAAACAGAAAAAAAATTATGTTTAAACATTAAAATTACAAAGATTTTGCTTTAAAAATGTTTTGAATTTCATAAAAACTTTATAAAATTCAAAAAAATTTATCACTTTCAAATTATATTTGTCTTACAACGAAAGCGCCCTATAAAAATCGTCAAAGAAAAGAAAGTGAAAAAAAGAAATTGTAAACCGATTTCGTAATCCTTTTGATAGGACAGACTCAATGTTTTTGGATTTAAAGTTTTTTTGCAGATTGGTTGTACTTCGACTTCGAGTCGACTTCCCCAAATCTTTATGCAAATTCGAACTTCATATTTTTTCAAAAGCCATTTTTTAACCAAAACAAAAAATTACATGAAAAACAATTTTTTTCCAGCATCTCTGAAAAAAATCTGTGTGAAAATAAATAATTTATTGCCATTTTTCGTCAGTTTTTTGGCAATAAAAAATATTGAGCCCCTGTCTGACCACAAACTTTTTTTATTGTTAAAAAATGATTTAAATGCTGACATTTTCTTACAAAAAATTGAACAGAAGCAAATCAAAATGTGTGCAAAAGAGCAAGTGGCATCACTTAAAAAATCAGATTTATAATCTACGAAAAAAATAGATGTCAAATTTATGATGTGTCAAAGAAAAGGTCAATCGGTCATTTTAATGTTTCTATGAATGAATGAGAGGAACAAATGTTTTTTTCTTGTTTTATTTTAGAAAATGTTTTTTAATAGAATAAATGGTCACACATAACGAAATTTAAAAAATGTTAATACAGCTCATACAAAAATGCAGCTATGAATGTTATCATTTTTTGGTTTAACACTTGATACGCTTTTTATCACTTCGACCTGTACATACAAATATATTATTTGATAAAGTCATATTATAGAACTTAAAGAATACATAAATTAATGCACGAATTCTAAGAGGCAAAAATGTGAATTAAGAATGTAAAAAACTGTTTTAAAAACAGAAAAATTCGAAATAGAACTTTGCAACTTCATTTTTTTATTTTTTGGTTCCTTTTTCAAAATTTAAATTTGCATTCTTCCCACACATATTTTTTACATTTTCAAGGACTTTTTTGTTGATTTTATTCTATTTGCATCAATTATATTTCTTCAATTAATATCATTATCAAACACTCTTTGTTTCGTTTTATTCATTATTTCTTTTTTTGATTACTGTAGCTTTCAATTGTACACCAATTAATTGGAATTTCCAATAATATGTTTCTATCTTTAGCTTCATTTTTTTATTGTAACAGTTCCGCTTTTTAAGCTTATTCATTATGCATCTTTAAGAAATATGGCGGGATTTTTGTTGTTTGTTTCGCGTTTCAGCTTTATCACTTTTTTCTTATCAGATATTTTTGTTCTTTTGCCAAACTTCTTTCAACATAATTTTTACGTTGGCAGGCAAAAGTAAGGATTGCCTATGAATTTACATTTTTAATGAGTTATTTCGTTGTATCGTTGCAACTCTTATGTTTATGGTTTTTAATTTTGATTAGTTTTTAAGGATTATTTTCATACTGTAATTTAGGTAGGTGTGGCGATAATGTATGGTTATAGGTTTTGTATGCTTCAGAGAGGAATACAGAAATTATTTTAAAAGTCTTTTAATAGATTATTTTGTAAATTTGTCTAAATTTTTTTAGACAGTAATATTGCAACTGCCAAAGATCAAAGGCAGTCGGCCGACCATATATAACTTTTAAGTAGATTTAAAGTGTCTGCTGTATTCGAGTTTTTGATACTAATTTTAGGATTATAAATTTCTTTTTTCTAATTTGCAGTGCTTTTCACTGATATTTCTTTTTCCAACTATTTTAAAATTTTATAATCGTTAAAAACACTATGAATATTTTATGGCATTCAAATTTCCCATTTTTAATTAGGGATGCTTTTGTAAACTTAAATGCCAGATTATTACTCTTTCCCTTTTTATTAGTCAAATTTTTTACTGCTTGTCACATTTCTTTTTTTTCCGTGTGGTCCCTTGTTTTTTTACTGAACACAATTTTTTTTAAAAAAAATTCTTATCAACAAAAATAATTTTTTTTTCTTCCATCCCCCATCCTTCCATCATCAGCAGTAAACATGGATTCAACCTTTTTTCATTGCATCTAAGTTTTTCTTCTGCCTCTGATGCGTCCCATTTGATTTTGGCAAACACTCGCATCTAAAAAATAATCAAAAAATCAAGAACACCGTTCACTTCAAATTGAATCAAAAAAAGGAATGAGCGTTGTCAAATCAAAAGTAATGTAAGCAATCGTTCCTCAAAATTTTTTTGTTTACATAATCTTTTTTTTCAAAAGAGCTATTAACGTAAGATTTTTATTTTTCAAAAAATGATGGAAAAAGGAGGGGGAATACTGTAGCAAGAAAAGAACTTATTTTTAGTGTTTAACGATGATTATATAGCAAGGATGAAAAGTGAATGAATGATAAGAGTTTGCCAAAAAAAATCTAAAAAAGGGGTAATAATGCTTGTTTTTTTGTGTGTGTTTTTTTACGTAAGGAAAGGAAAAAAAGTTACGGTGATGCTTCGGAGAAAAAAAAGAAGAACGCAGAGTCAAAATAAATGATAAAAAGTAAAAAATGATAGTAAACAAAAAAATTGAGTTTTTTTAATGAGTAAAAAAAGTTAAAAATGATTTTAATTAAAATTGAATTTGAAGAGAAACGTAGCATTACAGTTAATCTGAAAAAATTACACCGCGTATTTAATACAAAAGTTGCATAAATTTTGTTGAAAAACATGTTCAAAATTATTTAGAAATTTTAGCGACAGCTCTCTTTCTGTTTTTATAACCGTTGTTTCCGAAAACTTTTACAGACTCCGAAAGTGGAGCACGGACTTGCCGCCTTTGATCTTTTTAGACTTCAGAAAAAGCATTTTTAAGTGACCGTAATTTTCTTTGTGCTTTTGCAATTACTTCTTTTTCTTTTGTTCAAATTTTCTTGTTTACCTCATATAATAAATCTCGCTGATCCTTTTGAAATCCTACCCTGAAAAACTTTTTACCGCTTTATATTCTCATTAATTCAATTAAGCTTTCATAAACAACCTTAATGGAGGGGGTATTTTCTCTTTGTCTTTACATTTCAAAAGAAAGAAAAAAGTTTCCGGCGCAAATGAAAAGAAAAAGTAATCCGATCGCAATTAGCTGACTTCTAAAAAACTTTTTTTTCTTCTTCAAAGCCTTTTCCCGCTGCAGAACCCATTTCCGATTAACCTCACTTGAATGGCCACAAACAATAGAGAGAGGCTTGCTTTAATTTTTTGAATATAAACTTTTTCTTTCTTTTATTTTCGGGTAATGACTTTCTTTCTTTTTTTTCTGATCTCAACCGCCTTGGATTTCCATTAACTTTGTTTCTGTAATAAAAAAAAAGAAAAAATAACAATGAATCTTTTTTTAGGATTCACCGATAAAAAAAATTAGACTATTCATTGTTCATTTCTTTTTTTTGAAGTCAGAGAAAAAGAATAAAGTGGATTGTAAAAAGAGCAAAAAAGAAGGATTTCGTTTTTCAGGATAAAAAATAAAAGTGAAAAAGTTTTGTTTTGTTTTGACCTGATTCTCACGACTTCTTTTTCTGGATTTGATTTTTTTTGTTTGATTGAATTTAAATTTGAATAAAAAAAGCAATTGCATGTTTGTTAAAAAAAGATGTGAAAAGTATACATGAACGAATGGTGACAGATGGCGTTGTTTAAATTGGGTGCTAAAAATATATATTTGGTTCAATTTTGATTGAATAAAAATATAAAGGAATTGAAATGGAAACAAATGGCGAGAATTGACACCAAAATTGAAGTTTTTATTACTTCAAAAAATAACAGATGGGATTTAGATATTTCAAAATAAAGCTTTAGTATGAGAAATTAGTTGTAAATCAATGATAGTAAAACCATTTTTGCGATATTTTTTATTCGACGTTACTATCGTTTCATCTGTCATAGTAACATTTTTTCACCGGTAATTGTTAGCTTCTGTTACTTTCATAATACCATTTCTTTGACGATAAATTTTAATTTCGTATTACTATAGTAGTAACAAGTTATAGCAATAATTGAGAGTTTTTGTTAATATGATAGTAACACTTTTTGACGATATTCCACAAATTTATGTTACTGTGATAGTAACAAAATTATGACGATATTTTACACAATTTGTTAGCATCTCTTTTTTCGACTTTTTTCAATATTCGTAAAACTAGTATTAGTTTCAAATAATATCCGTTAGCGATTTTTATCGTTGCATAATTTGTTTATTTTAAGGCTTTTGAATAAACTATTCACATATGTACATTTTTAATCTTCTCTATCATTTTCAAAACGACAACGATCTTTTGCCTTTCTCATTTTTTGCCATTAAAAAGAAAGGAGAGATCCTGCTAACCACATGCCATCACTTTCTTGCCTTTTTGCCGTTTTGAACCATTAAAGAGCTCAACTTACTACTTTTTGCTGCTCTGTCATTTTATGCTTTCTCGAGCATCAAAAAATTTGCATATTTTTTCTTTTTTGTCCTTTTTTGACCTCTTTTGTTTCGCAGCAGGCGGCCGCTCCTTACAAAAAACAAAAGCTAATCCATTTAGCTTTCTTTCAAATTTATTAAATTCGCATTTACATATTTTTATAAAAGGAAAATGACAGAACGGAAGCGTTTCCCATTTTTTTGTTCATAAATATTAATGAAAGACTTCATTCATCTTTTCCTTTTTCTTCACTCATTAAAAAAACATACACATCTCTTTAAACAAAACAAAGAAATATTTTTGGTCTTTTTTGACGGCACTTTTTTTTTTGAGGTCGGCATTTTTGGAAAGTATCTTTTTCCTTTTTATATTAAAAGAGGATTAGACTTTGTTTATTCATGTTTTTTTTGACTTTGACTTTAAATATAATATCAAAAAAGAAAAAAAAGCCTAAATCAAACAGTCGGTCAAATATGATTTATCGTTGATGCTGTAGCGGAAGTTCTTCTAATTTTGTTTCCGGGTCAATGGCAAAAAAAAGTCTTTCTTTCTCGAGAGAATGGCAAATGCCGATAGTGGCTTTTTGGTGCTGAAAAGAGATGATTGCTCAATTTTTTTTGCTGCTGCTCTTTTTGAACTTTTGTGTACATCAATAAAAATGAGAAAAGATAATAAAATTATGCCAAAAATGGAAGCAAATTGTAAAATATTTTTTATGGCATTATATTCAAAATTGAAACAAAAATGCCAAACTTTGGTAACAAAAAAAGATCAAAACCTAACTGCAAATTGCCATCAAAAAAATCAACAAATGCCATTCTTTCACTCACTGAAACTAGCCACAAATGACCTCGCTGCTGCCAACCTTTAAAAAAAAACTCTTTCCATTCTTTTTTTTACCTTTAATGTCCAACTTTTCCTTCTTTTTTTTCAAAAATCCGTCCAACAACAATAACGGCAGCAAAGAAAATGCCATTTTCCAATTCAAATTTTTTTTCAGAAAACGGCACAAAACGAACAAAAGTTATTTTTTTCGTTGTCCTTGAACAGAAATGAAAAAAGTAATACAGAATGTCCTTCAACTTCAACACATACAGAAAAAAAGGCTCTTCCATCATCATAATATCCCTCCAATCCCCCCAATCCCGTGACCTTCAAATTCAAGAAAAAAAATGTCAAATTTGTATAAATCTTTTTTATTATTTCATTTTTTCAAATAAAACATATATAACAAAAAATACAAAACATCACAAAAAACTAATATAAAAATCTACTTTAAATCAATCATATAAAAATTTGCATTATAAAAAAATCTGTTATAAAAAAGTAGCAAAAAACAAGTTAAAAAAAAGAGATACAAGAAAAAAAAGTAATGACAATATTTTTGTATTTTCACAAAGGATTAGCTAGCAATCAAAAAATGGAAGATATCCAAGATTTTAAAAATTTGCATTAAAAAAGGATAAAGTCCAAATTCTGAGGCAAAATAGAAAGAAGCATACAAAAAAAAAGAAAATTGCCAAAAACTTTAACACAGCGAAAAAAAGAAATGAATGTGACTAGAACACTGGGATATTTTGTCACGACTTAAAAAAAATACGGATTTGATCCAAGATAACAAGAAAATTTGCATAAAACAATTAAAGGCACTTTTTTAATCATGATTGGTTGATGGTCGACCAGTTGTTGCTGAGGATTCATTAAAGATGAATGCAACTGTTGAAGCAGAAACGGATGAAGTTGTTTTTGCAGTCTTTTTAGCAATTCTTTTGCTAACATGAAGTGGCATATGTGAAGTCAATTTTTCAGTTGGTGATACCAAAGTTCGGGGTTTTCGGGATTTTGATGAAGCTTTCTTTGCAAAACGTGGTTGACGTTGAAAGACAACTTTTTTTGGAGTTTTTTGTACTTTACCAGAAATTTTAAAAGATTTATTAAGATTTTCCTCACATTCCATCGATGAATCCAAATCGGCATTTAAAGATGAAGAAGGATCATAATTTTCAGAATCAGATGACATTGAAGAATCTGAAGTTTGCCGGGCCAATTTCATGTTGGATGTTCCAGCAAGAGTTGAACAACGATAAAATCCTGGAACAGATGAAGATGGAACTTGTGTATATTCAAATGTTGACGAAGATGGAAATGGTACACCAGCTGTAAAATCAAATTCCCATTCTTGACATTTTTTATTAATTATTTCATCCAAGAGTCTTGTACAAAACGAATCAGAAGATGATGATGAAGAAGATTTTCCAAAAAGACATCGTTTAGCTGATGACTTTTTTGTAGTGGGAGTTGAAGACATAAATGGAGCCATTACAATACCAGTTGGCATGATTCTAGTTTGTTTTGGTCTTGATGGAAAAATTTATTGTATGCCTGAAAAATATAGAAAAAATTAATTTTTTTGACACCCGACTTTTTCTCGCATGTAAAAACAAAAAAAATATGGCACACAAAACGATTGCAGCAGCGAAAAAAAAAACGCGGACAAAAAAATTTTCTGCCTTCTCTGAAAAAAGAGAAAGGCAAAAACACAACATCGACGATGATCGAGAATAAAAAAAAGGAGAGAAAAATAAAAAAAGCGCCGTTCTCGGCAATGCGCAATGAATTCGAGTGAAACAACCACCACTGAAGCAAAGGCAAAGGCATCAAATGCTGGTTTACTACTACTGCCTGCTATAGTCGAGTCGCCGCAAAACGCGGCAAGGTCAAGTCCGGTTGGGTGAGGGCGGTGCCATTGTAAAAAAAAATAAAAAAAAGTTAATCGACAATAGAGATCGCAAAAAAAGCGAGGGGAGAGAGAGATCGGATACGGGGGATAATCTAAAGCTCTTTTTTTTCAAAAAAAGGCGAGATCTTACACATTCACGCTTTTAGTTAGCGTTCAAAATTTTCTTCTTTTTGTTGTATGAATAAATATGAGAGTGAAAAAGGTCAAGGAAAACAAAAGCATCGAAAATAGTAATAATAATACATAAAACAAGCAAAAAAAAGGGCGATCGAGAGTGGAGAGGGAAGTGAGGTTTGTTTGAATGGATAGAAGGAAAGTTCAAGAGGTTGGCAATTATATGAATAGAAATTGAAGGGTTTGAGGTGAAATAAATAGATGGTATGAAAAAGAAAGGGGTCAAAGGTTTTAATAATAGGGACTTGTAAAATAAGGAAATGTTTTATAAATGTCCCAAAAAGAGCATTTCAATCATTTTTGGAAAAAATTGACCAATGCAAAAATGTTTTTTATGATTGGTCAAAAAAAGCAAAAACAGGACATTAAAAACCACTTTTCTATTTTTATCGAAAAATATAGAAAAAAAAGAGGAGAGAAAAAAAGGCAGGCGACTGGTTGTCTGTGAAAAGGCAAAGCATAAATGAAAAAAATTGGAAAAAAGAAAAGCAAGCCACGCTTTGGCAAGCTGGCTTCTCTTCTTCTGTGTTGGGCTGGCTGGCAACTATCCAAGCCCTCCATCGCTGTTTGTCAAAAAGAGAGGAAAGAAAGAAAGAAAAGAGAGGAAAAAACTGTCGAACATTTTTTTTGTTTTATTTTTGGAAAAAAAAAGTATAATGGTCATTCGAAAAAAATATTTAAAACAAATAAATAAAAAATCGGATTTAAATTCTTTTTTTTTGAACTGTTATCACAGAAATAGAAAAAAACAGAAACAAATTTTTGTACAGTTTTTAAAATAAAAAAGACTTTAAATATAAAATAGTAAAGTCCGACTGCCGTATAAACGATGGCGGCTTTGAAAATGTTTTTCTCTTCTCTTCTTTTTCTTCTCCGCCCTTTTTTTCGTTATTTTTTTCCGAAAGGGTATAAAACTCCACCCCTCCCGTTTTAGAGAAAAAGAAGATCGCCTCCATCAGCGCAGTCGGTTGCCTCTTCATATATTTTTTTCAACAAAACCAAAAAAAGACAAATTGATGAATGCCCAAAAGAGAAGAATATTATTTTCAAGATCAAACAAAAAAATTTAATCAAGATAATTTCAATGGCACTTTTTTCCAAAATTATAAAGAAAGCGAAAAAATATAATTTGTTTTTGATTAAATGAAAAAATATGTTTGACCTTAAAAAAATAATATGCAAAAATAAAAGTTTCGGCTTCTTTCTTTTGAAAGATAAATCTGTCAATAAAGATGTTTTGCCGAAAATAAAAAATATAAAAGCAAAAAAAAACGCAAATATTTTGGTGATCAAAAACTGATAAGCTTTTCAGAAGAAGCAAAAAAGTTTATTCATGCCGATGAAAAAGAAAAAATATTTTTAGGCACAAAAGTGTGGTTTTAAAAGGACTCACAAAAGTGTAAGAAGGCATAAACAAAAATAATAAGTCTTAACTGCCATTTTAGCAAAAGAATCTTTTCCATATTTATTTTATACGAAAAAATGATTTTTTTGGTGAAACATCGCAGCCATTTTCGTGCCACCCAAAAAAAGAAACATGCTTACAGAAAAAAAGACCCCACACAAAAAAAGCTTCGTAAAAAAACGACGATTGAGTCAATTGTATTTTTTCCTCGCTTCTCTGAATCATTAATGAAAAAGATCAACATTTATATTTTGTAATAAAAAAGGCCACGTACATCCTGGCACAATGCCATCAATTGTGGCAGATCTTTTTTGAAGCTTTTTAAATGCATTTTAAAAACACTTAAAGATAAAAAATCTGGAGATTGAAAATAGTTTTTAAAAAATTTCAAAAAAAAATGTTTTGCTTTTACGTTTTAAAAGAATACAAATTTTAAAAAAGCTGATTGGATTTGGATAACACTGCAGATAAAGAAGGTATGTGTAAAATCTTTAAAAATTTTTTTGAAATTTGAAAAAGCTTTAACATTAAAAAATTGTAGATTTTTTAAAGTACACAAATCATTTCACTTAAGTTTTTTGAAAAACCACTTAATAAAATCTGTCACTTCACTAAAAGCAGCCATTTTTTAACTTTTTTTTTCTGACAGCTGTTTTTCTGTTACTTTACTCTCAAAATTATCCTTAATAAATCCGATATCCTCCATTACATTTCCTCTGACCCGGATTAACCTTAAAAATAGCTTTTCTTCCCAAATGGATCTTCCATTTAATAATTGAAGAAAAAAACCAGTCGGAGCTCATTGCGCAAGAATAATAAATAAATCCCAATAAATCATTTTTTCTTCTCTCTCAAAAAAACGAACACGATTGCATAAATGCGTTTGTGCCATTTTACTTTCCTTCAAAAAAAGTTCTTTTTTAATGCAAAAAATCAGCCACAAAAAAATTCTTTTTTAATGCAGACTTTTTTTAGCTCATTTTTTTGTGCAGGATAAAGAAAAAACTAACTGAAAAACTAAAATGAGAAAAACAAAAAGAAGAAAAAAGGAATGCAAATTATGACATTTCTTCAATGATGGTGTAAAAATGTTCCGTTTTCTTTCTCTTTTTTACATAACGATCCTTGTGCTGTTCCTTTCTTTCTTTTTTTTTGATCCGTTAGTGTTAAAAAAAGACCAGATGTTTTTTTACGAAAAAGAAAATTCAAAAAAAACATCAAAGTGGGTGCTAAAATGAATTGTTAGTACCTGCTGTTGCCAGTGGTCATTTTTTAAAAATTTGTTTTTCAAAATCTTTTGGCATTTTTAGATGACTAATTGCAATAATATTTGGATATGGGACGACTAGATAAAAACATTTCAAAAGTTTTTTAATGATAATTTTTTGCTACTAAATTTAGGGACTGTTCAGACGTGACGTCACGCTTTTTTGTATGATGGCGCTTTTTATTTATTTTTTAGCGCTTCAGCTTCAGCAAAGCATTTTCAGTGTCTGAAACTTTTACAAAGGGGGGTATTTTTGGGGGTGGTGTATCCAAAAATAATTTTTCCAGAAGCCTCAGAGGATTCTGAAGCCGCGCGGCATCAAGTCGCACGTTGCCAAAGCGTGACGTCATTTCTGGACGGTCCCTTACAAGAAATAAGGCGCATAGTCAATATTAACATTTATCCGTAAATTACATATGAATAAAGCTTTATCCAAACTTGATAATAGTTTAGTGAACCGTAGAACTGTTCCATTACAAATAGGATAACAAACAAATAAGCTTTTATCAATGTTTAAATTTTTGAACAAAGTGATAACTATCTATTGCTATCAGCAGCAACCACCCACAAACTGAACATTTTAAATACCATTTAACCTTTTTTTAAATAAAAGTTTTTCGCACAGCAATTAACATTCATTCTTTATAAATGACCTCCTTTATTTGGGGTGCCCCGTTTGACCTTTGTTTTTTTGGTCATTATTTGACACTTCCGAAAACTTCAATTAATTAAACTCCTTTTTTCACAGATAGTTTTTAAAACTACACTATTTTTTTCTACTAGAAACATGGAGATTACGGTATCCTTTTATTTCTCGTCCAAAAATTACCACCCTTTTCTTTCCACCCTAAAACAACTTTCCCTGAACTCTTCTTTGATCATTTTCTTTACCCAAAAATATGAATCACACTCCCATGTTGTTTTTTTTGTTTTTCTTTAACCTATGAACTAAGTTGCTTGAAACCGTTATATTTTGTTGTTTTTCTTTCATTTTTTCCTGAAACAAAAACCCAAACACACTTAAAAAGCTTCTGGCTTTTTTCCCACACCCTTTTTACTTGCTTGCTTCCATTCATTCAATTTTTTGATGATCAAAAGTTGAATCAAAATTTTTTACAACTATGTTATTGCAATTCTCTTTTTTTACCGAAGCAAAAAAAGAAACATGTTTTTTGTCAAAGATTTGGCGCGTTTTTTAACTCAGAAATTTCTTCAGAAGTTCAGAATAAGAAAAAAAATGACTTAAAGCCCGCCAAAAAAACAACATCACGCAAAAATAAAAAAAAAATAAAGAAAAAAAGAAGCAATACCAAAATATACTATCACAAATACATTGAAGCCTCTCTGAAAGCACAAGAAGGATGACAATCAGCGGGAAAAAAGGAGAAAGAAACTGGTTGTTTGTCAAACGTTTTTTTTGATTATGTTTTTTGGTCACAAAAAAGTGGAAGAAGATGAATGAAAAAGTTTCATTAAAAAGACATTTATGGAATTGAATGGAAATGGAAAGAGGTGATTTTTGTTTGAGGGGGGTGAAAAAGGTTTGATTATTCAAAAAGAGGGACTTCAGATAAGGGATTGTCCAGATCTGACGTCAGCACTTTTAAGGGAGGGTGGGGTCGAGCCAAATCTGATGCGGCTTTGATGTGCGGCAAAAGATCAAAGGAAAAATCTGATACCCACCCACGATAAGGGTGGGTGGGTATCAGATTTTTGGGGTTTTTGCTGACGTCAGATCTGGACAATCCCTAAGCAGAAATAAAGTATTACATAGAGATGATGTAAGACAATGGGATGTTAGCTACTTTAAAGATTATTCAAGTCATTACTGTTTAAACTACGAGCTACTGTATCTTTTGTATCGCCTTAGGACTTGCTCTTGTGTACCCTTGAGGGGATTGAAGAGACTGATAACTGTATTTTTTTGGCTCGATTAAACATGTTTTTTAAACCTTTTTTTACTTATAGTTTTTTGGTTGCTTTAGCTTAAGCTGATAATAGTACAAAGATTCGCATTAAACTTTGATGCTTTTTTTAAAACCCATAAAAACAGCTTCCAAAAATTAAAAAAAACATGTCAAAATGTCATCCTTAAAACTACTGCTGAAAGAATGTTTTTTTTCATGTTCTATGACCCTTAATAACCGGCTTTTTGAAATAAACTTAAAACTTCTGTCAGCCGGTTTCCTTCTCCCTCTCCTTTGATGGCCAAAAGAAAAAAAGAGTTCAGATTTTTGGCGCGAAAAACTGGCGTAAAGCCAACCGAAAACAAAGTTATTGTTATTATTGCTGCGCAAAAATGTCTTTTTTTTTTGTTATACTTCTTTTTTCTGTTTTTAAAAAAAGATGAAATTGTGATATGAAAAATAGAAAGGGGGGAAAGTAAGGGGGACAGAAATGAAAAATCACAATGGTTTGGCTTTCCGCCAACCCGCCTGAACTTAACTTTTTTTCTGTGACATATTGAAAAATGAATGCAGAAAAAGAAACATTAATGAAACACGTTTCTGGTGTCTTTTATTGTCCCCAAATAGGGAGCTTCAAAAGAAGGGGATAAAATAAGTTAAAAGCTTTTTAGGTACGAAATTTTTTTAAAGGAATCAGGATATATCTCTTTCTTCTTTTCTGTTCCTTCAAATCCCCCCGAAAGTTTATCTCTCTTTTCCAAAAAAGTGAACGGTAGTAATAAATAAAAAATCGGGCGGGATGTCAATTAATTTTCTATTGTTTTTAGAAAAGAAAAACAAGAAAGTTAAAAAAAAAGAGAGCATGGATCAACATGGGCGTGATTGTAATCTCTGTTAGAAAGCATTAAAAAAAGCTTGTTGTTCTTCCCTCAAAAAGTGTCATGTGTTTGGAACTTTTCTCATCAAAGTTGTTTTGTTTTTTTTTAAAATTACTGATTGTCAAAAAAGAGAGAACCTCAAAAACAAAGAAGAGATGCTTCATAAAAGACATCACTGATACTGTAAAAAAGGGACCAAAAAAAAGTAATTATTATAAGATGGAAAAGTGAAATGCTCTAAGTTCAAGATGTTTTTGAAAAAAAGAACACTATTAGGAAATTTTCCACATTCATCAGTGGTCACCATAATATATGACAAAAAAAAACATAAAAAGTTTTTCTAAAAAATAATTTTTTCAACTATTTACAGTAACCCTTCCAAATAGAAACATTTGCAAAGTCTTTTTTCAATATCTTTTTTTATTTGATCACTAATCTCTTCCATAATTTCAAGTACCGAAAAAAGTGTGATGCGTCACCTTTCAAGTGTTCCACAAAAAAAAGCTATCAGTTTATTTGCACATTCTTTTTTTCTTTAATACAGTTCCCATTCAATTCAAAAACGATTATGTTGAAACTTTCCCACACCCTATGAAAAAAAAAATATTTCAAAATCTGGTTCATCATCTGCGATTCATTCCTTTGAAAAAAAATGTATAAAGAATATTTTTGACAGTTTTCTCACGCAAAATCTCGTTTTTTTGATCCTTTTACAAAAAAATGGCATTCCAAGAAAACTACCATATCATTTTTCTATGAAAATGAAAAAGAAAGACTTAAACACAAATGTGCCCTTGGATGATGAACCCTCACCTTCTCTAAAATAATGAATGAACGAATGATTGAAACATTAAAACTTTTGTTTTTGTTGAAAGAAAGAAGATTGGAGGGTGGTAATTAGCGACTGTCAACAATAAAAACTTTTCTTTGTTTGCGCTTGCGTAATAACGTTTTTTTAAAAAAAGATTGAACAATGAAGATGTTTTTTTTTATTGTAGAGAAGTATCGTCCTTGAATAGAATTGCGGTAATAAAAAAATACTAAACAAGGAAAGTTTGTTTTTTGTCTTCATTTAAAATGGCACTTTGTTTGGAAGGTTAAAATTTGAATAAACTAATTTTGAAAAAGTAGCGCAAACAAAGAGTAGTAAAAAAAGTTAGTTTAAAGGTTCTCGTTTCAAAAAATTTAAATGTTGTAAAGCGCTATATTTAAAATTTGTTTATGTTTGGTACTGTAGAAGAAAGTAAAGACTGTTAAAAAACTATGGAAAGACTCTCGAATTAAGGTTCAGAAACTTAAAAATTTTAGGGTCACATTTGGTTACGAAATAAACTTATTGTTAGTTGACGTTCCATTACATATAAAAATAGGGTTTTTGCAGGCTCATAAAATTATTTAATTAAAAATCCCTTAAATAAGCTGCTTTATAACATCATTTGAAAGGAACAGTATCTTTCTTATGTATAAAAAATAACAAAAAAAATTCGACCCTTTTTTCATTGCCGTAATTTCTCTGACATTTGCTTTTTTTACAAATGTTAAGAAAAAAATTATGCAGAACTTTTTTTTAGCTTTTTTTCATCGTCTGTAAATTTTTATTGGAATGAGCGAAAAAATTGAACAAAGAAAAGCAGAAAGCTTTTTTTGTTGTAATACAAATGAGAAATCAAACAATAGAGTTAAAACATACAGTATACTGCAGACTTGAGCTCACTTGATAAAAAACTATTAAATAATCAGTCCCTAATTTGTTTCACAAATTTTTTTCAAAATATAGAATTAAAAAAATTCAAAAACTTGTCATAACAAATTGTTTGACAGAATTTAAAATTTTTACACGGCGTTTTTCAAAGCATTTACCAAGCGCTGTTCTCTGAAATCCTCCAAAAAATTGAATGCAAACAAACAAAAACTAATCAACTCATTTTTTTACAAGCCCGCCCGTAATTAAAAGAAAAAAAAGAGTGTTATCCGTTAGTTAAATGTTTGATGTTGACTGCTGCTGTTGATGCTGCTAAGAATGGAAGCAAGCATCGAATAAGAAAAAAAAACTGATAAAAAAAGGACTCATTTGAAATTTTATATAAAAAATTATATTAAAAAAATGGACGCCTCCACAAACAACATCCCGCCAAAAATAATGTAAAAATAATTTTTTTTTGTCATTTTTATTTTCTCGAAATAAAAAGGAAAGTATATCTCTCAAAAGAAGTCCTTGGCCTTCTTTTCTTTTTCTTCTCATTTTTTCGAGAATCGGGCGCCAAAGATTGCGTCTGCCTTCCGGCAAAGCGATTACCAAAGATTAGCGTAAACTTATATTTAAAAAAAATTCAAATTTTTGTATTATTTTCTGTGGAAAAATGGAGGGAATGTTTTAGGTAATTTTAGTCCCTTAAATTTTTGAAGGTGGAAAAATGGCAAACAAAATTTTAACTTCATAAAGAGAGAGAGACAAAATTTATTATAATCCTTCAAAGTTTATTAATTAAAAAAAAAAGTTTTAATCAATTTTTTTGAAGGATACAGTATCCCAAATATCAATCAAACATATAAAGAATAGCTCGATTTTAATTCTGGAAGCTTCAAAATTGACCTTACAAAACAAATAAAGAGCAAACACAATGCCAACCATCATTAAAAACAATTTTTTAATTTCTCCCGCCATCATTATCACTTTCTCCAAACAAACAACAAAAAAGGAGAAATACTTTCATCAGTAAAATAAATGATGCATTTTCACCCCATTGTTTTCTCTTTTTTTCATTCCTCCAATTTTCCCTCTTTTTTTAATATATATTTTTTGCTGATTGCGCATTTCTTTGATTTGCTGTTGCTTTTGGCGCCATTATGACTCCATTAAAACACATATATTAAAACCACCCAAGACTTAATGGCGGGTTAAATTAAAGAAATACCTTCGTTCAAGCAATACTCCTTTAAAGTAAAAAAATCTTTTTGTGTAAAAAATGAAAGTATGAAAAAAATATGGATATCAAAATTCCAGAACAAAAAAAGGTCTTCAATGAATCAAATATTTTTCATAAAAAAATACCGAAAATTAAAGTCCATAAATCTCTTTTTCGGTATTCAAAAAATTTTATAGCATATTTTTCTAATCTAAAAAAATGAATAAAAAATGTTTTGTTTTTGGAGGCTTTCCCTTTCAAGGACATCCTCTTTCAAAAAAGAAAAGCTGCTGACACCCGACTGACTGAATAACTGACCAGCACTCACTTTAACTCAAAAAAGGACTTGAAGAGAAGAAAAAAGAGATGTATGAAAAATCGGTTAATTTTTTGACGACTTTTTTTCCGTTTTGCTTGACAAGGCCACAATAAGTTATTTTTTGAAAAAAATATTTCGGTAAAAACAAAAGTTAAAAATTTTTAATAAATTAACTGTCAAAAACAAGGGAAAAAGTGATGACATGAAAAGGAATAAAAAAATTGTGGAGGATTTGTTGTAAAAAAGGGAAAAAGATAAAAGCAGTAAAGCGAAAATGTATGTTTTACCATTCGAGAAAATACGGTAATAGCGAAAATAAAATATAAAAATCACAACCCTGATTAAAAAATATCAGAAAAATTTGTAATTTAAACATTCAAATTTCATTCCTCAAAACCTCAAACCAACCTAAAATGGACAAACTAGTTTCCTACTTTCAAGGTCTCTCTTTTTCTCTCTCTCTAAAATCTCTATCAAAAAACTTTCAACCACTTTTTCAAATTTAATTTAAAAATACCAATAAAAAAACCACTTTCAAAAAACAGACCACCTACAAATTTTTGAAGGTGATTTTATGTGATGGGATTGTATACAACTGGAGATCTTTTTAACAATTTTGTAAAATTGCTTGTTAACGACATCTCATTTAAATAAAACCAAACCAATTACAACCTTAAATGAGATGCTATAAATCTGATTTTAATGCCACATAAAAATTTCTTTAATTCATTCCAACAGTTTCAGGCACTGATTTCATGATCCACTTAAAATCTTAAAACTATTTTTAAAAAAAATTTTCCAAAAAACACACGTTTTTTCATTCAGTTTTCTTCTTTAAAGCACTTATTTTGTTCAACACAGTCTATTTTTTCTTGTCAAAAAAGTTTAACGTTAATCACAAAAAAATGAACACAAAAAATTGCTGCCTTTTTTTTTGTCAACGTTTCACTTTTTTTTCATTGCTGATTACGATCAGTGTTGAAAAAAGTACTGCTGTATAAAAAAAAAGCAAAAATCACCTTCATTATATTTTTTTTATCAAACTTTTTCAACGTTATTGGTTGGGCTATACGCCAAAAAAATATAAAAAGTCATAAAAAATGGTTTTTTTGCATAAGAAGTTTTGCTTTTTCTGAGGCACGAAAAAAAAGTTAGGCATAAAAAGTAATAATTCATATCACACGAAAAAAGAAAGAGAAAAACCCAAGGACAAAAAAGAAATCAGTATTACATACCATGGCATAATAGATTTTTTCGAGAGGGGTTTTATTTTTGATTCAAATGTCAAAAATGCAGAGTAAAAGCTATTTATCATTCACTTTTTTTAAAGGTGAAAAATATTTTCACACAAATGTTACTTGGCAATGAAAGATGGAAATAGAGACATGTTTTAAATTGAGAAATTTGAATTCCAGAAGTGTATGAAGTTGAAAATTATCAGATAAGAAATGAAACAAATGTGTCAGTTTTTTTTCAAATGACAGATGAAAATTATATGTGATAAATTTTCATTATAATAACAGGTGGTAAGGGATTCTAACTGAAACAGATGATAATGTAAAGAGCATTTTAACAAAAAATTTCTAAAATTTTTTTAATCAAACAAAATATCAATAAAAGAAGATTCTTGATATATTAATATAAAATGGCACACTCAAGGAATGTTAATTCAAGATTTGAGAATTGTTTTAAGGGCAAGAGAAGGCATTGAAAAAATGTGCTCAAAAAAGTTACCTCCTCTAAAAAATATTTTTACATTTTTTGATCAAATAAAATAGGGACATCACAGTATCTCAAAAAGAAGAAAGATCAAAAAGCAACAAAAAATTGAGAAAACAAATTTTTTTTGTTCTTTTTCATCTATCTACTTTTGAAAGGTTACAGTATCCTTCTTATGCATAAAAAATAACAAAAAAAATTCGACCCTTTTTTCTATACTGTAATTTCTCTGACATTTGCTTTTTTACAAATGTTAAGAAAAAAAATTATGCAGAACTTTTTTTTAGCTTTTTTTCATCGTCTCTAAATTTTTATTGGAATGAGCGAAAAAATTGAACAAAGAAAAGCAGAAAGCTTTTTTTGTTGTAATACAAATGAGAAATCAAACAATAGAGTTAAAACATACAGTATACTGCAGACTTGAGCTCACTTGATAAAAAACTATTAAATAATCAGTCCCTAATTTGTTTCACAAATTTTTTTCAAAATATAGAATTCAAAAAAATCCAAAAACTTATCATAACAAATTGTTTGACAAAATTTAAAATTTTTACACGGCGTTTTTCAAAGCATTTTTGCCACCAAAGTCCCCTCATTCAATGTCATTACTCAAAATAACAACAATCAATTTTGTCATATTTAATTATTTATCAAAAACAGAAAAAAGCTTTTTTTTCAAAAAAATTTATGCATGAATCAAAAACGCAATGCCGCATTTAAAAAATTCATTTTTTGTATATTGTTTTTGCAAGGTCATTGCCAGCCGCTACTATCTTTTGCTATTTTTGAAGGAGAAGAAAAAAATGAAGACGCTGCCACCTTAAAAAAATAAGATGAGAAAAAAAATCATGATGTCCTTCGAAAGAAAAAAAGCTTTTGAAAAAATGACGAATGCTTTTTGAGGTTCTTTAAATATAATACAATAAAAAAACATGACGATTATAATTAACTTTTAACAAAAAGAAAAAAAAAGACCTGAACAAAAAAAAACGAACAATTTCTCTTTTGTAAAACATTCATATTTTTTTTTCTTTGAAGGACACTCATTTTTTTATTCTATCACTTTTCCTTTGACAAAAAACAGAATCTCATTATATTTTTACGAGGTTTTTTTCTTTTCTATTCTTTTTTTATAAAAGCTGTCAAAAACAATTTGTCAAAAATCAAAAAAAAATATCTGAGACATTTTTTCTTTTATTTAAAATCAGATCTTTTTTTATGTTGAAAAAAGTGTTAAAAGTGAATGGTAGTGTCGGGTTTGAATGCCCTCAATTCTTTTTTTATTTTATCCTTCGGCTGTTTTTTAACTTTTTCTTTTTTAAAGTGAAGAAAGATTGTAATCAGTAAAAGTTTCCTCTAAAAAAAGAATGCTTTTTTGGCTGTTACTCCAAAAAATTGTCAAAGTTACAAAAAAATGAAACTTATGATTCATTCAAGGCAAAAGCGGGAAAGCAAACACCTGCATTTACAAAAAAAATTATTACGAAATAATTTTTCGGCATTTTTTGTGGGGTTGGTGCTAGATGGTACATATTTTTGTACCGGCAAATTTGAGAGTACAATTGATTTCGCAATGTTTGACAAGTGAGTAAAAGATGCGATACAGTAAACATAAAAGTTTTTGACAGATGCAAGAAATGAGTGAAATATGAATCATTTTTGTTTAAAAAGAACCGATACCAATTTGAAAAAAGTATAGAAATTTATGCGTAATACAGTAATCCCATTAGCGCTTACTGTAAATACAAAACACAAAAAATTTTTCATTGAAAAATTTTCAATGTAAACGATAGTAACTCAGAAGATTTGTATAAAGAGCTAAAAACAAAGCGTAAACTTTCGACAAATGGAATTCATCTTATAAATTACTGAAGAAAATTTATTATTTGTGATCAAAACTACAACGTCAAAAACAAAGAAACTACGTTTTTAAAAGCGAATGTGTTCACATCCATCTTTTTTGAACGATCAAACGAAAAAATTTTCTTCTTCAGAAAGTCATATTCAAATGAAAAACACAGTTTTACAAAAATTTTTGTAACAAAAAATATCAAAGAAAATTAAATCCCGCGCCAAAAATGCTAATTTTTGCGGCAAAAATCAAAAACTCTGGCATGACCTTAAAAAACTTTTTTCCTTCAAGTCTTCAAAAGTCTTCAAAAAATTGAAACAGTGTCGGCATTTTTTTGTTTGTTGTTGATTTCGGTTTTAATGTTTGTTTCAAAAAAAAGAAAGTAAAAGAACTCCACAAACAAGAGTAATAAAAATGAAAAATTCCAAAACATAATAAAACAAAACTGTATCTTTTTTTATAGCTGTTTTAGTGTTTCGCGTTCTTCTTTTCTTTCTTTTTGTAAATTTCGTTTTTTAAAAAAAATTCAAATGTTCGGCTATTAATTCTTTTTTGAACTTCATTTCTATCGTACAAAAAAAAATTAATAGCCGTTGAAGGACACTTTTTTTCAAAAGTAAAAAAAACACTGAAAAATTATAAGCAAAAAAAAACGATAAAAAACATTTGTAAAAAATTTCATGCAGTTTTTTAAAACTTTTTTTATACAATAAAAAGTTTTTTTATAATCGTTTAAGAGTGAAAGATTTTAAAAAGGAAGGAAAAAATGTCTCTGTTTTAAAAAAACGTCTATAAAAAAAGTTGAAAGAAAGGGATTAAAAAAAGGGGATAAAAGTGTGAGAAGAATCTTTTAAAGTCATAAAAAATTAAATTTGAGAGAGATAAAAACCGGATTATAAAAAACAAAGTTAAGTCTGGCATTTAAGAAAAAAAAATTGTGGAAGATTTTAAAAACATTTTTTTAAAGAACAATGGTTAGACATCTCCGAATAGGATACAGTATGCCAACTAGATCAGTTGTAGAAATATCAAAAATGTTTGATGCTTGGTGTCAAGGGTTCAGCGAAATCGAAATTTTTTGATTTCATTCCTATAGATTTCGATTTCGCAGAAGGCTGATGGCATCTTGGAAAGAAACAAACAATCTTAAATAAGCCTTTTTTCTGATCAATTTCGCCTGATCCCCTTGAGACCAAATACGTAAAATTATCAAATTTCAACAAATTTCAATTTAACTCAATTTTTTTCGTAGTTTCAATTATTGTTCTATGAAACAAAAATCATATATGTGCATAAAAAACTTCTATAAAAACACTTATCAATCAAAACTTATTTTAGAAACGTACAGTTCAGTGCCGTGCCACCCATGGGCTGTCAAGATTTTAGAATGAATCCAAATATCAAACTCTTTCCGACCTTGACAATCACGAGGTGATTGCGAATATAAAAAATAAAAAAAACAAATGAAAAAAAAACTTTTTGCATTTTTTTGTGTAAAAATATTTTGGCATTTTACCAAAATTTTCATTTTAATTAATCATTTTTGTTTAAAAAAATGCAATCCTCGTGACATTTTTCCCTTTCAATGCGGGGAAAAGTTTTAAGTACGTAACAAAAAAAAGTGGCACTGAAATTTATTGCATAAAAATTTTTTTAAAAAAAATTCAAATTTTAAATTTTGAGTTTTGGATGATATCTTGAGTTTTAATCTTCTGTGAAAAGAATAGATACGTTTTTTGAATGTTTCAAAAAACAATTTTTTAGGGAGAGATAATTTTAATGGATATAAATAAAAAGCAGTAATACCGTAGGCTTTTGCAGATAAAAAAGGGCATCCATTTTTTCGGTGTTAAAAAAAATCACATTTTTAAAAAGGTGTGAAAGAAATGGAAAGAAAAGAAGTAAAAAGAAGGACGCAAAAACGAAAGATGTAATGAAAAATATCAGAATTAACATAAAATTTATTCTAGAGAAATGCTATGGGACGTTTTTTGTGACTCTGAAACTGAAAACGGTTGAAATTGTTAAATTTTTTCATTAAATAAAAATCATTTATCTAAAAACCAAAGTGGATAAATGCTTCATGGGAGTATTGTTTCAAGCTTAAATCTTTGAAGCTAATTTATTGGAAAAAACCTTTTGTTGCAAAAAAATGATATAAATTATAAGACAAAGAAATGAAAATTTTTCTTTAATAAAAAGATAAAAATTATACTGTAACATTCTTTTAAAACACTCTTTTTTTACTAAAAATGAACAAAATACTTTTTCATTTTACGCTTTGAAAAAAGAAAACTTAAATTAAAACAAATTTTTTTCTTAATTTCAATTCAAAACAGCAACGCCAAGGTCATTCTCGGCGGCGAAAATATATTATTCATTTTGCCATTTTCAATGATCGGCATCATCCATTTTATTTTTCCTTTTTAAAAAAAAATTCCGTAGATTTTGATCGAGACTTGTCTTGCCTTGTTTTTTCATTTCATTTTTTTGATTTCAAAAGTAAAAATGGCCTTTTAACTCTTGAGAGCAGGACTGAGAAAAAAAATTAGAATTTGCCGCTGATGAAAATAAAAGATTAAAAACTTTTTTATTTTCGGAAATCAAAAAATATTTTTTACGCTTCGGCACACTTTTTTGATGAAATTTTTTTACTTTTCTTTTTTTTCTGATTCTTTTTTGATTAGGTTTCAATTTATTCGACCGTAATGGAATCGGAGAGATCGGAGAAGCCTTTTGGAAAATGATAAACTTTTAAAGTGGCAGCCGATACATGATTGGTTAAAAAAGCGCGAAAGTGAAAAATGAATATTTTATTTTTTAACTTCAATGATCGGCAATTTTTTTGCAAACAAAGTCCTTGAAATTTCATGTTTTTAGGGACAAAGATTGGTATTGAAGAGATACTGTAGAAAGAAAAACGGTGACTAAAGACCGTTAAAAACAGTTTCAAAGAAAATTTGTTCAGTATTTTTCTGTTATTTGAAGAGGGAAATTGTGACTGAAAATATACCAAAAAATCTCATTGTGAAAAAATAATTCGCGCAATGGAAGAAAACAAGAATAAACATAAAACAAATGTAAAAACACAACAAAGTTGAATTAAAAAATTCACAAAAGCAAATCACATGTACTTCCCGCGATTTTTCTGTATCCAATCAATCGCACTATGGTATGCACTATATTTTAATTGTTAATACTTGAATAAATGGCATTCATGCCTTATCAATGTATTATTGATTATTTATTAAATTCAGACTGATCTATTTTTGCTTTTTCATATGCAGGTTAATTTAAGGATAACCTTATATCGATAAATTTTTTGTATGCTTTTTTGGTGAGAGTTGGAAAATGAAAGCCTTGCTCTAATTTTTTTCTGAACGAATGAAATTTACTCTTACTATTTTCATCCTATAATTTATGCATCTTTTCGAAAAATAACAACTATAAAATTTTATTCGTATAAAATTATTATTAAATATTTCTTCTTTTTTAGATATTTTTCAATAATGAATGTATAAAATCTTATCAACAAAACTGCTGTTAAATATCCGGGATATTTCTAACGTACGAAAACTATTTTTAAGAGAAATTTTACTCAATTCTAGTTACCCCACATTCCGATTTATGCATCTTCGAGATAAGAGAATAACTTTCGAAGATGTTTATAATCATTTAATTGCAAAAGATTTATCAAAAAAGATTAAGCAAGTTGTTTGTTATCATAAATATTGGCATGTAATTATTTTTACCCTATATTTTTAATGAATTTCCCTATAATTTTTTCATTAACTATATTTTTAATGAATTTCCCTATAATTTTTAAAATACCTATATATTATCGAACTTTTAAAATTTTGTAAATTTATTGAAAAAAATCAAAGAAATAAGAAACAACAACAAAGTAAAAAAATTATTTAAGTTTTTGATAATGCTGGAGTATGATTTCTGGGACGTCCTGGTCGATTTCTTGCAGTTCCATTGATTGTTTGACGAAGTGCAGGCATGTTTGGCCATTGTCGATGATTGCAAATTGTTTGAAGAAGAAGAACATGCTTGCAACGTATACGTAATGCTCCGACTGGACAATTGCATGTAAATTCATTGTCATATAATAGTGATCGAGTAACAGCTACAATATTTTGTTGAAACAATTTAATATCTTCAGCATCCAAATCATTATTTTCATCACAATAATATTCAAGATAATCACGATAATCAGCATCATTCCATTCAGATTTTGATCTTCGAAGATACCATGTTCCACCAGAAAAAATAACTTTTGTGACATGCTTTAGATCATGCGCAGCAATCCATTCATTAGTTTTGACAGAAATAGCAGGATCTCCATAATTCTTATGAGCGCAAACATAAAGCCATTTCTTTAAAGCTGCAATAGCTTCCATCAATGGAAGGCGACGATTAATAAAATCACGTTTGATCCATTTGTTTGATCCTTCCATGAGTAAAGTGATAATAAATTTTAAGTTTTTGCTTATTTTTCAAATTTTAAATTAAATTAAATTATTAAAATCGATAAAATACAGATGTTTACTTATTTCTTTGTTTTTGCTTATTTCTTTGATTTTTTTCAATAAATTTACAAAATTTTAAAAATTCGATAATATATAGGTATTTTAAAAATTATAGGGAAATTCATTAAAAATATAGGTAATGAAAAAATTATAGGGAAATTCATTAAAAATATAGGTAATGAAAAAATTATAGGGAAATTCATTAAAAATATAGGGTAAAAATAAATATTTTCCATAAATATTGCCTTAGTAAACAGTTTTTGCAGAATTCTAGCAGACTATACTTTTAATAATGATATAACGGGGCGCCAAACATATGTCCCAACAAAAAGGGATGACACGCGGTTGTTTTAAAATCATGTTAAGGGTTTAACAAAAAATACTTTAATTGTATTAATTTAAAATTTGTTTACTTTTAACAGCCAAAAATAGAAAAAAAGAAGAAGTATTTAAAAATGTCTAGAGATGCAAAAAATCCCAAAAAATTTGATGTTTTAATAATTGCTTAACAAATAATTAAAATTTTAATTTTTTTTCTTTTTTGTTAAGGAACTATTCCTTAACAATTTATGATTTTCTTTTTTGTTAAGAAACTATTTCTTAACAATTTATGTTTTTCTTTTTTGTTAAGAATTTGTTTTTTTTCCCTTGCTAGAACTCGAACCACCGTTTCAAACTCAAAGTCTTTTGATGCAACCACTGCGCCATTGGGCCAACTAAGCTAGGCCTCTCTTTTGTGCATGCATGGTAAATGCATTTTTTTGCGTATTATTTCGTTTTGACTTAACTCTTTTTTTTGCATTTTTTGTTTATAATACAAATTAATTAATTAAATATTAATTTATTTTTTTTAAATGCAATAAATAATTAAAATATTTTTTTTATAAGTTTAACAATTTTTTTTAGTTTTTTAACTAAAAAATATCAGACTCCAAAAAGAAAGCTTTGCATGAAAATAAAAATATAAAAAAGTTTTTAATATTTTTTTTTAATAAAAGAAAAAAATTAGCTTTCTTGTGGTGGTGGAGGTGGTGGGTTAACTGATGCTGTCCCTCCTTTTTGTCTTGGACGACTTTTTGGTGTTGCAGGATCAGCTGAAGGATTTGGTGATGGTGGAACTGAAGTTTGTCCTCTTTTTTTTCTCGGACGCGATGGTGTTCCAGCTTCTTCAGCTTGCTGTTGCCATTGAGATGTTACTGCATTAGATAGCAATTCTTTTACTCTGCTCGATTTATTTGAATCTGTTGTTGAAACAGTAACCTTTGGGCAATCTTTTACTTCTTTAACAATGCCACATACGATAAGATCAATCCCTAAAAGTAATGGCAAAATTTGTTTATTTATGAATCAAAATGCAAAACAAAACCATACATTCATTAGGCGGTTCATGAATGTAACACGAGGATTTTGCATCAGCAAATTTGAAGATTGAAGTCAAATCATTGATGCCCATTACAGATCCAACTTTAATTGATTTTTCTTCTGCACGTTGTTGAAGAATATTTTTAGCAGCTCCAATATTTTTTTCAGCCCCATCGGCTAACAAAAACATTCGAGCTTGTATTGTTGTTAATGGCAAATTTCCACTTTCTGAACAATTTTTTTGTAATAATTTTTATTATAATTTGGGACAAACAAACCTGGTACTTGAGGGCCTTTAGTAAGAAATTGAATATTCCAAGCTGCAGGAATTTCATGACCAAGTTGTGGATCATTATTGTAGCAAAAATCAATAATTAAACCATTATTCGGTAAATCAAATGTGCACCAATCAAGTTGCTAAAAATTACGATCATAAAAGTATTAACGCGGAGCAAACACTTACAGAGAAACAAATAATCAATTCATAGCTTTTGACATCCAAAATTTCTTCTGTTGCTTCGAATTTAATGTTATGAACTTTAGATAAAAATGACAAAATATTTGTTCTAGCTTTATCAACAGAAAAATCCTTTTGTCGCGTCAAATGTTTTTGAATGCTAAAAGATAAAAGTAGTTATCATTTGTGGGATACAGTAACCCACTCTCTATTAGCCAGAAGGAAATGTGCTTGTTCCTGACTGATATCCGATGGAAAACCAAATGTTTCAACTGCTTGTTCAAAAGTTCCATCATAATGGACACCAGAATTCTTAAGCTTTTGTGTTCATCCAAATACTGGAAGAAGATTTGAACATGAAAGTACAGTTGATAAATTGGCTCGTCTTGCTTTATACATTGAAGAAAATTTCGAATCAAATCCAACAGAAAATTCTTATCTTCCTCAATCACGCATTACCAAAAGCACAGCAGCTGGTGAAGCGTTAAATATTCCAGTTGGAAAAAGAAAAGGAAAAAATTTTACAAAATTATTTAAAAAGTTGAATGCAAAAACACATTTTATTGCTGTAAGTAGTTTGTTTTGTATACGGCAAAATTGTCAAAACTTTTTAGGGAAACAGTTTAACTAAGTGCGATATTTGTACTTCATATTCGTTCAAAATAAGAAAAACTTCAATATCTGCAGAAGAAACAGCAAAATTGAAGCTCGAATGGGAGCAACATAGGATGAAAAATAGGTAATATTTCGAATGTGGTTTAACAAAAACAGTAATCAATTTAGAAATGACAGAAGAGATTATAAATTGCGATGTATTCTTTCATTGACACAACCATGCCGCTACTGTAGCATTGTCCATGATGGGATGTGCAAAATGAGAACAAAGTTACCTTTGAATAATGATCACAGATCCAAGAAAATCGAAGACAATGACCGTATGTTCTGTGGCCTTAATTTAGCAATTATTCATCAAAAATGCATGTTTATCCCTTTATAAAGCTTTTAAAGCAGCTTATTCTCTTTTAGGTGGTAAAAGTGATACAACTACAGTAGGATTTTTTTCACCTGCATCTGCTTATGATAACACAACCAATGCAATTATTTCACAGATTTTGTATTCCCTTTCAATTCTTCCTGTTGTTCCTCCTACAGTTTTTATTCAAATTGATAACTTTCCTGGAAACAAATCTTATTTATTTTTTGCAACTTTTGGATACTTGCTTAAACGTCAAACAGCAATCCGAGAAGTAAAACTTTTGATTTATATAAATTAAACAAAAGAGCTTTCAGTTTTACATCTCTTTTATGATGCCTGGTCACACCCACCTCGACGTCGATGCCCGGTTTGGTAATTTCAGCAGTTATTTAAATGCAAAAGAATGTGGAAGTCCTCAAGAACTTATTACTGCTTTTCTTGAATGCATTCCTGGACAAGCTCAAATGAAACAAAGTATTTATAATTTTAAAGAAGTTTTAACCCCTTATTGTAAAAATTATGGTAAACTTAAACAACTATATGATTTTCATGTTTATCTTGATAGCAATAATCAAACAATGGTTGAAAATGCTCGATTTGAGGTATCAGAAAGGTTGCTTTGTGGTTCACGGCAGAACGAAGATTCTTTTGTTTCTCCAATTTTCAAAGTAAATTTATACAGTATGAACATTAAAAAAAATTTTGTTCCTTTCAGACTGAACCACCTATTGATTTAATTTTTCAACTTGTTGAACCAAAACTTGAAGGTATCGAAAAAATGATGCTTAATGTTCCGAAATGGGAAAAGGTTATTACTGCCACAGCTAAAACTGAACTTTTACAACTTTACAATGATATAAAGTCACATGTTGGTATCCCGTTTTCTACACTGTTGCAAACAATTCAAGATAAAGCTGCTCATCTTGAAACTAACAATGAAGATGAAACAATTTCAAGTGAAAATACAACAACTCTTACAACGTCATTGTCTGATGCACAAGGTACTGTAGAAGCTTGCCATGAAGCAATTACTGAACCTGTAACAGCTTCAATAGTTTTAACAAATAATCAACAAACATCATTAATTCAAGGTAAATAAAAAAGCTCTATAAAAACATAAAAATTAAAGTAGTGTTTCAGCAGAAGCCAATCTCCCAATACCATCATCGAAACCTTCAAGAAAATCTGCTCGGTTGAATTCTGCAGCATCTGCAGCTACAACAACAAAAGTTTCCCGTAAACGCAAAGCAAAAGATTAATCTTAAACAGTTTTATTGCCACTACCACCTCCACCACCACAAGAAAGCTAATTTTTTTCTTTTATTAAAAAAAAATATTAAAAACTTTTTTATATTTTTATTTTCATGCAAAGCTTTCTTTTTGGAGTCTGATATTTTTTAGTTAAAAAACTAAAAAAAATTGTTAAACTTATAAAAAAAATATTTTAATTATTTATTGCATTTAAAAAAAATAAATTAATATTTAATTAATTAATTTGTATTATAAACAAAAAATGCAAAAAAAAGAGTTAAGTCAAAACGAAATAATACGCAAAAAAATGCATTTACCATGCATGCACAAAAGAGAGGCCTAGCTTAGTTGGCCCAATGGCGCAGTGGTTGCATCAAAAGACTTTGAGTTTGAAACGGTGGTTCGAGTTCTAGCAAGGGAAAAAAAACAAATTCTTAACAAAAAAGAAAAACCACGTTTGAATCAGATGTTCATTCAAAAAATGGCTTGGCATTGTGTTCTTTTTCTTTTTGTTTTTTTTTGTTTAAAAAATTTTTTAAAAACGAAAAAGTGAGCATCATCTTTGACGATTGAGCCTGATCTTACATTAATTTTTTATGCTTTTAATGCATATACATAATTAATCAGGGAAAAAACTGCGTCGGATAGCAGCGAGCTTTTTTTAAAAAAGTATTTGAAAAACAGAACCAATCTATATATTACATAAACACCGTGATCCAAGGATATGCATTTTTCAAGCTTTTTTGCTTCATTTTTCATTATCCATTACCAAATATAGCTAATTTATACAAAAAATATGGTGTAAATGGTTAAAATAACATATAAATGTCTTTAGAAACAAGGATTTGAGCAGCATCATATATACCCATAAATCACGGTGTTTATGTAATATGTAAAAACAACCATAAATATAATAACAAATACATTCTGGAGCATTCCCAAGTGATATCTGAAAGATACAATTATTAAAATAACGTTTAAAACAAAGAAAAATACAAACCTGATCCAAAAACTTAACCTTGATCGTCTGCTTCTTCTTGACCGAATATCTTCCAAAAACTTCATTTTTACAAGCATAAACTGATTACTTTACCTTTAAAAGGCTTTTATTATGCTTTATAATGCATTTTAAATAAATATTATGTTATACAACTTAAAAAATTTCATATCTTCTTTACCCTGCTATTATTGGTTCTGTTTTTCAGATACTTTTTTAAAAAAAGCTCGCTGCTATCCGACGCAGTTTTTTTCCCTGATTAATTATGTATATGCATTAAAAGCATAAAAAATTAATGTAAGATCAGGCTCAGTCGTCAAAGATGATGCTCACTTTTTCGTTTTTAAAAAATTTTTTAAACAAAAAAAAACAAAAAGAAAAAGAACACAATGCCAAGCCATTTTTTGAATGAACAAAAAGAGTGGAACTGATTCAAACGTGAAACATAAATTGTTAAGAAATAGTTTCTTAACAAAAAAGAAAAACATAAATTGTTAAGAAATAGTTTCTTAACAAAAAAGAAAATCATAAATTGTTAAGAAATAGTTCCTTAACAAAAAAGAAAAAAAATTAAAATTTTTAGTTTTTGTTAGAAGTAGAATAACAAAAACCTAGAAAAATAATTTTGTAAATTATTTGTTAAACAGTTTGTGAAAACGACGAAAATCACCATTTTCTGGATTTCGTTAACAATTTTTTGATAAAACAGATGTTCTACATTTTTGTTAACAAATTGATTAAAATGTACGTGTTTCATCCCTTTTTGTTGGGACATATGTTTGGCGCCCCGTTATATGTTCAACTTTTTTTCTGAAAATTTCTTTGCGTAATATTACAAAAAATCTAATGCTTCAAAATTTCGATTAGGAAAAATTTATGGTCATCAGCACATTTTTCAAGGATTTAAAACTTTTGTTGAGGCAAGAAAATTAGAGACTATATATAACTTAAAAATAATATTTTAGAAATATATGGAAGATGATGGAATTATAAAATCTTCAGTAATGATCCTTGGAATTCCATTGGATGAAATTGGTGTAAAAAAGGTTAACGGATATTACAGGTATACGGTTTTGGATGTCAAAAAATATTAGGACTGTATTGTTAGTGAACAGAATACTTGATAAAGTTTCAACTTTCAGTTGACTTAATGATTGATTGATATGCGAAAAAAAAAATGATTATAACTTCTCTTGAATTATTAAAATTACAATTGTCATTGGTTTTTTGTGAAAAATTAAATAACTTTTTTTGCTTATTTATTTTTTTAAAACAACAGAAAGAAAGAAAAAAGCTGAACATTCCAATCACACATTTTTGTGGCAAAAAAAGAGATAATCTTTTTAAAAGCTTAAGGGCTAGGTTTATCAACAAACTGCAAAAAAACGTATTTTTTTCATGGATCCAATTTTCAAAAACAATTGTTTCGTGTGCCACTCATTTTTTTTCTTGCATGCAGGCAGGTGCATGTCAAATGGCAAAGAAAGAAGAAAAAAGATCTCTTTTTCCAACAATCTTTTTTTTCTTTGTGTTTCATCGACCTCAAAAAATGTGAAAAAAAGAATTTTCTCGAGAGTGATGAAAAAAAAGGAGTAACAAATAAAAATGTTTTGTTTCGTGAAAGAAACAACTGTTTTTGGTTACGCAACAAAGAACAAAAAAACTGAATGGCAGTGATTAAAAAAATCTTTTCATTTTCTTGAGCACTTGAGGGAGATAAACAGGTTGTTGTTTGTTGATAGCGGTAAAAATGAATTTTGTTGTTTAATTGCTATTTTTATGTTTTCACAAACTTTAAAATTTTGGTTTATGTTAATTTTTTCGAGTTTCCGAAAGTTTTGAGCTTCTAGTTTTTTGAATTAAATACCGTAGTTGCAAAAATTTTATGTGGATTTTTTCTTTTAAATCTTTTTCCGTCGTTATTTGGCAATTTTGTCTAAATTCAAAGATTTTGTTACTATTTTGATCACATTGTTTTTAACTATTTACTCTACTCTTACCTTTTACAATACACATATGGTAGTTTATTGTTTTGCCAAATTTTCAGTAATTATTGTTTATTTTCAAATTCACTTCATTTTTCAATAATAGGAAGTGGACGAATTGATACATTTCAAATCTTAAAATTTTTTTCAAAATGACATGAATCTGATAATCAGACAAAAAACAATAGAAAAATACCCCGATCGTGAAGTTCAAGCCAAAGTGAAACATTTTTTAAATCGTCCATTAACTTTAAACCTTTAAATATATCTCGCTTGTTTTTTTAATGCTCATATTTTAATCTGACAATACTGCGCTTAATTTTGGTTTCACGCCTTGTGTTAAGGAAAACCGCATATGCCAATTAAAATCAACATAAAGACTTTTTATATTTATTTATTTGTCTGCCTTCGTTTTAATAGATCTCTCTTGTAAGTCACCACCAAAATAATCAGTCACTCTTAAAATCCATTTTTTTCCCTTTCAGCGTGGGCGCTTTTCTTACCTCACTTCAAACCGCCACTGACATTCATTCATTTTTTTCCTATTTTTCCTTCCGGACAAACAATTTAAAAGGTTTATCCACAAACAAGAAAAAAAACAAATCAAAAAAGATAACTAAAAGTTTATGTTTTAATTTTTAAAGCCAAACAAACATGATGATTTTTATTCATCTTTTTGCAGCTGAAAAATTCCAGATGTTTATTTGTCATAAAAATTTTTAAATTGTGAAATCTTTGATTTTTTAAAATCAAAAAAATTTGGAGGCTGATAAATTTTTGGATAGCAATTGATTTGTACCAATATTTTTAAAGATCGATTACTATCACTTCGTGTTTTAATGATAGTAACATTTCCGAACGACTATTTTAATTTTTTGTTACTCTCTTTGAAAGTAATACATTTTCAGCGATAGAAAAACACCAAACAACAACGAAAAAAATGGCATACGAAAATATCAGCGTTCGAATGACCCGTTCAAATCAATCAATTCAATGGGGATTTCAATTAAGGCAACAAGGAAATGCATTAGCAATTTCATTTGTACAAGCTGATTCAATGGCTGAAAAAGCTGGCGTAAAAACTGGGGATACAGTTGAATTAATTTTTGGTCGAAAACCTCTCGATTTAAATGATGCACAACAAAAAATTCAAAGTTCAAATGAAGTTTCAATGAATTTAAAGAGATTTGTTGCTAATCCACCAAATATGCCATGGACGTTAGAAGATAAAGGCAATCAAATTGTTGTAAATCATTTTGATAAAGGTGGCCGAGTTTCTGGCGTTAGTGATCATGTGAGTTTTAATTTAAAAATAAAATTTGAAATGAAAGTAACAATTTTTAAACGATTTTTTTAAATTCATATTACTCTCATTGTAATTTTTTTGACGATAATCCAAGTTTTTGTGTTAATAGTAAGATTTTTAAAACGATAAATCCACATTTATGTGTTATTATGATAGTAACATTTTTTTGACGATAAACCATATTTTTGTGTCACTACCATAGTAACAGATTTTTAACGACATTTGCAAAATTTTTGTTATTATGATAATAATCGAGAACAAACGATAATTTAAAATTTTTATTTCTTCCATTTCTTGTTTCATTTAACTGTAACACAAGTTTTGTCCATTACCTTTTATTTCTTATCATTACATAACATTTATTTTTATCAATTTTTCAGAATACTGCTGGCTACCAAAATTCTTTCCAATCAAGTCAAACATTAGGTAGCGGGGTACCAATTGCAGAAGAAATTCGTCGAGTAACAACAACAAAACGCACAGAAACCCGTGAAGGTCCAGCTGATCAAATTGCAAAATTCAGCAGCAATAATGAAAATCTTCCCTTTTCAAATACCGTAAAATCTGAATCACATTCAAATTGGGATCAAGATGAAGGAAATATTAAAAAGCATTATGAAACAAATCGAACTTATACTCGAACTGAATCAACAAATGTTACAGGCGGTGGAGGCTCTGTTGGTGGTGGCCAACATCAACAATCAATTGGTTCTGCACCATTTAGCCATGGTTCAAATTTTTCTTCATCAAATAATAATTGGCAAAGCCAACAAAGTGGTGGAGGACAAGGCGGACAAGGTGGACATTATTCAAATGTTCAATGGAATCAAAAGGCTGAAACTGGTGAATGGAATCCATCACATAAAAATTCTTCATGGAATCAAAATTCTCAACAACAACAACAAAGTTGGAATCAAAATAATACCCAAAGTTCACAAAATTGGGGACAAGGAAATGCTGCACAAGGTTGGGGCCAAGGCCAAGGGGGGCAAGGTGGATATGGAAGTGGATCTGGTGGCCAATATGGTGGTGGAAACAATGCTCCATGGGGACAAGGACAACAAAATCAATATGGTTCTTCTTCTGGTGGTGGTGGATATGGGCAAGGAAAGAATTCTGGATCACAAGGAGGTGGAAATTATATTAAAAGTACAACCCCAAATCGCGGACAATCTACTACTCCAACACATTATGATGGTACGTTAGCATAAATAATAATACAAAAAGTATGAAAAATTTTAGGTCCAAGAGCTTATTACTCTCGCAGTCCTCGAACTGTTCGAGAACTTTCTCCACATGCTACAGTTGCACATTTACAATACAATTCACCTCTTGGAATGTATTCCCCTGAAGCTGCTGCAGAAGCATATAAAATGCAAACTGGACAAGATTTACCTATTGAGTAAGTGCTTACAACTTTTTTTAATTAAGTTCATTAGTCTTATTTTTTGTTATTACTTCCTATGGCCCTATGTTTAGAAATATATATATAAATAGAAATTACACATTTTATTCACACTTTTTCTTATTTATTTTAATCTTAATTTTAGTGGCGATTATCCACGTGGCAATCGTCCAGCATATCTTGATTCAGCAACTCGCCGACTTATCGCCGAACAAGAACAAGGCATTCGACATCGTTCTCCAACTCCACAATCTTCTGCATTAAAACGTATTGCCCATGCCGTTGGAGCTGATTAACATAAAAACATTTTTCCCAACCAAAAACTTACAACAATAATTACGACCGATACTTTCATTTATTTTTAATGCTTGTTTTTATTCTACATTTACAACAATTTTTTTTACACACATATTTTTTTACCCTTCAACGATGCTTTATTTTTTTTAGATTTCATTAATCCCAGAATATTGAACATGAATGCTTGAGACAGAATCCGCTAGAATTTTTTTATATTTTAAATAATTACATAATAATAATATGTATTTGTTCTACTTTCAATTATTACTGTAATTTTCGTATTTAAAAAAAATTTACATAAAAATTTTTCGTTTCGTAACCAAAATGATTTTTACACAAAATGATCGGCAGAATTATTTGATGACCTAAAATATTAACATAAATTTTATCTAAATTGCATCAATAAATCTTTACCAATGTTGTTGATCGATGGCACCTCGAAGAATTTCTTCTCTTGTTTGAGGTCTTCGTTGATTATTTAATTCAACTCTCATTCGAGCTTCACGAACTTGTGTACAATCTTTTACCCATGCATCCCAGGCATATGTAAATAATGCAAAAATGAATGGTAAAATATCTAATAAAATTAAAAATACTGTTGCATAAGCTGGAAAAAGGCTATCTTTAATTTTCGGAACACATGGGTCCTAAAACGAAATTTACTATTTTTTTATTCAGTTATTAATAAGCACTAACCTGGAAGCCTCTTGCAATAAGTTCTGGATGTGTTTCAAAATCACATGCAAAAGTTTCTTTTATTTCTTCAATTCCTCTTTCATGTTTTGGCTTGGTTTCTGGGGCAAAAAGTCGATCAATCATTTCAGGGAATCGAAAAGTTGAAGTTAAAATTGGTGTAATTAAATAAATGAGTTGAATGAAAAAGAATAATAAAACTAAAAACATAATAACTCGAAAAATTGTTTTATATCGATTAATTCCAAAATAATCAAGGTGAAAGATAACAGTTGCTGGAAGAAGGATAAGAAACGCAACAATATTTACAGCAAATAATTTCCAAATTGTTGAATATGTCTAAAATGAGGGGTATGGAAGTTATGGGATGTTATGTTAATCAGAAATAAGATAAAAGTTAAATTTCATAAGAATGATGCAATAATTTTTCTTACGTTGGTTAATCGATCATGCATATCATCTAATTCTGCTAATGTAAGCCATTCTGGTCCAAATGTTGTCGTTGTCGCTTCTACAATTAATACAGTTGTTGAAAAAATTGTCGTTGTAGGAGTCGTTGTTATCGTTGTCGTGGTAGGAGTTGTTGTTGTTGTTAAATTTTCAATAATAATTATTCCCGGGATGATTTGGGTAGTAACTTCTTCAATTTCCGATTTTGCCATTGGTGCTGCTTCTTCGGCCTTGGAATCTTCCATTGCCTTTTGGACGTCTTCCTCGGGGTCATCGTCACCGGGTGCAGCCAAAGGCTCCACAAATTCTGCAGTATCTCTTTTATTTCTTGGGTCGGTGACAAACTAAATATAAAAATTATAACATGTTTAAAAAGGATTAAAATAAGATAAAAGCTAACCTTACCCGAACAATATCCCGCGTATTTTTAACATATTCTACAAGGGTATCATGTCCTTTAAGTTGATATAGCCCATATAGAAAAAGGATAGAAGCAATGGATGCCAAACATATTATTGCAACCAAAGGTAATCGATAATCAATTTTGTTTTTGTATTGTTTCAGTGACTAAAAATTTTGAAAATTAATTTGAAAAGGTATGAGAAATTGAAAACTTTAATTTTTTATTTAACTTTGAAATTACATTAAAAACAAAGTTTTTTTATAACTGAAAGGGAAAATCAGGCATTTATTGGATATCATTTTTGCTCATTGAACTCCAACTATTTGAATCTGCAAAAAACTGTCAAAACTTCTGCAAATGCCTGATTTTCAGGTGTTGTCATAAAAACTTGATTTATTTTTCATAAAGTAGCTCAAGTGTTACAAGTCTTTTAAACAATATACTTTAAATCATATAAAATATAATAATGGGGAAACTTACTGCCATATTCCCGTAAATTCTTTTAACTCCACCACCTCGTAATGTTCCACTACCAGTATGTTGACTCGTTGCCATTTCTTTTTTCTTCTCCAATTTTAGCAATTAATATCTGAAATTAATTGTAATTGAATTAAAAATTAAAATTAACGAAAAACAAATTTTAACAACATTTTTTAGGCAAAAAATGTGTTAGAAACATAAACCAAAAAAAAGAGAACTCAAAGGCCCCAAATAAAAAATGAATGGTAATAAACAATCAAATTTTATTAAAACAAAAGCAGGTTTCTCATTACTTAAAAATAATGTTCTTTTCGTCTTTTTTTTACCCCTTAAAAATAAGAATTAACCATTATTGTTTTTTATTTGTTTCAATGAATACTTTTTTTAACGTACATTTTTTTCAACATTAAAAAAAGATGGGTTTCCGTTACATTGATTGAAAAAAATTTTTTTGAACAAAAAAGAAGAGTAATAAAGTTAAAATAAGTTGGGGTACTGGCGGAAGCCCTCTCTGTGTTGGGTTGACTTGGAAATGGATGATCATGAAGTGATGAAGATGACGGATGAATTTTGACATTTACTTTTCCCACAAAAAAAAAATGTACAACAAAAAAAAGTTACCGACAAAAAATCTGTTTTTGTTTTATAATAAAAAAAGTATTCATTTAAGAGAGGATAAAAAAGTGTGTTTTTGTGTATAAAAAACTGCAGACAACGGATTTTGTAATGGAACAGGAAATCAAATGTAAATAAAACATACTTGAACAATTGAAAGACTTATTTTTAGAAAATTGATGATCTCTTGTTTTTTTAATTTAACATTGTTGTTTCTTTCTAAAAATTTATATTTTGAAATATAAATTTTTTTACCTTTTCAAATGTTTTTACAGTTATTTGTGAAATAAATTTATTTACTGACAAAAAAAAGATAAGGCAATCAATCATTGGTAAAAATTCTGTAAAAAAATAGCTTGATTAAACATTTTATAATAAAGAAATGTAGCAAACTTGAAAATTTGTTGCAGTGTTAAAAATAGATGAAAATTTTAGAAACTAAAATTTTCATTGATAATGTCGAAGTAAATATTTATATGACTCTGAAAATAATGCATAAATTTAGGGAAATAATTATTTTAATCCTAAATTTTTAGTGACTTATACCTAAAATTTTTTCATTACCTAAATTATTAGTGACTTATACCTAAAATTTTTTCATTACCTAATTTTTTAGTGAATTTACCTAAAAGTTTTTAAATATCTAATTTTTATCGATTATTTAAAATATTTGAAAAAAACAAAGAAATAAGCAAATACCTGTATTTTATCGATTTTACCCATTGTTAATTTAAAATTTGAAAAATAAGAAAAAACTTAAAATTTAAAATTTATTATCAATTTACTCATTTCAATTTTAAAAAATTAAAAAATGGCTGACTTTGTTGATTGTGATTTTTAATTTTGATTTAGCTGCTTCTTATTCAAATAATTTACAATCATTTAAAAAATTTTAGGTAAATTCACTAAAAATTTAGGTAATGAAGAAATTTTAGGTATAAGTCATTAAAAATTTAGGTAATGAAAAAATTTTAGGTATAAGTCATTAAAAATTAAGGATTAAAATAATTAGATGCCATAAATTTATAGGCACTATTAATGCATAAAAAAGCTTACATTGGTAAATTTTTTAAAAGTTTTTAAATCAAAAGTTGATGGAATTCGTTCAAAATAAAATTTTTCCAATTTTGAAGTATCAATAACTTTTATCAATTCTTTTGCTGTTTCAGCTGTAACCAATTTTTCAGTTTCATCGTCCAATGTACTAAAACATCTTTTATAATTTTAATTTCTAAAATGAATCTTACTAAAGTACATTTTTAACACTTTTGAGATGTGCAAATATTACTTCAATTGGAACAACGGTGCCGTTACAATATTTTATAATTGCTTTTCGGCACTCAAATCTTTCAACACCATTTTGAGTTAAAAATTGAAACTCTTTGAATGTTATATTTTGTTCTTCCAATGTTATTTGTATAAAATTGCATCGAACAGCATATTTAAGAAAATACCATTCATCAGAGGCGTCGCAAAAACTTCGAGTTAACCAAATTTTAAAAGGATGCTTAAATTTAGGTGGTTCTTTTTTTGATGAAATAATTTTCCAAAGTATATGTCTATCAAAGTCATTCAATGGAATCAATAAATATTTTTTGGAATAAAAATATTTGCAACTTTTTAATAAATTTATATATAATTTTGGAATCATTGAATTTGGGATTTTTTTAGGATAATTCATTATTGGTTTTGGATATCGAAAATTTTGTGGAAAAATATTTTTCGAAGAAAATGTAATTTCTGGTTTTGGAACATTCTTATTGTTTTTCAAGTTATTACTATTAATTATGAAAGACATTTTTATAGCAGATACTGTACCCAAAATGGAAATATTAAATTATAGAAAACGCGCGTAAAAATATCAACGATAAATTCTTTCTTTTTATATTTGGCACGACCACTCTCAATCATTCATTTTCCAGTGCCATTTGAAAAAAAATGCATAGGAAAACTTTTTTTTGTTGGGCCGTTTTCTCTTCCTTGCAAAAAAAAAAAAAAAAAGACCAAAGTCACTAACTGCCCACAATCATTTTACTAGAATTTGCAAATCGATTTATCATATTTTACATTTTTTAAAACTCAAATACACTTTTTGTATTTTTGTATTTTTCAGAGTTGAGCAAGAATGGCAAATTCAAAAAATTTTTAAGTTGATGCTGCAGAAACTACTGTGAAACAATATTCTTCTTTTCTCTTTTCTTGCAAGCAATATTGTGAACAAGCGATTTTTTTCTCAAAATGACGTCAATTTTTTAACACATTTTGAGAAAAAAAAACTTTTTTGTTTTTTGTTTCATTCATTTATTATTGAAAAAATTATTTACTTGAAAAGTTCAAAAAACATTACATACAAAAATGTTTAAGTATATTATTGTCGAACAAATACAAAAATTCCAGTTACAATTGAAGCTAATGCAAAGAATGCTGCCATAATTCCAGAAGTGATCAAGCAATAAAATTTGACACTATTTTGAATTGGTTTACCTAGAAATTCAAAATTACATTTTTGTAATTTTTGGTAACTATTTTTTTTTCATTAAAATGTTTTTTCAAAAAAGATTATTATTTCATCCACCCAAAAAAGTTTTTTTAAAAATGGAAAAGGCGATTTTTTAATAGAAAGTGTCTTTTTTTGAAGCTTCACGGAACTCAAATTTAGTTTTGGTATGAGGAAACGGAAGGCTATTTTTCCACTAATTTTTTTAAATTCAAGCGCTTAAAATTTTTGTACGCTTTATTACAGTTACCTTGTTGACCATTATTTCCTGATTCATTAGGATTGATAAATTGTTGGGATGTTTTATATTGTGAAACTTCTGGCTCTAAGACTTCACTATTCTGTTGTCTTGGAAATTCAAATGGATTCTGTAAATATTAAGAAATAAAATACAAATTTAATTTTAATATTTTACAAACTTGAGTAATAAATGTTGAAGGAGTTAAAATTTGTTTTGCATTTACCCCTTTCTTAATTAATCCTTCTTTTTTCAATCCAAATGAATCAGATGTAATAGCTTCAATTGAATTTTCATAAACTTCAATATGAATGGAAAGGGTGCTTTTTTTGGTATTTGAAGAGCTTTCATTTTTCCAACTCTTTTTAGCATCTTTTTCAAATTCATTGCGAATTAAATAATTTGAAGCTTTGGATGATTTATTCCAAAATTGTGATTTTTCTTTTCCATTATAGTTTTCAGATACTATATTTTAATTAAGCGTTGCTGCAGTCCCACGAAAAAATTTCAGGAACACTTTCCTTCATAAATGCCATACTTTCATAATTCTATGACTTTGCAAACAACAAACAACAGAACCCTTTAATTTTTGTACGATTGTTTAATACCGTTTAAAGTTTAAAATTAATTTCTCCAATATTTAATTTGCCAGAGGACTGCAGCAATAAATTTATTTTACCAAAATTTTTATCTTTAAATGATTTGCTTCGAAAATGAAAAATTGGAGATAAATTTGAACATTTTTTGCTTTGATTTAAATTAAAATTTGAATATTGACTGCCATTTTTGAAAGTATTAAAATTATCATTTGTAACAGATTTCTTTGTTAAAAATAAAATCTCGTCTTTTATTGACATCTAAAACATTTATTTTTTAAAAAACTTTGTGGTGAGCTTCGAAATTTTAATTTAAAAAAGTACAATATCGTTATAAACGCATTTTTGGGGATAAAAAACACTTTAAAAAAGACAAGAAAATCGGAAGAAACAGAAAAATTGAGTAAAAATTAGCTAAATAAAAAATAACAAATAGAAATGAAAAGATTTAAAAATATGATACTTTTATAAGGCTATTAAAATCAGATTGTCTCTTTTTAAAAAGATTGAAAAAATCAAGCTCCACCTTTTTCTGCATTTATGATAGCTATTCAAATCAATAATATTGCATCATGCTTTTTTATCATTGAAAAGGTTTTCAATATGAATTTTTTATAAACACTTAAAAACGAAATCATAAGAGAGAAAAAATGAATAATATATTTAAAGATTTTGGAGCGCTGAGTTGGTTAAGGTTTTTAAAAAAAGACATAAACATGCAAAAATTTTTCTGGTTATATACGACAAAAAAAATACAGAAATGTTTTTTTTCAAAATAAGCTTATTTTGTAAACAAATTAACATAAGTGATCTTTACATTTTTATTTAAATTCCAGCAATTTAAATTTGTTTCAACTCACTCAAAAAAAAAGAAAAAAATTTAAAAAATGGTCATGGACAATTTGTGATTGAATTGGTGTTGGTGCCTGTTGAAGAGAAGGTTCAGACGATGCTACTGCAGTTATTATCAAACGTTTTGATGCGTCTTCCATTTTTTTATGCTGAAAAAATGGCTGGAAAAATTAATTTTATTTTTAAATAATTAAATAATTAGATTTTTAAAAGCGCAGAAACGTGGGTGTTTTTTTCAAAAAATACCCCGGATTTATACAAAAAAAGTGAAATGTAAACACTTTTACTTTTTCTTCTTTCAATGATTCTTGTAAAAAATCTGACACATTTAATTAACCCTTTTTTTAAAGTTATGCAAGGGAAAAATGTTTTTTTCGCTTTTGTTCAGTTTTTTAATTTAAAAAATCAGTGAAATCTCTAAAATGAATTAAAATTGAGATAAAAGTGAAACGAGATTTTTGAGAGAAAAGGGAAGATTCACCTGATAAAAAAGATTTGAAGATGTAAAAAATTAGGTCAATCCACGCAATCCGTTAAAAAGAAGAGAGAGAGTCTTTAAAAACGAAGGTGAAAGCGGGTTAAAATTGTCATTTGAATAAATTTTAAATAGAAATAATGCGGTCGTCGCTTATATTTTCGGTTTTTTTATTTTCTTTAATTATTTTTAAAATAAATGCTAGAGATATTCTGGATGAAGAAGAAGCAAGAGATGTACAGGTTTGTTAAAATTTTAGTTTATATAGGGATTAAAGCTTTGAGTTATTGGATATCATATATCTCCAATGAGATATATTGGATCTCTCGAGGTAGTCGATATCCATCCATTAAGTGCAATCAAATTTGGCATCCTGTAAAAAGATACCAACCCCAAAAGTGGGATATATGATATCCTTCAGATATATCAAATCATCACAAATCACTTCCAGAGATATTGTGAAAAATACGCTAGTTGTCGAAAATCTGCCCGTCAACAATTTGAAAAATGTGCTGGTGGATTTTCAAAGATGATCCTTGCACAAACGGATTCCCTTCGAATTAAGCCATCTTCTCGATCCGAAAAATGTGAAAAACAGTTATTACTAAATATTGGATCACAAATTAAGCCAGCTTTTGAAAAAATTGAACAGGATACATTTGAATGTACAAAATCTGCTGATCCACATGCTTTTAATCTTGATCAATCACAAACACTTATTTGTAAAGCAATTCAACAAGAAGTTGGATTAGATAATTTTGCAATTAACGGGGCACAAAGTGATTTAGAATGCCGAAATACATTTGAAAGTCAAATGCAACGTTGTGATTTGGTAAAAGAATGTTGTCCACAATTTACACAGTAAGTTGGATTTTTGAGAGGCAGAAACTTTAAATTTTCGTTTCGTTGTAAAACAAAATTGAAATTTCGAAATCTTTTAAAACATTTTAAAACCCTAAATCCTATTTTTCAGTTGTCACACCAAAGCCGAACTTGAAAACAACATTTATGGAAAGGAAGAAAGACTTGCCGGACAACTTGATGAATGTATTGGATATAAACGCGGTTCACCAAAAGATCTTTTATCTGGTACATCAGGAACTTATAAACATGAAGATACTCGAAAAGCTCCACCTGCAACAACAACTTCTGAACCCTCTACAACTGCTGCAGCAGCTCCCACAGCTTCAACATTTCCACCACCAGATAAAGTATTTAGTGATTTATTTAAAGCATTATTCCCTGGATTAGCACCTCCAACACCACTTTCAACAACAAATCCTTCAACAACTACAACTATTGCAGAAGCAGAAACAGATTCATCTGCAGAATCGACTGAAGCAACAACAACCGAATCACTTTATGAAAAAGTAAATAAAATTATTAAAAAAGAGAGTGGAGAAACTGAAGAACTTCCACCACTTTCACAAACTTCACAATGGAAATCATCTCATCAAAAGCTTGAACAAATTAAATCAAAAGAAAAGTCCACAGATGCCGATTATTCAAAAACTTCATCATCAGAACCCTTTCCAACTCCGTCAACAACCAAAGCACCATTTGAAATTGATTTCTCATATGATTCTCTTCCCTCTTATCGTCGATCATCTCGAATCCATTCAGCACCTTTAATCTCCAAGGATTCAATTGCATACGATGAAAATCAAAAAGAAGCACTTTCTCGAGTTTATTGTGAAAATTTAATTGAATGTGATGCAGTTGTTGAAAGGCAATTTGATCTTTGTGATACCCGATATCAGCCTGAAGAAAATCTCTATGGAATTGAAAAGCAATCTCTTCGAGCTCAATTCCTTTCAAATTCAAATGTAACCGATCAAAAAGTTAAACGTCGATGTTTGGAGGCTGTTGATCCAGAATCTCAACGACAACTTTTAATGCTTGAAACCTTAGTTCAAGAGCAAATTCAAAAATGTACTCGAAAAGCTCAAATTCCTTCAATCACATCTGACAAATTTGAACAATGCCAAAATGTTCATCTTATTTCAATTATCTCTGAAATGTTTACAAATAAAGATATCGCCGACGAAAGATCAACAGAAAATGCAGAACGATGCTATGCTCGAGTTGGACAACTTCAAACAATTTGTGATACACTTCGAAAATGTTGTCCTCAACATGATACATGTACAAATGGTAATCATAGCTCTGAAGGTGCAAAATACCGTCTTATTGTTGATCAATTAAAAGAAGAACAAACTTTATGCGAAAAACGTCGGATGCGAATTCTTAATGGACTTGTTTAAACAAATTGAAATTATAATTTTGTAAAAGAAATTTTTTAATAAATAATAAATATTATTCATAGTTTTTTCAAAAAGTACATTATCAAAAATTTTTTCTCTTGTTAAACAAATGTAAAAATTCCATGGTTAACAATTCATGTGAAAAGAATAACACAAATTAAAAATTGTTATACAAAACATTTATAGAAAAAAAAGAATCAAAAAAAATCCTACTTTCTAATCCTTTTCACAAATAAGTTTATTAAGTTGTTGTAAATATCCAGGGGCTGCTCCGAAGAAAATAATGTCAAGTGGTTCACAATCCATATTTAAGAATTTGATTTCCATAAAACTGAAGTTTTTGAGTATATTCTTCAGAAAGTCCACCATTAAATGCTAGCCAAATGCTGTTCTCGATGTTTTCAAAAAAAAAAAGAATTCTTCAAAAAAAATTTATTAAAAATCCACTATGGTTTTTTTCTAAAAAATCTCGGATTTGATGAAAAAAAATATTCGCGCCGAGAGTTTTGGACAGCAAGAGAGAAAGAGTGTCATACCTGAGGGTCGGATTTTTTGATCCGAGGTCCGGTCCCCCTCGTCATGCTGGGCGGTTTTTACGAGCTCGACTTTGGTATATGTTAAAAATTTTTCGCCGGATTTCCCTTAAATTGTAAGGGTCCCCCCTTTGCCTATTTCTTTGATTTCCATTTTTTCGTATTTTTTATAAATTTCATCAATTTTTTGTGAAATTGGTTCAAAAAAATTCGAAAATAGCTTATATCTTTCATTTTTAACTTTCAATTCCATCAATTTTACACTCATGCAAAAGTGAATGTCTGTCTTGTGATTTTCTTGCTTCAATTTTTTCCAAATTTTAAACTTTTTTATCCAATTCAACTTCAAATTATTGCAACTTTTGAATCTTTTCGTGTTCTTCTTTTTCTTTTGCTTTTTTATCATCAGATTTTAAAAAATCGATTTCATATTGAATTCGAGCAATTTCAGTATCAAAAGTTTTAAGCTGTCGCCGATATTCTTGATAAAAACTTATTTCACGATTTTCATATTCTCGAATATCAGAAATTCCAATTCTTTGACAAAATTCTGCAAAAAATGTATCAGATTTTGCATTCTTTTGGTCTTCAACGGTTTGAATTTCTTCAGTTTTTTCAAACTCTTTTTGTTTTTCTTCAATTCTTATTTGAACGAGTAAAGTTTGGTCCTTAAGTGAATCCAAGTCCCCCAAAAGTCTGGGAATTATTTCATCTTGTAATTTTTTGTATTCAACTTTTGTAAATTCAATTCGACTTTCAATTTGTTAAATATATTTTTGTTTAATTTCGATTTCGAAATTTCCTCTTGATACGTTTAACAAACAGTTCAAGTTGCAGTAAATCATCAGTCAGAATTAAACTAAACTTCTCTTTTAATTAGTTGTGCCGACTTTAATTAAACATTTGTATACTGTAAAGCAACAAAAATATATCCAACGTCTTTTCTCGACACGAAGTAGTTAAATTCATTTGATTCACTATGGTTCCCTTCATGAGTGAAGTGAACAAAGCTGCTGACAGATTTTCAAGAGAAATGATTGAAAAACATTTAAAATTCATCAAATTCTTACCTGATTGAACAATATGGATTTCGAACTGGATGTTCAACAACGAAAAAGAATAAAACAAAATAAGTTTAATAGAAAATATAGGAAAACAATAAATAAAAGCTTTCATTTTTAAGAGGATTAAAATCGAGCGGCACACAAATTTTTTTTCAAAGATTCTACAATTATCAGTCGATAAAAATAGGTGAAAAAAAATTATTTAAATCGCCATTTTTTGCAGTTTATATTGAAAATCCGATTTTATTGATTTTTGAAGTTACTCTATGGTCGATATTTCAAAAAATCGCCAAAAATCAGGAAGTAAAGATATCAAAAAGTTATCTTCCATGATTGTACACTTGAGTAAGGGCTATAAAATGGTTATCACGAAATTTTTTTATTTGACCTGGAACATTGAAATTTCGAAAAATTTAATTTTTAACCAATATAAAAAAATCGTAATTTTTCGAGTCCAGAGCTCAGAGATATGTCGTTAGATAGCCCAATATGTGGGGATTCTGAAAATATATGACTCATACCTATAAACCGACAGATTAGGGATTCACAAATGAAAGAGTGCGCGCTACCAACATCTATAGCATCATTAAAAATTCAAAACTTATGAAATAAGTCACCAAAACACTTCCAATAACTTTTATTATGAAATATAATGTTGTTGGAGTATTCTGGACAAGTTTCAGATACTTCGGATGTGATTTGATCATTTCGGATCAAATTGAAATTATGAAATACATCAACATGGTCAACATGGAATACAATGGTTTTTTCATGATTTCTTCGGGTTCAATAAAGTCAAATATGCTTTATTAATACAAAATACATATCAGGAAGCTATATTAAAGCACCAGAGATGAAATTTAGACAAAATTTGACGTTTGATGAATGTTTGAAATTTCATCATATTTTGGTCAATTTTCAACGTACTTGAATTTGGTCAAAAATGAAAGATATCGTGTTTTTATGGCTTTAAAGATAAATTAGATAATGTTTAAGTATTTTGGACAATGTTCACATCTTCTGGGATATCATAATATGATCTGGTAGATTTTTGAAAATTACAGTATTTTTAACATTTCGACGTCCATAAAATCGATCTTTTTCGTCACAGAAATTGCTAAAAACAACTTTTTTTACTTTACACTAATTATTTGAACACTTTGTGGTCATATTTGACATAATATATTGCATTTGCAAAATTTTTAAAAAATCGATTTTTTCAAAATTTGACGTTTTTGGTTTTTCCTTAAATTATGTCTTAAATTATGAGCTATTTTATAATATTTTTTTCCAATTTTTCAGCTGGATTATATTTTTGGGGTAGTAAACTTATGTTTAAAGGGGGCGGACGTTTTGATACAGTTTCGAAATCTTAGATTTTCGTGATTTTCAGGCAAACTGGGAGTCTTGAAACGAAAATGACCCTTTTTTACATTGTTTTTATCAAAAAAGATGCATTTTCGTTTCGAGACTCTCAGTTTGCCTGAAAATCACGAAAATCTAAGATTACGAAACTGTATCAAAACGTCCGCCTCCTTTAAGATAAAAAATAATATCAAAAAAAAATTGGATGTCTCAGAGATAGGGATCAAAGATTTAATTTCTCTGACGTCACACTTTTGCAGGGTGTCGACACACCGTGAAAAAATGAAACAATTTGAACTCCAGATTTTAACAAGAAATACTCGTCTTAAAATTTTTCAAAACAAGAAAAATCAAGACCTTCAAGTTTAAAATTGATATTGTTTTTGTCCAAAATGAAGCCATTTAAATACCAGAAATTTTACGTAGGTTTTCAAATCCATTAAAATATTTGAACCGCTTTTTTGTGATATCGTTTTTCTTGGAAAAAATTTACTTTTTAATTATTGTTTTTTTCGGATTCTTTTTTGAGTCACACTTCCACAAATTTTTTTTCTTCAAAAAACTGATTAACTTATTACCAATTTTTGTAAGCTGTTTGTCAGAAAAAAAGGATTAAAACAAACATTTTTTAAAATTAAGTAAAATGTATTTGTCATTACATTTTTTAGCAATAATTTTTTTTATCAGCGCTGCTCTTTCATTTAAGTAATAATTCTGGATTAGAATTTTTCTTTAAATAATATAAAAATGGTTTTGGAAGTTCAAGTTTTTCTTGAATAATTCGTCGTTTTCTTGCTGGTGGAGGTGATGTAACAGAAATATCAGATATGTCATCCATTTTAGAATTTGCAGAAAAAGTAATTTATTAATTATAATTGACAAAATTGACAAAAAATGAACAATATTTTGGTTTTTAAATTTTAAATTTCTTGTTAAAGTTCAAATTTAAATAATTTTTTTTGTTCGATCCAAACGAACACGTTCTAAGATTGGAACAATACAGAGAAGATTAGCATGAAGGATGACACGCAAATTCGTGAAGCGTTCCAAATTTTTTGCCGACCGAGTGGTATGCCAACCGAGTGGTATAGTGGTTAGCGCAGTTGGAGAGAGGCCGGAAGATCCCGGGTTCGATCCCGCTCGCAACCACTATGCGCTCATGTCGGGTGCTCGGTGGATCCGAGGTTAAAACAAATTCCATGGATGACAACCAGGTTAAACGGCAGCCACTTCTTAGAAGTCCACCATCAGATGTTCATGGGTATATTGCTTTAGGGAATCAGCAGGTGTTAGGGCCTGCACATACTAAGTTTTTAAGTTTTTAATTTAAAAAGCAAGCGTTTCTTTAATTCTTGAAAAGAATCTAACACCTTTTGTTTGCCATGTTTGAAGAAAAATAGAGATAAAAAGTTGGCACAAAAGTTTATTGAACTGCAGCTAATTTTTAATTTTTTAATATTTTGTATAGCCAACCGATTGTTCACAATGTCAATTTTATCATGCCAATGCATGATTGAACAATAGGGTCAAAATGAATTTTTCAATTTTGTTCTGTATTTTAAATGTTATATTAAAATATTTCCTGTTTTTTTTTTCAATAAAAAATTTTTTAAAAAGAGCATTTAAAATTTATTACTTCATATTTTTAAAACAGAAAAGTTGGAAACATTTAATTTAACAAAATTTCCATTATTTATTTAAGCATGTGCTGAAGCTTCTGTTGCAGAGATATCTCCGGAAGTTGAGCCAGTTGATTTATTTCCGCGTTTACCTTTTGGTGAGAATGATGGACGACGAGAAGGTTGATGATGGCTTAATAATGCAAGAACAATTGGAAGATCTTTTTTGTCAACTTTTTTAAGGCTAAAAAATATCTTTTAATTCCATAAGATTGCCATATGTAAAAAGTTTACGCTTCATGTTCTTGTTTCTTTAATCCACGGATTTCCTTTAAGACAGCTTTAGAGTCATCACTGAGTTTTGCAATCTAAAATATATCTCCATTTATTTTTTCCAAAAAAAATTTTCTTTACAATTTCAGCACGTTTTTCAGCATGCTTTTTAATTCCTTCAACGGCCTTCTTTTCTTCTTCAGAATATTTTTCAGTTAATTCATCAACTTTTTTATTCTTTTCTTCCAAACTTCCATCGGTTTCATAAATTTCCATAATGGCTTTAAATTTTTCTGGTGATAAAACATGCTTTTTGAATGAACCACCTTTTCTTAATTCTTTTGGATGATGACGTTTTGATCCTTCTGAATCTGATGAAGAAGCAGTAGATGAAGAATCATCAGCAAAAACTCCAACAAACAATACAACAAATGCAACAACCAAAAGCTTTCTTGAAACCATTTTTTAAAAAAAACTATAAAAAAATAAGAATGTATATTTTCTCTCAAAAAGAAGCCGATATTTATATGAAAGTTTTTTAGAAGATCAACATAAAAATTCTCATAGAATATTTAAAAACAAAAAAGCTTTGCCGAAACAACTTCAAAAACCATGAGACAGTCATTAAAAAGTCTAATTCTTTTTGATCCTGGTTTTGTTTCCCATTATTAATAATCAATTTTCGAAAAAAAAACTATACAACAAATTTTAAGAAAGTTTCAAAAAAAATTTTTTTGTTTGAAAAAAATATCAAATATCAACAAAAATATTTTTGAACAAAATTTGGCTATTAAAAAAAACTGGAACCAAAATTACTGTATTGCAATCCAGTAAAAAAATTTAAAATTCTGCCCGTATTTTCAAATTTAAAAAAAAAGTTTTCAAAAAATATTGAATCAATCTTTCGTTGATTCTTAAAACATTGCTATCAAAAGATCCAAATACAATTTTGCAAAAAACCGGTAATTTTTTGTATGTTGTATCATAAAAACAGAAACAGAACACAAGATACAAATTCTTTGGTTGAGAAAAAGTACTTAAAACAATTGGAAAAAAATTCTAATATCAATTTTAAAATTTTTTCACGTCTTAAAAAATGCCATTTAAATCAATTTTTCCATCAATTCCAATCGAAACTCAACCATTTGGAGAACGGCTGCTTCAAAGTTTTTGGCAAAATTCAATCAAAAATAAAAAAGCAATTATTTGCGCTGAAAATCCAAAATATTTTATTACTTATAAAAATTTGTATATTCAAACTTTATCGGTGGTTGGATTTCTTGAAAGTAAAAAATTTGGACATGGAGATATTGCAGCATTGGTTTTATCCAATTCATGGGAATTTTTAGAAATTGTTACTGCTGTGGCTTTAAGAGGCGGTGCAGTTAGTGCTGCAAGTGTGCTATTCACTGATTGTAAGTGTGTTTTTTTGTGATTAAGAAATTGTACAATACTTTGGTTTAAACTAATCTTAACTCTTTTCCAAAATATTTTTGAAAAAATATGGTTTATCGTCTAAAAATGTTACTATGATAGAAACAAAAAAATGCGGTTTATCGTTAAAAAATGCTATTATGATAGTAACAGAAAAAAACGAGGTTTGTCGTAAAAATTATTATGCTGACAGTATTTATCATGATAATAAAGAATTTTTCGTTAAAAAATATTACTGTGTTAGTAACACAAAAATGCGGTTTATCGTTTAAAAAATGTTACTATGATAGTATCTATTTTGGATGAAAAAAGATCTTTTTTAGATGAACTTGAGCGGCAATTCATTGATTGTAAAGCAAAAATTATTTTTGTTTGTGATAATAATCTTGAACGAGTTTTAAAAGCTTCAACAAATTGCAAAACAATTACAACAATTATTGTAATTCAAGTTTCTGATCGAACCCTTCCTGAACAATCTAAAAATCTTTCATTTGGTGTAATTCCATTTTCTACAGTACTTTCTTTCCCTCCATCTTTTACTACAGTTGATATAAATGTTGAAAGAGATATATTTTTGTTACCATATTCTTCTGGAACAACCGGATCACCAAAAGGTGTAATGTTAAGTCATCAAAATTATTCCACACTTATGTCAATCTTTATAAATCATCTTGAAAAATATGTATATCCAAAAATTGCGCCAAATTGGAATTATGAGAAAGAAGTTGCACTTTTATCAATGCCATTTTATCACATTTATGGATTTAGTATTTTAATTAAATCTATTCTTTGCGGGCAAACATGTATAATTTTGACAAATTTTGATAAAGAAATTTATCTTCAATCAATTCAAAATTATAAAGTTTGTTTAATCTTTAAAAGTAGATTTTATATATCCATTTTTGTTTAAAAGAATGTTGGATCTTTTATGTTTTTTAGATAAGAGAAATTTATATTGTTCCAACATTGCTAATGTTTTTTGCTAATGATCCCATCATTGATTCCTTTAATCTTTCATCCCTTGAATTTATGAATATTGCTGCTGCTCCAACTTCTAAATCTATTTGTAAAAAAGTTTTTCAACGACTCAAAACTTTAAAAAGAATTGATATTTCATTTGGATTAAGTGAATGTTCGCTTGCATGTGCTTTGCCAAATCCAATCTCAGATAAAGTTCGAATTGATATTGCTGGAACATTAATATCAAATTATGAAATGAAAGTTATTGATAAAAATGGAAATGAGCTTAAATGTGGTGAAATTGGAGAATTATGTCTTCGTTCACCAACAATTATGTTAGGATATCTTGGAAAACCTGAAGCAACGGCAGAAGTCATTGATGATGAAGGATGGTTGCATACAGGTTAGTTTATTTGGAGATATATGTAATTCGAATACTTAAATTTTTTAGGAGATTTGATAAAATATGACTCACAAGGAAATATATATTCAATTGATCGGCTTAAAGAAATTATAAAAGTTAAAGGATATCAGGTTGCTCCTGCCGAACTTGAAGATATCCTTTTAAGTAATTCCGGAATTGCCGATGCAGCTGTAATTGGAATTAAACATGAAATATTTGGTGAAGTTCCAAAAGCTTTTATTGTTAAAAGTAATGAAAGTTTAACGGAACAACAAATTCAAGAATATATGAATGGTAAATTTTTTATGTAACTTAATCTGATTTGTCTAAACTTGTTACAGGTAAAACAGCTTCATATAAGCATCTCAAAGGTGGAATTGAATTTGTAAATTATATCCCAAAATCACCAGCAGGAAAAATTATTCGTCGATTTCTTCAAGAAAATAATAAATCAAAACTTTGATAAATAGATTCTTTTTTTAAATTTACTTGAATAATAAACTATAGAAGAATTCTCTTTTTTACCACGGTAATTTTCTATTTGACTACTTAAAAAATTAAAAACCATGTAATCAAATTCTTCTTTAGGCATATTGATTTTTTTCATGATGAATTATTCTTGTTGTTTGCAGAAAAAAGTTTTAAAAATTCAAAAAAACACGTCTTTTACTAGCGTCATTAAAACAAAAAAAAGCGAACGAAAAAGAAAAAAATTTCTGATAAATTTTTATTGATTGATCAAAAAGAACAACGTTTTTTTTTTCTTTTTTGTTTGCTTTTTTTGTGCGTTTATTTTAAAATCTACATTTGATAACAATTTTTCATCAATAAAATTATTATAGTTTATATTCAATAATATTATAGGTACTGAAAATAAATATATTCCCTTTGATTATAGTTTTCACCTGCATAAACGAAAAATTTATACAAAAAAGTACAAATTTGTGTGTATTTTGTTTGTAGTGATAAATCATTCCGGACTTTATTGGTCAATAAAATCACCTCATAGGCGCACTATTGCAATCACTTAAATGTCTTCATTTTTAATTGTTCTGGATTAAAAAATATAAAGATAAAATTTGTATTTGCTTTTTTTCAACTGATTTGAAAAACATCTCTGATTAAGATCTCGATAATTCTTCAAAGAAAATCCATTAAATTCAAAAATGAATATTAAACAAAATTTTTCATTTCCCGAACAATCCATCATTTATTATATGGCAAAAAATCCATCAACACCAACAGTATACCAGAAATTAATTAAATGCTGCAAATATTTCTATCAAAAAAATTTAATTTTATGTCTTCATTGTTTAAAATATTCTGTTGATTCTGATACATGGCTTACATGTTTAAAAATTGGAGAAAAAAGTTGTACGGAAATAAATGGAAAAATCATGTGGTGGTAAATGTGATAATTTAATTGATTTCAATATAACTTCAAACAAGATTTGGGTAACCAATTATATAAGCATTTATTCATCAAACTAAAATGTTACAACTATCAGTATTCCAAAAAATCTTTAATCAAGTGCCGTAAAATTTATTGCTGGCGACAAAAAAATTACAACTAATCAATTATTTCTTCTTTGTTCATCCGTTAAAATGTGTTCTTTCGAGAATGTCACTGTAATTAAAGAAAATGGAACAACAGCTTCTTTAACAGAAATAATGAAAAGACTTCCATTGATAAAAAGTTTAGTATTGTAAGTTTTATTTTGATTTATAATTGAAAAAATATAATTTCTTTTAGCCATCAATCTAACACCTCTGATATAACTACTATAACGGTTAAAGAATTATTTGAATTTCCAAATTTCTATAAAATGAGAAAATTCTGCTTGCTTGATGTTTCGGAAAATTTTGATATTGAAACATTTTATCACTTGTTTTTAAAAGTAAGAATTATTTCCAAATATTATATTATATAATTTATATAATATCCGTTTTAGAAAAATAAAACTATGTACGTTTACCTAAAATTCAATGATATTATTTCTGGAAAATATAGACAACAGCTTGAAACAATAATGAATGAAATTCTTGAATCAAAATCAAATGAATTTTGGCCACCTATTATTTATGGTCCACTTAATTTTAAAATGCGATCAGCTTTACATTCTGCAAATTTTGAATATTCTAGAAATGTTTTAAAATATTGATTTTGTTTTTTTTATGTTGGAAGGTTTTGATAAATTTTAAAACTGATTTTTTCCATAAATCTGCAATTATAACGTTTTTTATCTACATTGAATTTGATAGTGTAAACATGTTATTGTTTAAGCTGGTGTTAGTTTTTTTGATATTTTTCCCTAAAGACAAAAAAGTCGGCCGGCTTTTTTTTACAAATTTTTTCCAGAAATTTTTAAAATTATTAAAAACTTAATTTTATGGTGCTATTATTTCATATTTTGGAAAAACTCCATATATTTGCTCTTTAATGCGGATTTAACAGTGATTTTAAAATTCTTTATCAGTAAAATGCATTTTGTCGTCAAATAAAAAAATATATTACGGAAAACCCCCCAAGTTTCACAAACACAAAAAATATTCTTGAAACATTATTTTTTCAGTTTTTTCTGCAAAATTTTGAGCTGTCACGAAGTTTCGGCTTTTTTGTATAATGCATCGTTTCATATAATTTGTTAATTATAATTCCAGACGAAACATAATTTTATTAGCATTTTATTTTATTTAGAATAAAATAAAAAGCGAACGACACTTAAACAATGAATATTATAAAAGAAAAAATCCCTACTGTCCGTAACATAAAAATATCCGTTTAAAGATTTTTTTTCCTGTTTTTTCTGTTTGCTTAATTTTGAAAATGTTATTTACATATTTTTGAACAATTAAAGATTTACCGCAACAGTTTTATTGATACTTACTGCTAAAAATGAGTTTCACACATTCAGCTTTAATTAAACGTTGACCATGAAATTTAACTGAATAATTGGCTGTTATTCAGAACTATTTAAAAGTAATTAAATCAGCTAAGGTTAGTCTTTTTCAAAACGTTCTCAAAAAAAATTTTTATTGTTAAACGAAATATCATTTATAAACAATTTTGAACAGAACGCAACTATTATGCTTTTCCTGTCTTCAAAGCATAATTGTTGCGCTTTCTAAATTCTTTTGTTACAATCCTCCCCATTTTATCTCGTGTTTCAAGGTCTGTGTTATAACTGAAGAGTAGAGGTGGAACAAAATCGAAGGATTCAGTTTGTAAAATTTCTTCATTAATTTCGTCGATGTCACTTTGATGGCTTTCGAGGGAAGCATAAATGCACAAGCCAAAGCGATGTTTGTTTTTCTAAAAAAAAATATTATGAAAGCGTAATTTTTGCCATTCACTTTCGTATCTCCAATTTTCCCACCGGAACCCCATAAACGTAACATTTTTGCCATGACAGTAACATTGCGATGGCCTCTTGTACCTAACTCCCCCCCCCCCCCCCCCCCTCCCGGAAGGAGGCGGCGTCCGTTGATATTTTTTCGCCGGCAGTAAAATATCAAAGACCAAATGTCACTCTAAAACGGAAAAATCCCATCCCGAAACGTTTTTCAGATTAAGGGCCTGAACTTTACCCTTTAAGGGTTTCTCCGGAGAGATTATCGCGACCCCCCCCTTGGGAAATTGTTGAATTTGGTGCACTGAGCTAAAGCTTAATTACTGTTGTGAAACATACCTTTAAAAGTTGATAAAATTCCATAATACTGAACTCTTCGGGAGGACAATAAAGTTCAACTCTTTCAATAGTGTAACAAATATTCGCTAATTCATTATAGTTTTTGCATATTCCATTTGCTGAGTTTTTTAAAACATACCTGAAATAAGAAAAAGTTAATTTTCTACGTCATATTACTACTTGCCCCCTAAAATACACGACGTTAGATCTAAACAGGTCAGTAGACGCGGGCGGCGGACCAAACCTCCTGAAAAGTTCTTTGATATTTTGCCGCATGCAGCAAAATATCAAAGCTCCTTACTGAAATTTTCTTCTGCCTGTGTGTGTCTAGAGCAGTGGCGCGTTTCACAGAATATTCGTTTCTGCAACTTCCGCATATGGTTCCTACAAATATTAATCTCCAAAATCCTTGAAACACTTTTTAAGAATGTTTCATTCTGTGAAACGGACCACTGGACAGTTTCAAATTTAAAAACAGAAAAAGATGTGTTACATGAAAAAAGACGTTTTGTTTAAAAATAATTTAAAAATGTCCTCCAGCGAAACAAAATCACCATTTCTGTATGTAATTGAACACAAATATAAATTTAACTTGTTTGGACTAATGGAAAGAAATTCCAATTCATCATAAAAAAGACCTTGGTTAAAAAGTTCCACACATTCAGAATCATTTCGATAAATTTTTGATACAAAAAACGATGCAAAATACGATAACCTTTCTTGCGAGGACATTATTAAAAAATTTTCCGTTAACCAAAACAAGCAATTCATTTTTTCAATACATATCTCTTTTCGATCATGATCACATTTATAAAAATCACAGTCATTTCTGCTACAGTATTTCCAAATCCCTTCTTCGTCCCCTCCTTCTTCTTTGAAAAGCACATTTTGCATTACCAAAATCGGATTTTTAATAAAAAATGTTTTGCATGTTTGAACTAATTTTTGGTACACATTTGGAGATGATGGATTCATCCAAACCTATTTCATAACTGGCATGGGTAAGGGAAAGTCTTGTATAAAACATGATGCAAGAAATTGTTGAAGATTGCAAATGGCCATAGTAATTATCTTTTGATCTCAATTTTGTGGGGAATTTGTTATTTTTCCAAATGGGTAAAAAATTAAAAATCATTTTTTAGATAAAACGTTTGAATAAACTTACCACTATAATAAAGCTTCTGAGATTTATTATGAAAAAAGTTGTTCAAAAAATAATAGTAAAATTCTGTCCTGCTTTCTGACTCCAGTAAGGAATAATAAATCTTTCTCATGACCTAGGCGGACAAACAAAAGGTGAAGAAAATCTCTACTTCTTAATAAAAGTTGATAAGGAATAAACAACCAATATTTCCAAATTGATGAAGAATGCAAAGGCATTGACTGTTTTGTAAATGAAATCTTTTAAGGATTCTCGAAAGGCAACACTCCAAACTTTTCTATTAATGAGAGTGTGGACCTTAGCCAATGATCTGCGTCTTATAATTTTTATAATTTTATTTTACTTATATTATTAAGTAAATCATGAAAAAAATATTTTATATATGGTGCTTTCCGATTTCCAAATATGAACATTTTATTCATACAGGGACGGAGTGATCAGAAGCTTACTTCCGAAAAAAAAAATATTTAAAAATATTTAAAAAAAGGCTTTTAAATATTTTAAAAGGTTTTAAAAAAGCATAGTCAGCCCATATAACTGACTCAAGGAGAGAAAAACAGATATTTTTTTGGAGTCAAAGATAAAGAAAAAGTGCTTCTTTCGCTTTCATTTAACCTGATTTTTGGTAATGAAAAAGAAAACGATAGCGTTTGCTGAACTCACTGGGTTCATTTGTTAATCTAAGCCCTTAATTTAATTTTGTTTTTGTTTTTAATCCGTTTTTGAAACGTATGTTATGTTTGAAAAATACATGTGCATGTATTTTTCCATATTGCTGAACAAGAGAAAAATAAACCAAAAAATCACAGAATGGCTGAAATCAATATTTTTTTTAAGAAAAGGCTCAAACAATGTTGCAATTGTTTGAATGGCTGACCATTGCCAAACCACAAATCTCGAATCTTTTAAAAGACAAAAACACCAGTTGAAAAGCCGATATGTAATATTTTATATCGGCTTTTAAAAAAACATTTTATATATTTTCAAATTTTTATCTTCATTTTTTTATTCAAACCAGGGCTGTCCGGGATCCCGGATCCCGGCCATTTTTCCGGGATTTTTGTCCCGTCCCGGAATCCCGGATTTTTGGCCGGGATTCCGGGATTTATTTTTAGCATAAATATGTTAAAAAAATCAATTTAACTTGCAAATTTTTTGCTGTAAAATTGATTTTGCCCTCTTAAAACGTTACGCATATGGAAATTTTTTGCTTATGTCATCAGACAGACTAATATAAAAGTCTAAAATTTGTTCCCTTTCGTTTATTTTTACCTCTTTTGATATAGCACCAAATTTTTTAAATTGCATAAGGCACCGAATTAAAGAGCAATTTAGTTTTTTGAGCAAAAATATTTTGTTTTTTGCTTCTTTTTAATGTCCCAAAAAATAAATTGGTGTTTTTTTCTAAAAATTAACATAGGTTTGGCAAATCCGGGAATCCCGTCCCGGACAAAAAAGCCAGTCCCGGACAGCCCTGATTCAAACCTTTTTTTGAAAAACATATGTACAAATCTTTTGCCATATTTCTGAACAAAAGACTTGAAATTGTGTATGTGTCTTTAACTGTTTCGTTGCATTTTTTTGTAATTTTTCCTTGCATAAAAACAAAGTCATTTGAGTATCATAAATTTTTTATTATTCAATTTTGAGACAAAACAAAATAATAAAAAAACAAGTAAAACCGTAATAATAATATTATATAATCGATATACGGTAAAATTGGTCCAATAAAATATCAACTCGCACGAAAAAAGGTATTCAAGAATTTTCAAAAAAAGACACAAAAGCATTTTTTCTCAAAAAAATTCTTAATAAATTTTTAACAAGTTTGATAATAACAAAAATATATATATATAATTTTTGAGTTTATTTTCTTCTCCTAAATTAGAGTTTCGAATATTTCGATGATGGTAAAAATAGTAATCATAATAATAAAAAGAAAAACAAGAAATTAACAATGTAAAAAAGTTTTAATAAAAGATACATTAATTTTTGGTAAAGTTACAGTAAGCCAAAAAAAGATACTGTAGCTTTAGACACAAAAATGGTGTAATATAAATAATAAAACTTTTATAACAAATAAATAATTGTTGAAAAAATCAACACAATTTTTTTTCTCGTATAATATAAAAATAATATATAATTGAAGAGAGATATAAAAGGGACAAATTTGGATCGTATATCAATGTGATAAAAAAGAGAGAGGTGGTAAGAATTTGAACAACGATTAACACTAAACAATAACGAGATATTGAATAATAATAATAATAATAATAATGATTAAATCCTACAAGGAAGAGAGAATGTTTTAAAAACTTTTTTACATCAAATTTTTATGGAATCAGTTTATTTCAAATTTTGAAGAACTTTTACTACAAAAAAATGAAGATGAAAAAAGTTTTTTTGGATGGATAAATCAAAAGCCAGCAAAACCCAAATAAATTTGTGGATTGCTTAAAGAAAGAAAGAACAAATACGAATTATAGTCACTACAAAAATTCTTATTTTTTTGCTAAAAACAGCAATTTTGAATTTTTGAGTAATTATAATGCGTAAATAAATGAAAACGAGTTTAAAATTAGAATTTTTATCCTAAATCTGTTAGAGTTTCAAAAGCTTAAAGATTAAAAACTAAAGAAAAATGAAAAAAAAAAGTTTGCAAACTTGCAGCACCGCTTCTTAATTTTATCTTTTTTAACAGATGTTATGAAATATTGCATCATGCTTATGGAATCGTGTCAAGATTCAAAGCATTCAACAATAATTAAGCTCAAATATGTGAAAATTAATGAAGCTGTGCTGTAAAGTTTTTAAAATCGCAAACTTTTCGGGGGAAAAAATTTATTAAATCCTAAAATAGAACACTAAAAAAAGAATAGAAGCTTAAGGCAGTTAATGAAAAAAGTTAGAGAGAAAGAGAACTAAGAGGTATATATGCAATTACAGTATACAAAAAAAGAATAATTAATAATAAGGAATGGAAAAAAAAACATGTAAATAAAAGTTTTTTAAAAACTAATATCATGCTGTTGGATATTTTTCTTTACATCAATTTTTCAACAGAATGTAAAGAAATCTTTGTATAATTTTTTTTCAAAGATTTGTACAATGTTTTGTGCTACGATAAAAAAAAGTTAGATATATAAAATAAACCCGAAACAAAAAAATGTACTTAGGTGCTACGGAAAAAGAAGAAATGTAAAGATTTACAATATCTACAATAATTTACAAAATTTACAGTAGAAAAAAAGCCACCAGAGATTTTTTTTGACAAAGAAAATATTGAATTCTATTTGTTTATATTTTTTTTCATGCGATAATCCCACTAGCCCCGTATCCAAAAAAAGAGATGATATATTATATAGGCCCTAAAAGAGTTTTACCAGTTTTTGTGTAAAAGGTAATCAAGCTAAAAAAATATAACCGCTAAAAAAAGATAACTGTTTGAATTTTTTTGGGGATTAAGGATGTGATGGATTGAAAAGAAACGGAAAAACAGAAAAAAACAGTACTGCAACTTTTCAAAAAAAATAATAATTTCAAAAGCCTTGCATGAGTTTAACTCTGCAAAAAAGGTCTTTAAGCGAAAGTTTTTAAATTTTCATTTGACAGTAACTTTAAAATTTTCTGTTGAAATAAACTAATTGAGTAAAACATCATTTCTTCAACCTCCACCTTAATCCCAAAAAAAAAAATTCTTATTACTAAAATAAATTTGCTAAAAAAAGATAAAGAGAATAAAGGCTAGAAGAAACAGATGACATTGCACAAAAAAAGTTGTTTTGAATTAAGCTAAATAATTTTTCCTGTTAAATATTAATAAGTTGATAAAAACAACCCTATTAAACTAAAAAAATGAACCCGAAGAAAAAAGAAAAATACAATTATAAAAAAAATTAATAGGGAGGTTTTTTGATGTTTTTTTCAAAATTTTTGGTATTTTACACGCATATTTAAAAGATTGTTGTTTTAGTGTCTCAGGTTACAAAAGAGAGAGAAGAAGAAAAAAAGGTAACCGTTTGCTTAAATTAAGGCAAAAAATATTAAAACAAACACGCTAAACAAATTAAATTAAGCAACTATTTTAGAAATAGAAAAGAGAAAAGCTATGCACATAAAAAAAAGATATATACAATTTTATAAAAAAAATTACACGTGTAAAAAAGTTTGTTAATTCACTTAAACGAGAGTAGAAAAAGGGTTAGTAAAAAAGATAAAATATACAATATTTAAAAAAAGAGAATGCCCGTTTTCAAAAAAATTTGTTTTTTTTTCTGTTAAACATTGACCTGAGTCTCACGGGTTTGCTGAATTTCATTTTTAGAATCTTGTCGTTGCATTGCATTTTGACAAGTTTCAAGACCCATTTGTGAAAATGCACCATTTAAGCTTGCAGCTGCAACAGCCGATTGTTGGTCAAGAGATCGTGAAATGATATTATTACCAGCATTATTATTATGTTGTTGTGGATGTTGAAGTTGATGCTGTTGGTGTTGATGAAAAGCATGATGTTGCATCTGTGGAGAATACCAAGGATGAGAAGTTGGTGGATGTTGTGATTGTTGTTGTTGATGATGATTAGGATAAAAATATGTTGTACCATTACGAATTTCGGATGCATGTTGTTGTTGTTGTGGCCGAGTACCAGCATATGTCATATTATATTCAGGTGTATGAGGTGCAGCCATTTGTGGAGCATAAATCATCATACCATTCATATTAATTAATTGGGGTTGTGTAACAGCAGGATAAAATCCATTATGATGATTAGTATTATTATTATATGGACTTTGTGCTTGAATAATTGCTGCTGGAGTATGAACTGGAACATATTGTGGAATTAATGGATTCTTAATTTCTTCATTTGGAAATAATGTTGTTGGAGAAGGTGGTGAACCAGATGAAGATGTATCAACTTCATCAATTGTAAGTTGACCATTTGCAAGTCGTTCAGCTTTCATTCGATTAATTGCATTAAAATTTTCATTCATCATTGTAATATCCCGTGCAGAATCATTACGATAAATTAAATTTGTTACAGTTGAAAGTGGAGTTTGTGGAGCTTCATGTACAACCCATGAATGTCGAAGGACATCAGCTGCAGTATAACGTTGTCGAACATCTTTAACAAGTAAATGACAGATTAAATCTTTTGCATCATCAGAAATTTCTTCCCATTCTTCATCAGGGAAATCATATTCACCAGTTTGAATACGTTCAAATAAATTTTGTTGACAATCATCGCATGCTTCACCTTGGGCCCAATTACAATCTTCATTATCACATTGTCCATAAAAGGGTGGATAACCTAAAATAAAAGGGAATTTAATAAATTTGATGCCAAAGCAAGAGATAAATGCTTACCACATAGCATTACATATAGTACAACACCAAGTGCCCACATATCACATCGTTTATCATACTTAAACCGATCACCAGTAAATGCTTCAACAACTTCAGGTGCCATAAATTCTGCTGATCCAACTGGGGAAGCAAGATCTGGCTCAGAATGTACAACTGGAAGAGATCGAGAAACAGAATTTTCAGAGCCATGACAATCAGCACCAAAACGATGTCGTGGAAATCTTGCAGAAAGATTTGGTGGTTTACTTGCTAAATCAAAGTCACAAATTTTAACAGGTGACACACGATCCGATTCAGTACAAAGAATATTTTCTGGTTTTATATCACGATGTGCAATACCTCTATCATGAAGAAATTTCAATGCCATTGCAATATCTTTTGTTACTTGTGAAGCTTCTTCTTCAGTAAAGCATGACTTTGCTTGAATATGATTAAGAAGAGGTCCACCTCTCATTTTCTCAAAAACCATGTAATAATTGTTGTCATCTTCAAACCACTAAAAAAAATTCTGTAATTTTCTTTTGTAACGAAAATAAAATATCGTACTTGAATAAGTTGAACAATATTTGGATGGCCTTTACAAATTTTAAAGATTTCAACTTCTCGCATAATTTTTGATCGGGTATGACCAGCTACATGCTTATTGACGAGCTTCACCGCAAACTCTTTTCTTGTAGATTTTTGTATTGCTGTTCGTACGGATGCATAGGCGCCTTGTCCAAGATGATCATCAGTAAGTTCATAGAAATCTGAAAAAAATTGTTTCAATTTCAATACAGTATTCCCTTTAATTTTAACAAAGTGCAATTTTCCTTTTTATTTCAAATGTGACGTAAAAAGATCAAATTTTGTCCAAATATTTTCTTTTGCTACGGTTCTATGATCTTTTTTTTATATTTACTTGTTTTCATTTTTAAAGTAAAAACTCTTTATTTTTTTTTAAGCTACATCCCTCAAAAAATTTTTTCCTCTGTACTTTTTTCTTTTTCTAAACAACTCCGCATTCTTTCTTCTTATATGTGTTTTTTTGCTTATAAACATTTCCCGGTTTGTATTTAGAATCTGCCCCGCAACTGAAAAAGAAGAAAAAAAGTCGTAAACAACTTCTCTTTTTTTCTCTCCTTTTTACATTCAACGTTTTATATATTTTTCCCTGCTCTGTTTGTCCACCATTCGTCATTCAATAAAATTTTCTTTCTCCTTTTTTAACTCCCTTTTTACAAAAAAAAAAAGAAATGCTGCACTTTTTTTTTCTTCAATGATTGTTGTGGGTGTTCAATGAAAGGGGGGAAAAGCACCGTAATACACATTATGCACTTTTTTGTATACTATTTTTGTTTTACTGCATCAACACTTTTTTTATGTTCTTTTAGAAAAAAAAGGAACAGCAACAAATAAAAACAAGCACCGTAGAAATACAATTATTGCCGTTTTTTGTTGCCGCTTTTCTCCCTTCAAAAAAATAAAGGAACCATGGTGTCCTTTTTCGAAACACAAGAAAAATCGTGCAAATTTGAATTTTATGTGGAAAGGAACAAAAGAAAAAGAGATTTTTCGATATTTTTGTTTATGGTATGCACACACCTCTATGCAAGCGTAAAAAGAAAAAGCACCCCTCGAAAAAGCATGACTGGTCAAGGGGTGAATTGAATGAAACTTAAGCAACCATTTTTTAAAAGGATTGAAAAAAAGAGCAGGTTGCAATTTTGAAATCTTTTGACAAAAGCTTGCTTGCTGGCTCTTTTTATGTGTTTTGAAGCAAACACAAAGATTTTAAAGTTCCTTGTCAAAAATGTTTTTTTATTTATACGTGATAATTTGTCCAAATCAATGCATGAAAGATGTAATCTTTTTGGAAAAAAATGTATCGCATTAAAACAGGAAAGCATAAAAAAAACTAAAACTTTGTTTTTATGGGCAAAAAAAGGAAGAGAGATGTGCAATTATCCTGTCAAATAGTTTCGTTTCCCCTTCATCATCATTTTTTCTCTCCTCTTTCCTTTTTTTCCTATTTTAAATTTGTTTCCAAAAATAAGTAGCAGCAGTTTTATAAAAAAAATATTTTTGTATTTAAATTTAAAAATTGATTCCGAAAAAAAGCAGCATCAAAAAATCAAAAAAAAAGATTAAAACCAATATTTTTTGTTATCACATGTTCTTTTAAAACATTAAACTTCACTTTTTTTTTAAAACTATCGATCATCTTCAAAACTAAACTCTTTTTGTTAAAAAAATGTTCTTCAGTCTTCGAGAAAGAAAGAAAAAATCCAATTTTTCAAGCAGCAGCAAATAAAATTTGAGAGAAATTTACGCTTTAAGCCATGCCACAAAAGAAAAAAGAAGTCAGCTGCTTTTAGCATTTTGTAACTTCCTTATTTTTCTTTCATTTTGCAGCAAATAAAAAGAAAGAAAATGAGAGCTTATTTACAGCTTTTCGTATTTGTTGCTGCTGCTGTTGATAGCTATTTATATTTTTTAAAAGTCGTTTTTAATGTAAAAAAATATTGCTGAAGAAAGCAAAAATAATAATAATAATAAAAGAAAGTGCAAACTGCTGACCATTGAAAAAAAGAGAGTACAATTCTTTTGAAAACAATATCTTTTCTTTTTTCCGTAACTATAGTTATATTTTTTGCTGAAGCAGCAGTGAAAGTAGTACCATTCAGTACTTCATGAACCTCTCTCTTTTGTTCTATGATACTACAGAAAAATAATAATGACATTTTTACCTAGCTTGCTATAGTAAAAAAAACTAACCGGTGAATTGAAGACGTTGTTTTCGTCCACGTGGTGTACGCATTATTCCTCGACGACCAACAGATCCAATACGAATTGAACGAGGTAATGAAATAAGCTCAGATGGTCGATCACACATTTCGTCTTCCAATGATGGCTCAGTTGAAATTGTTCCGAATCCTGAATCGTCGTCTAATGGAAAAACTTCTTGTCGATGATGATGATGATCTTCTTCTTCGTCAGATGAATTATCAATTAAGGATTCAATTTCGTCTTCAAAATCTGAATCTTCTTCTTCTCCTTCTTGATGATGTTGTCCGTCTTCTTCTTCTTCTTCGCCGCTATCTTCGTCGTCACCACCAAGATAGAATGATCGACGTTCTTCAATATGATTATCTTTTTCAATTGTTTTTCCACTATAAATAAAAAATTCATAAAAAATATTATTAATCACCAGTTTCACAAACAAAAAACAATTTTTTTAAACCAGTCGAAAAAAATTAAAATTAACATTTTTGGTTTAAAAAAAAGTTTTTTTTGTGACGAAGAAAGAACAAAAAAGCTCATACCAAAATGTTGTTGCTTTTGATGTTTTTGTACTCGTAATTTGCAGCTCCTCTTTCCGCCAATCGGCGTCTCCACCAACAATGCCGGTGGCAGTCGTTGTAGAGCCGAAAAGGGATGGCTGCTTTGTAGATGGTGATGTTAAAGAATTAAGATAATTTTGATTTTGTGTTGGGGTTGTACAATATGTATTATGTATTAATCCAGCTGGGGATGATGTTGCCGTTGACGGGATGGCAGGTGTCAAGGCTGATAAACGGTATGAATCCGATAATGGGGTAGCAACGTCTAAAAAAACTGTTTGTAAAGTTTAAAATCAATTTTTAAAGTCAAAATTTTATATTTTTATTTTAAAGTTTTTTGAGAGAGAAAAAAATGAAAAGAAAAATATAGTGTGTCGTAAACTAAAAGAAAAAAAAAAAGATCGCGATTGAATACAAATCGATTTTTTCGCCGTTTTTTTCAGCTGCGAAAAAAAGAGAAAAGGGAGAGATAGATTTGGGGCAGTGTTCGCGCGGAAAAAAAAAGATCAGAGAAAAAATAGGGAGAAGGATTGTCACGCCTTTTTGTTAAAATGATTTTACAACAGTAAAAATGTTGAGGTAATTTTTTTGTTAACAATCTTGCAGGGAGCTCTTGATCACTAACAACAACATCATTGTTCAACAATGAAACGAGGACGGGTATATTTGTTTTATCAATTTTTTTCCTTCCTTCTCTGCAAAAAAACAGAAGTTCGAGAAGATAAAAGAATGCGCAGCAGAAGCAGTAGTAGTAATGACACATCATCACAAAAAATTTTCATCATTTTCAAGCATTTAAATGATGAAAAAAGAGAGTAAAACAATCGTAAGCCTGTTTTCCTCCTCTTCTTCTATCATCACCACAACCATCATTTTTTTTCTCTCTCTATTCCACCTCTCTTCTTCCCAAAAAATATATATGTATATAACTGCGATTTCAAATTTTATATATATACGGGAGAAACGAAATTGAAGAAGAGCGAAAAAAAAATTATGTTTGCATGCATCTTTTTTTTGTTGTGTTAAAAATGAGGGATGACACACACTGCCCAGCTGCTTGCTTCTGCATATAATTTTTTTAAATTTCAATAATATTAAATTTTGTTTTATATAAAAAATGCATGTTATATATGTATTTGGTGCAGAGAGGCAACACTAATTTTGAAACACATGCAAAACACAAACGTGACAAAGCTTTAAAAAAATATTAATTCCTGAATGTTTGCCACCCATTTCTTTTTTTGCAAAATGTAATTGTCCTTTTTTTAAAAGAGAAGGAAACAAAAGATGGCTTTTTTAAAAGGAGAAGGCTAAAGACCAGTAAAATGAAGCAGCAAGCAAAAAAAGAAGAAAGTTCTCGAATAAAAAGGTCATTGGCTTGATTTTTCTTTTTTCTTTTGCGCTTTTTTTACCACCGCAAAGAAAGGAAAAGAAAAATCCGTCAACAATAAACCAGCTGGAAAAAATAAAGAAAAGAAGAAAACAACTCAACTATAAACACATCATTTTTTACTTTTTTTGAAATGGGGTGATTTTTCTTCTTTTTTCAAAGCTTTCAAGGACGAACTAATTTCTTTCTCTCTCTTTTTTTTCGATGCTCTAATAACGATTTGCGCACATTCGCGTTAAGAGACAAAAAAACAAATCATTCATCAATCAAAATATCAAAATACTCGAGTGTTCTCTTACCTTTTTCCATCACAACCATAATAATCTTAATTTTTTGGGTGTTGTTAAAATTTGAAAATTCAAAATCAAGCAAGCAAGAAGTTTATTATTATTTTGTAACCCGAATATTTGCCCAATCCAAGAAAATCAATTCTTGGATTGAAAAGAATGGCTTCAAATTTTTGACAGCCTTTTAAAAATATCTTTGAAGGAATCCAATTTGAAAATATTTTTAATGGTTGTAAAAATTTAAATTTGTTGTATTTAGTTGCCAAAAAAATTTGACTTCTTTCTCAAAGAGAAATACAATTCCGAATTTTATATATTTGTTTCTATTTTAACATCGACCACACCAAAAACTGCAGCAGGCAAAAGCAAAAGGAAGCAGCAAATAAGAAGAAAAAAAATAAAAACACAACAACGGCGTTTTTTTAAAAGAAGGAGGGAGGGAAAAAAATGCACGCGTCCGAAACCGCAAAACCCAATTTATTTAGAGGAGAAAAGTAGAGAGAGAAGGGAATTATTGTTGCTGCTTCAGTTGTTTGTCGTTAGGGCATATATATACGTATTGTACATGCTGAAAACATGCATTCAAATTTTTGCCATTTTTGTTGAGTGAAAAGAGAGAAGAAAGAAAAAAGAGAGGCGTGACAGAAAAAAAAACGCATTGGTTCATTCTGCACTCTTTCTCTTCCTTTTTTGGGGTTGGTTGCTCATACTCACTCACTCACACTCACTTACGCACGCACGCAATAATTTTGAAAAAAAAACACATATAAATGCAATTTTATTTTTTTTTGCTTTAGTTGCCGCGCCTCCAAACAAAAAACTCATATATTACAGATGTTTGTCATAACCAAAAAAAGAACTGCAAAAAATAATATTTAATCTTTTTTTCAATAAAAAAATGAATTATAGAATTTTAAACACTCAAAAAAAAGCTGCCTGCAAAAAAGGTGCTTTAAAAAATAGTGATATGAAAGAAAAAGAAAAAAGACTGTAACAATCAATCTTCTTTCTTCCGGTCATACGTGTAAAAAGAAACCGGTTTTTTCCTTTTTTTATTTGTTACAATATTAGTGCTGACGTTGCTGCTGTTTTTTTTTGCATTTGAAGCCATTGTAAAAAAAAGAAGAAAGAAAAATGGACACAAAGATTATTGTTGTAGTCTTCTTTTTTCACCATTTTGTATACAGTCTTGAAAAGAAAAGAAATTAAAAAATGGTAATTAATTACTCTTTTTTTTAAAAGAAGAAGATTCCCAAAAATAAACTTTTAAGATTCATAAATTCCAATTATGAGCAACACACATTCATACAAATACAGGAAATCGAAGAACCCTTTTTTTAAAACAAAAAAGCAAAGGTTACTTTTTTTGTTAAAGAATAATTTATTTCCAAAAAATAACTTTTTAAAATTTTAACAAAAAATCTGCCTTCTAATTTTAATCCGTTCTCTATTTCTCATTTCCGATTTAGCAAACAAATATTTTTTCTATCATTATTTGAAACAATTTTTATAACTCTCAAATAAATATCCTTTTTTGAGAATGCAAAGCTATTTTTAAAAAAAGACATGTGTTTACACGGAAGCAAAAGGATATCGAAAAAAGAGATAAATGAAACTAACTAAAAACGAAAGCTTTTTTTCGTTTTCGTTGCAGGACAAAAAACATTAAAGCAAAATTTTCATGGAATATGTCTGAGATTTTAACAAATACATTTCCATAACTTTTCCGTACAATTTTATGCAAATGAAGGTATTGTATTTTGTTCAAAAATCTTAATTCCCATGAAAATCTGTTATCCCTCACAAAAAATGACTTTTTTCCTGCTTTAAAAAAGATTTGAACAAATTTTCATTACTATAATTCTATAATCTTCTCTCTCAAAAAAAATTTACGTATTAACAAAAAAAAAGACTTACCAAATCCATTATCTTCATGATCTTCATCAAAATAAAACATTATTACTACTATTATTATTTTTTGTTTACGGTTAAAATATTTTCGTTGATAGGAGTGGATTACCCGAGTATATTAAAAAAAAGGGAAATATTGCTGTACAAAATTTATTTTTATAAAAAAAATGACAACAATTTTTTGAGGAGGCGACCAACACAAAATATAAAGCTACAGTAGCTTCTTTTTTCTGGATTTTTTTATAAGAAGAAAAAATTTGTAAGCTTTAATGGAAGCTTTTTTTTAATTCTTAATTAATTAATTTTCAACAAAAAAAAAGTTTGTTGAAAAAAATAATAGAAAATCACAGAAGCAGGTTTTTTCAGATGGTATTTGAAATGTGGTTGAAAAGATGTCGCAACAACCTTTTTTTTCTTTGTTTTTGTGTTGGAAGAGTGATTTTATTCTGAAATTATTATTATTATTTGTTTTTTACATTAAAGTTTTGTAATAAAAATTTTAGTGTAAAGTGCGAGACAATAAAAAAATCACGAACGAAAAAAAACAAAACATGAAAAAAGAAAGTTTTTGGATAAAAACAACTTTTTTTAAGACGAATATTAGCTTTTTCCACGTTTCTTTTAGTTTTTCTTGCTTTTTTTTCCGCTTTAAATGAAAATGATCAGTGATGATTTTTAGTAGGATAGTAGTTGACTCTATTGCTCTCTTTTTCTTTTGATCAACAGAAATCAAGATATACATGCTTGAAAGGAAAAAGAAAAAATGTGGTGAGAAAAAAACACCATCAAAAAAAGAGATGCTTTTTCTCGCACATTAAAAGCAGCCACAGAAAATGGCAAAAGATCAAAACTGAAAAAATAAAAAGGAGGGGATTGCGCAAAAGAGAAAAAAAACCAAACTTTGAAGAAATTTCTTTTTTATTGGACACAAAAGGCGGAGTTTAAAAATCAAAATCAAAAAATAGCGAGAAAAAAAATATGAGATCTTCCAAGGACACCCCAACAAAAAACTCACGCGGGATGCCCTTCTGTAAAAAAAACTGAATGAATCAAAAAAAATCTAAAACAAGTTTTTTCTTCCTTTAAACAGATGACCAAAAGTCCTTGAAAATTATCTTCACTTTTTTTTCTTTTCTCCCGCTTCATTGAGGATACAGGGATCAGATGACTGCTGTTGCTGTTTGCCTGAACAAAGAAAAAAAAACAACAATGACCTCAAAAAATAAAGAAAAAAATAAATATATTTAAGAGATCAACAACTTAAAAACACGGAAGGAGAAAAAGGACAACATTATCAAAGAATTCCATTATTTTTTTTTGGTTAGTTTAAACTCAAAAACTAAAAATTTTTTAATGATAACAGTTTTATTGCATCACTGTTAAATGAAAAAATGCTATCAGCAAAAATGAAAAATACAGATGATACTCCTACGGATAAATATTGTTATCAAGATGTTGTTTGTCAACTTTATTTTTTTCTGATGTTTAAAGTTACTTTTTCAAAGTACGAAAAGAAAAATGTGATTGATTTTAGCTTCATTTTACGTGTACTTGTAAAAAAAAGTAAGCACCAGTTTGTCTGTTTAGAAAAAAATGAGAAGTATTTCAAAGAAATAGGAAAGTTTAAACCAAAGATTTTTAGCTTATCAGTTGATTTTTATGACAGAACAATAAAAATGGTCATTTTTGAAAGATATTGGAAAAAAAAACAATTAAAATCTATAATTTTTGTTAAAAAGAAATTAGTTTTTGATGGTTAATGTAAAAGCATTGACATATTTTTTTATAGTTTTTCAATAAAGTACTGAAGCAGTTTTAAACAATTCATACACATCGCTATCAGCAATTATCAAAATAATCAAAAAAAAACTAAAAAAACATTTTCTCGAACTTTCTTTTTCTCTTTAATTTTTTTTCGGGAAAAACAAAGACAAAAAGTACTATGAAAAAGGAGAAATTCATAACCACCAAAATAAAGAAAAACGTGCAAAATATAAGAATAGACGAAAAAGAAGGGAAGAAAAAGCAGACGTCGCAAAATAGTGGCTTTTTTCCTTAACAAATTTTTTTAACGACATAAAAACTGCAGTCAGTGTGACTTGGAAAAAAAATGTTTCAACTTTTTTTTTCTGCCAAAACCTTGTGTCTCTTTTTTTTGTTTCAAATCAAATAAAACTCCCCAATTGAAATCAGACTGATCAAAAATAAAATAGTGAACAAACATTTTATTTATCACTCGAAGAAAAAAAGGTTGGTTTTGAAAAAAAACTATTAATTTCAATCAAATTGCTTTTTTCGTTATCGTTTTGGGAGATTTTTTTCTTTTGTGAAGAAGGAAAAAGATCACGAGTCGGGAAAATACATCACACATTTTATAACTGAAGAAGGAAACGTAGAGAAAAAGAAAGAAAAAAAAGGTTGTAAAAGTACACACATGGAAAAAAATGAAAATAAAAATGAGACCATTTGGCGACAACAAGCTTATAACTTTTGGTCTAAAATAAAATAAAAAAAGATGGGCAAAAAAACCACGAGAAAAAAAAAGTTCGGAAACAATCAAACAGCAAAAGGAGAAAGAAAAAATGGGGTGAGTTTTTTTTTCGACGGAGAAACAAAAATGAAACATACTTTTTCTTTGTTTCTGTGGGTCTCGACGAATAATTTTTTCGCCGATCAAAAATCAAATTATCGGGGAAGCGATTTTATGCGCCGAAGAGACAGTGTCTCCAAAGTCCCACTTTTTTTTGGGACGCGTCCGTCCCGTCCCTATTTTTAGCACTACCCGTCCGTCCGTCCCGTCCCTAAATTTAAAAAGATACGTCCCCGTCCGTCCCGTTCTTAACGTCAGGGACGGGTATCCCGTCCCGTCCGTCCCCGTTATTTGAAAGTAAGTCAAACAATAACAAAAAATTTTTCTGAAATTGTTAATATATATGTATAAGTCGAAAATATTTTTACAGGGATTTACCGAAAATTTCATTTTTAAATGCAGCTAACATGTTACTTGCATTATCAGTAACATATCGAGAAACATCTTTATCAGATAAGCCATAACGACTAAGCAAAATATCTGAATACTTTTTAATAACACCTGCATCATGCTTGGGCGGAAGAGGTGCAACACCAAGAAAAACTTTAACACTTTTGTAACTTTTATCCAAAAAATGCGCAGTTGCACCAAGGTAACCCTTTTTAAGTGCAGGATCACTCCATAAATCCAATTCTACCGTAATAAGTGATGATTTTTCGTTCAAAATTAAAGATAATTTTTGTATAGTTTCTTTATAAAATGAAGACAAAATTGATTGCGGACCTCCAGTTGAGGTCTGCAATCAATTTAGCACACCAGAATTGTTAATTCCTTATCCGCAGCACATACTATTTTAACGTTTAAGTTTCAATCATAATTTAATTTTGCAGAAGAAAAAATTTAAAGAAAAACGGGACGGGACGTTCAAAACCTGAAAAAGAACGCGTCCGTCCCGTCCCTATTTTTAGCACTACCCGTCCGTCCGTCCCGTCCCTAAATTTAAAAAAACACGTCCCCGTCCGTCTCGGGACGGGGACGGGACGGAAAAACGGACGTCTCGGGACGGGACGATGGAGACCCTGCGAAGAGAAAAGGAAAAAGAAGGTCATTCAATGTCAGAAGAAAAAAAACACAAATAATTTTTTTTGAGCTTTAAATGCCGGGTCCGACAGCCTATCGTTGCTTGCCATCGTCGTCGACAGCACATTTGAGGTCATTTCTTTTTTCTCATTTTTTTCAAAAAAAAAACAAGTGAGGGTGGATTTCATAAGTCTGCTGCAAAAAAAAGAAAGAGAAATGGGAAAAAGGCTACTATAAAAAAAATATATATGAAAGAGGGAAAGTCAGATGACTTTGGTTAAACATGAGTTTATATTTATTTGTTTGGCAAAAGAAAAAAATAGAAATAAAATAAATGGGTAACCCCCCTTCCATAAGTAATGCATTTTAATGGGAAATTTTTTTGGATACTTTTTTTTTAAAGTCTTTTTTGTAGCATGAGAGTTTTTTGGAGAAAACGGAAAGATCAAAGATGAGGTCTTTGCATATTTAAAAGGATTAAGGATTTTGAAAAAAAGGGATTACGGTAAAATGTGTGATGTACAGATGTTCTGAATAATAAATCGAGAAAATAAAATCAAGTTTATAAAATTGATATTTTTAAATCAGAGTTCAAATAAATCAAGGTTGTTATTTTAGAAATCAAATTTTATCGATAAAAATGTTTCATATTATTGTTTTTGAAATACCTAAATTAACAACATTAATATTAGAGGAGGAGCTGTATTATACTTTTTCTTCGAACCTGAAAATCAGGTATTTGATGGAGCTCTGTAAAAAATATGATTGATTGATTTTAAGGTTTAGCCAGAAAAAAAGTTTATAAGCAAATCTTCTCATTTAATTCAAAGATTTTATCCCTTCAATGTTGAAATCTGCAATTTAATGATTTTAAGCCAAAGGAATTAAAATAAAGAGATCAATGTACCGTAGTTTCTTGACAATGATGAAACTTTTCAGCTTTTGAAATTTTGCTATTTTCTAATATCTATCTCATTTGTTGCAAGTCCAAAAGTCCAAAAAAGATGCAATTTTTTCTCCAAAATTTTGTTCTCCAAAGAAGAAAAGTAAATGCAATTAAATCAAAACCTAACCTTTTTTCCTCTAAAAAAGAAAATTATTTGCACAGCTTTTTTTTAAAACTTTCCATTTTTATCTTTTAATTACACACACAATTTTCAAGCTTTAATTTTTGAAAAGACCAAAAACGTGGTTTTTTTCCAATGGAATTTTTAAAGAAAAAAGATCCCTCGAAAATGATCAAAAAAGTTTATACATTTTTTGGCTTCAATTGAAACAACAAGAAAAAAAATCATATGTCTAGAAAAAATCAACCACCATTTTTTGTTTTGAGGCACGTGAGGGAATTTAGCTGTTGCTGCTTTTTTTTGTTGTCTCGTTTACTACATACTTTATCATTCAAAGAAAAAATAAGAGAGGGAAACATAAAATTTAAAGCTAAACTTGAAGAACCGATTTTGCTCAATTACGACAACAACAAAAAATATATTAAACAACTGTCAAAGGTTTTATAAAACTTTTTTTCATCAACAAAATTATCTCCTTTCAAAAGCTCGCTTTTTCTCCCAAAAAACGATACATAAATCAACCTGCTTTTTTTTGAAAGAAAAAAATTCAGCGGATAAATCTTAGTCATATAAAAAATGAAGCAGTAAATATCGTTGAAAAAAGGTTTCGTTCAATCAAATATATATATATATTTGTGTTTATTTAAATGATTTCATTTTAGTGTGTTTAATGAATGACGTGATATAACTAAAATAAACCACAATCATCATCAAAAAAATATATTAAAATGTGATAAGACCTTTTTTTAACAAGGAAAAAATTGAACGTTGTGTTGTGTTCCTTTTTCTTCTTTTATCATAATTCATCACCAAAAATAAACGGAAAGAAAAAAGTGCAATTTTCTTAGAGGGATTTTTTAAAAAATTATCAAAAAATAAGTTTTGAAAAAGGGCAAAAAAAATAACAGCAACAGCATGGCATTAATTTGTTTTTTTTCTTTTCTTTTTAAATTTTTTTCGCGAAAACAATGCATTTTCCTTTTTTTTCTCGAAAAGTGCAGAAGAAAAATGAATCAAAATCGGGGGAATCAAATTTTAATGAGAATTTTTTGATTTTATGAAATCCAAGAATCAAAAAAATTTAATGACCGAATAAAAAGGATTAATGTTTTTTTGATAAATAAAAAGTTAAATTATTTTCATTTTTCAAAGTTTTTTGACAATATTAAAATTCCCCTTGAAACTAAAATTACGGTAAGTTTTTGGATAAATGTTAAAAAAGATTTTTACATGTTTATCGTTAAATGGTGGGGTAAAAAACAATGCAGTTTTTAGCATTTCCAAAAATGATTAATCAAAAAGATCAACAACAAAAAAAATGAAAACTGTTTTGGTGCACTTTTAAGAAACAATAGAAGCAAAAGTATTTCCAAAATACGACTCTTTTTTTGGTTTTTTGAAATGAATTGGGTAAACAACATTAGACACTCTTTCAAATTTAAATAATTTCATCATTATTCTACTTCCCGCCACATTTGGAGCAATTTCCTATTCTCATGACAGCAATGAATGAGAAAAAAAACATCAACACTTTTTCAAAAATTGATTTTATGTTGAAACTTTTTAGTGGTCATTCACGGGAATACTGTAAGAGAGAAAAAAAAACGAAGAAACAAATGATTTTTCCACTATTTATTTATTGCAAAATCTCTCAATTGATTACTGTAATAAAACCAATATTTATTAAGGAAAAAAAACAGATTACGAAAAAATGGAGGAAGAAAAACAACACCTCAGAGAAAAAAAACATTGTAAAAAAAAGTTTTGTTTTTTAAAAGGCAGAAAAAATGCAATCATATTTTTTTCGTTCGTACACAAAAGTCTTCTTTCTTTTCTTTTTTTTCCAAAGCAATTGCCAATGTTGTTTTTTTGTTTATGAAAGAGTCAGGATCTTTCTTGTCTTTTTTCTCTTGTTGGTCGTACACCCTCCGAAAAGAGGAAGAAAAAAATACGTCCTAGAAAAGCAGAATCGCCAAAAAAATTGGGATGAAAAAACTTGCGCAGAAGAGTCTTTAGAAAAGTGGAAGAAAAAAGAGAAAAAACAAACTTTGGATTTTTACGAAATTTTATAGATGGATTTAAATAAATCACGCGAACACAAAAAAGAAGGAAAAAGTGGATTTAAAAGAAGAAAAAAAACAAATTTATAAAATGGAATAAACATAAACAACTAAAAAATTGTATTTATCTTTTTTTAAAGCTTTGATGAGTTTTAAAAAAGTGGGTTTTCAGTTCATCAACAAAAAAATACAAGATCAAGTTTTGTTAAAAAAACAAATTATTCAATGTTTGAATCGCTGAGATGGAAGGATACTGTAAAAAATTAAAACAAAACATGCAAAATCGTTGATTTCCCAAGTTTGTCAGATTTTTTGACAGCTAGTGAATTTTATATTTAAAAATTTTTAATTTAAGAGACTAATTTATCACGTTATTAGTAAACTTTGAACACAAATGTGAGTTTGAAAATTACAATATTATTTTTTACTTTTTATTGCTGCTAATTTATCAGAGATATGATAATAAAAATTTAATATATTATAATAACAAAATTTCATAAGAATCTCTTTTATACAGTATCCCCAAAAACTTATTTGCTTATTTCATTTTTAATGAAAAACTTTGTTCAAAATTTTTTTGCAATATTGAGTACAAACAGCATTCCTTGGATTTTTTTGTGCAAAAAAGGTGGACATATTTCTCTTCATCCCATCACAAAAATGCCATCAATGAGGGCATTTTTGGCGCGCAAAGTTAAGAAAATATTCGGCACAAACAGTGGAACTCCATTCATTCCTAAAAAATGAACGGTAAATGTGTCGCGTTGGCAGCGATTTGATCATATTTTTTAAATCTAAAATCATTCATTGTAATGGGTGAAGTTTTTGCTTGATCACTCTTTTTATTTTCCATCATTTAAATGCGTGTTTAACTGCTTTTATATTAAAATTTAATCAGTTAAAGTAAATTAAATCGATGTTTCCTCTAATCTTTATTGCAATCGTTGCTTTTTGCATTAATTTTAGTTGCTTTCAGCTTCTACATTAATCATAAAAAACAATTTATCAAGCGAACGATATGCTAACGTTTTGTTGTTTCAATATAAACAAACCAAAAATGCCTCAACAACATTTTGCATAATTTTTTTTTGACTTTGGTAAGTATTTTTTTATCTTTTATACACTGGTAGTAGTAAAAAAACAAGGATGATGCTGCTTTATACGAACAGCAACGTGGCAAAAGAAGAGTTATGAAAAAAGCGAAAAAGAGAAAAAACGTTGACATTAAAAAGTTTAAAGTTTCGTCAAAATTTTTTTAAAAAAGATAGTTGCGCAAAAACGGAAAGCCTTTTTTGCTAAAGCCAAGACGAAAAAAGCATGGTTTTTAAAAAGTTGAATGCTTTTAACCTTTTTTTGAAGGATAAAATTTTACAAAATCAGTTGTTTTTAACATTGCTCAAACGCTGCTTTTTGGATTAAAATTAAAATAACTGAACTTGTAAATTTTATGCTTTAAAAAATGCTTTATTTTTTGCCTTTTTTTTGCTGCTCACTATAAAAACTTTAAACATTTTTAACGCTTTTTTGAAGAATAAAAATTTACAAAATCAGCTGTTTTTCTCAAACGCTGCTTTTTTGACCAAAATTAGCTCAACGTGGATATTTTGTGCTTTAAAAGGTGCTTTATCTTTTGCTTCTATTTTTGTTGCAAAAAAATTATCATCAAAAAAATTTTTTTATTGCGCAAGAAAAAAAAGTATGCCACATGTTTTTTCTTCGAACGTTCGAATCGAACAAATGGGAGAGAGAGCGGGGCTGGTTTTGACACGAAATCTCTCTCTTCAACGAAGCAAATTTTTTTTCTTTGAAATTTCAATTGTCATCATTTGCGTTTCTCTTCCTTGCTTGCATCTTTGGCGTTGCTCTTCTTTTATTAATTTATCCGTGTTTTTTCTATTTTATCCTTCTTTTGTTTTAAATTTATATTCTGATATTTATTTATATTCATTATTTTTTAGTTTAAGTTGCTTTACTTGATCTGAATATGGCATCCGTTCCTACGTAAGTTCCCCTTTTAACTTTAAAATGCTTGATGATTTACTAATTCCCTTCTCCATTTTTTAGTAAACCTGATGAAAAGACCAAGAAGAATGATGCTCTCGCTACTGCTATTTTGAAGAACAAAGATAAGCCGAATCGGCTATTTGTTGAAAATTTGGAAAAGGATGACAATTCCGTCATTAGCATGAGTCCTGTAAGTTTTTATATCTTTGTATCCCTTTTGGCATTGACTATATTTATATCTTTTTTAGGCAAAAATGGATGAACTTGGAATGTTTCGTGGTGATACAATTACATTGAAGGGAAAGAAAAGAAAGGAAACTGTTTGTATCCTTCTTCCCGATGAAGCTTGTCCAGATGGCAAAATTTTGATGAATAAGGTTGTTCGTCATAATCTTCGTGTTCGTCTTGGTGATACAATCACGTAAGTTTATTTTTATTGGATATAATCGAGGTTAAGAAGGTCGTAACAAAGTTTATTTTGTTACGACTGATACACTCCTCGAATATTAACATTAGTGCACAGAACAGAGCTTTTATGGGTAATATTTAACCATAAAAGGTCTACTTATGTACCTTACAGTATTTTTCTTTCTTGCCTTAGCTTTCCTAATATCTTCCTCTTTTTTAGTGTTCACAGTACTCCTGACATCAAATATGGCACAAATGTTCATATTCTTCCTCTTGAAGATACCATTGAAGGTCTTACTGGCAACATCTTTGAAGTTTTTTTAAAACCATACTTCCTTGAATCATATCGTCCTGTTCATAAAGGTGATATCTTTTCAATCACTGCTGCTATGCGAACAGTCGAATTCAAAATTGTTGATTGCAAGCCAGAACCTGTATGTATCGTTGCACCTGATACTGTTATTCATTGTGAAGGAGCTCCTATCAAACGTGAAGATGAAGAAGAAAATATCAATGATATTGGATATGATGATATTGGCGGTGTTCGTAAACAACTTGCTCAAATTAAAGAAATGGTTGAATTACCTCTTCGTCATCCTCAACTTTTCAAATCTATTGGTATCAAGGTTTGTCAATTTTTTATTATTGGGATAAATGGATACTGTATGTTTGCTATGATGAATTGTGCAGGGGTCCTGAAACTGGCCGATATGTGAGCTGGTGCATTTAAGATTTGTTGGAATCGGTTTCACTGTCTTAAATGCAGAGGAATAGCACATCCTGAGCAATTTACTTTCCTTTTTATACTACCTTTATGCCGTTATGAACTTCATTCATTGTTTATTTTTTTAGCCTCCACGTGGTATCTTGCTCTTTGGTCCTCCTGGTACTGGTAAAACTCTCATTGCTCGTGCTGTTGCAAATGAAACTGGTGCATTCTTCTTCTTGCTTAATGGTTAGTTTTTGTTTACTATTTTGGTCTTTTGTATATCTTCATATTTGTAGGTCCTGAAATCATGTCCAAACTTGCTGGTGAATCAGAATCTAATTTGAGAAAAGCTTTCGATCAATGTGAAAAGAATTCTCCTGCTATCTTATTCATCGATGAAATTGATGCCATTGCTCCAAAACGTGAAAAAACTCATGGTGAAGTTGAACGTCGTATTGTTTCGCAACTTTTAACATTAATGGATGGTATGAAACAACGTTCTCATGTTGTTGTTATTGCTGCAACAAATCGTCCAAATTCCATTGATCCTGCTCTTCGTCGATTTGGTCGTTTTGATCGTGAAATTGATATTGGAATTCCTGATGCTATTGGTCGACTAGAAGTTCTTCGCATCCATACAAAGAATATGAAACTTGATGATGATGTTGATCTTGAACAAATCGCCAATGAATGTCATGGTTATGTTGGTGCTGATTTGGCTTCTCTCTGCTCTGAAGCTGCTCTTCAACAGATCCGTGAAAAGATGGAACTTATTGATCTTGAAGAAGATACTATTGATGCTGCTGTATTAAATTCTCTTGCTGTATCAATGGAAAATTTCCGCTTTGCTTTAAGCAAAAACAATCCATCTGCTCTTCGTGAAACTGTTGTTGAAACACCAAATGTTTCATGGTCTGATATTGGTGGATTAGAAAATGTTAAGCGAGAACTTCAAGAATTGGTTCAATATCCTGTTGAACATCCAGAAATGTTCCTTAAATTTGGTATGCAACCATCTCGTGGTGTTCTTTTCTATGGTCCTCCTGGTTGCGGTAAAACTCTCTTGGCTAAAGCTATTGCTCGTGAATGCCAAGCAAATTTCATTAGTATCAAAGGTCCTGAACTTTTAACAATGTGGTTTGGTGAATCTGAAGCAAATGTTCGTGAAATTTTTGATAAAGCACGTGCTGCTGCACCATGTGTTCTCTTCTTTGATGAATTGGATTCTATTGCTAAAGCTCGTGGTGGAAGTGTTGGTGATGCCGGTAAGCTTTTTTCTCTTTATTATTATTTTTTTAAACCATATTTTATTATTTAGGCGGAGCTGCCGATCGTGTCATTAATCAAGTTTTAACAGAAATGGATGGTATGGGATCAAAAAAGAATGTATTCATTATTGGTGCAACAAATCGACCAGATATTATTGATTCAGCTATTCTTCGTCCTGGACGCCTTGATCAACTTATCTATATTCCTCTTCCAGATGAACCAAGTCGTCATCAAATTTTCAAAGCTAATCTTCGTAAAACTCCTATTGCTGCTGATCTTGATCTTGGATTTCTTGCTAAATCAACTGTTGGTTTTTCTGGAGCTGATATTACTGAAATTTGTCAACGTGCATGCAAACTTGCTATCCGTGAATGCATTGAAAAACAACTTGCTCACAAAAAACAAAAAGGTGATGGTGCAATGGATGATGATTATGATCCAGTTCCTGAAATCACTCGTGCTCATTTTGAAGAATCTATGAAATTTGCTCGTAGATCTGTCTCTGATAATGATATTAGAAAGTATGAAATGTTTGCCCAAACTCTTCAACAACAACGTGGTTTTGGAAATAACTTCAAATTCCCTAATGAAAATCAACCAGCTGCTTCCCAACCTGTTGGAGGTGATGATGAAGATCTTTATAATTAATTTTTTCGTGTTGTATTTATTTATTTTGCTTGTGAACTTTAATAAATCCAAGTTTATATAAAATTGTGTTTGTTTAGAAACTCATTTTTTTTCAAAGTGGATGTTAAAAAATGTAGTTCGTGTGTGAACATTTTGTAACACGTTATTTTATTGGGAAACAAATAGATGGACAAGTTAACCTTGTAATTAAATTCCACGAAATATTTTAATGTTTTACAATTTTTTAAGAAAAATTTTGTGAGCATAAAATAAATTTTATTCGAGCAGCAATTACTGTTTTTGCAAAACAGTCTCGAAGTTCTTTCCGGTAAAACAAAAATTTTCTGTTAAACAAAATATCAGCAAAGTTGGAATTAGTGTTCGTATCCCCCCCCCGTAATTCGAAAATCACGGGGACGGGAAAACACGGGGACAGAAATCGAACGGGGAGCGGGGACGCGTCCCCGCGGGGATCCCTGTGTTTTATTTTTGACAAAAAAAGTCTTTTTATTTTTATTTCAAATATCAAATTTAAAATATTTTGTAAAACAAGTATTACGTAAAAATTTTTTAATCGACATAGCACTAATATCAAAGTTCACATCCGCTAAAATCACGGGGATGATATTTGACGGGGATGCGGGGAAACGCGGGGGCAGAAACGGCACGAGGACGGGGAGCGGGGACGCGTCCCAGCGGAGATCCCCGTGTTTGCCCGCCGGGGACGGGGGGGATACGAACACTAGTTGGAATACAATTTTTACTTTTTTATTTTTATGTGATAAACAAAAATAGACTTTATCCATTTTTTTGAATAACAATTTTAGAAAATAAAGTAAAAATGGATGTTTGTTTTCTTTTTTAAGCGAATTATAAATTAAACAAAATTTTATTGCACGTTTTAAAAAAAATTGCAACAGCTTTATTTTAATCTAGTTCCAACAGTCTTTGATTTCAAGACTTTTAGAAAATTTAGAAAGGTTAGTTTTTTGGTTGCTCAAATAATTTGATCAAATTATCCATTTTATATTTGGTTTTTTAGATTCACAAAAAAATTTGTTTTGAAATTCTAAAAGCTTGATTTGTTTTGCCTTCAAAAATATGCGTGGATTTTGCTCACTGATTTTTATCATCTATTGCTTGTGTGAAAAAAAAGTTTTAAAAATTTATCACCTTTTTGTTTATCCCATTTTTACAATAATATTTTTATGTACGATCCGATAAATTTTTTTTATAAATTTCAATTAGTCGTTTTAAATCTTGAAACGTGTAACATATAGTAAAAGTAGCAGTAAATCATCCGTCTGATGATTTCTAAACTTCTTTTTTAATTAGTTGTGCCGTCTTTAATTAAACATTTGTATACTGTAAAGCAACAAAAATATATCCAACATCTTTTCTTGACACGAATTAGTTAAACTCATTTCATTTTTAATAAATTAGCTGTTAGCGATAATTTAAAAAAAGAGATATATATCTCTTATCTTATGATCTTTCTCGTTATGCATCTAAGAAACCTATTTAAGAATGACTTCAATTATTAGAGTTTCAGGTCAACGACTGAATAAAATTTGCTTGCTTCAAAGAAATATATCCAGGTTAGTAAAATTTTTGTGGTTTTAAACGTGTTTTGTTTAAAAGTTTATACTTGCATGTTTTATCACAGATGTGTTAATAATCTAATTATTAGATTTTTTCTGTTTGTCATCGAAACTTGTGATGTTATGTATTTTGTAGTTTCACGTGTAATATTTTCCGTGTTTCATTTAAAAAAGACAGTGTGTAATCATCGATGCTTTAAAAGAAAGTTTTCCTTCTTTGTTTTACCAAAAAAGCATCAAAGTTTTTTTTCTTTCTTTGTTTGTTTTTGTTCGGTGGTTTTTGTTTTAAAAAATGTTAAAAGTTTATTGATTCATTGCTTTTTTTAGTTATACTAAAATCATTTCTTGGACACGATCATATTCTTCCCTGTTTTTTGGTTTCTCTTATTCCAATAAATTGATTCTTCAACGTTTACGTGAAAATCGTATTTTTGCAACAACGCAATTTTATTCTTCAAAGAAATCAAAGCATATGGGATTAACGATTGATGAAACAGCTAAAAATAATCTTGATGGAACAATTACAACAACAAAAGAATTTAGCACTGATGCCAGCGATCACGTGAAAGTAAGTTTTGTTGTAGATTTATTATTCTAAAAATGATGACATTGCCTTTTTTAGAAAAATGATATATTTTCACCAAAAAGAGTATTGATTGTATCAAAGACGACACGGCTACAGTATGAATTATATCGGGCAAAACTTGATTATTCTGAAATTGATAATACAATGTTTCAAAAACGTCTTAAAAGATATGGCACCAATTTTGAGCAAATTAAAGACAAAGATAAACAACAACGAGATTACATTGAAGCTATGAAAAATGAAATGGAGTTTGTTTATATTTATTTGGTATACGATTTTTATGATTACAACTATTTTAGGAAAAATGGTATTGAAGTTAAAATTGTAACAAGAAGAAATTATACCAAAGATTTAGCAGTTTGGAGTGATTTGATTATTTCTGCAGGTGGTGATGGAACATTTTTAACAGCAGCAAGCAAAGTACGAGATCAAACACCTGTTATTGGAATGAATACAGATCCAATAGGATCTGAAGGGCATCTTTGTCTTACAGGAAAGCAACGTCGTTCACCAAGTGAAGTTATTCGGCATTTTCTTGATGGTGAATATGAGCCAACATTTCGTCAAAGGTATCATTATCCATTACCGTATCTTTTCACTTTTTTTACTTTTTTTAGGATTCGTGTAACAATTATTAAAGCTGGCTTTGAAGGATCTCCACCTCCAACATTTAAACGTCAACGAAGAAGATCTGAAGCGTCAAAAGCTTGCTATTTGTTTTCTGATGAAGAATCGGAAGAAGCTGAGCCACCCGTTGAACCAATGTTAGCATTGAATGAAGTATTTATTGGTGAAAGTCATGCAGCTCGTGTAAGCTATTATGATGTACAAATTGATGATGGACCAATGTTAAAACAAAAAAGTTCTGGAATGATTGCTTGCACTGGTACTGGATCAACGTCATGGAATTATAATGGTAATCGTCTTACTTCACAAACGGTTAAAGATGTTATGACTGTTATGGATGAAATGGGATTTCAAACTGACAGCAATATTGATGAAAAAATTCTTGATGAAATTTGTAAAAGATATAATTCAAAATTGATTTTTGAACCAACTGCTCCAAGTAAGCTTTTTTTCCATTACAGTATCTTTTCACATCATATATATGTTTTTTAGGAATGGCATTTACTGTACGTGATCCGGTATTTAATGCAACATTTCCAAAGACATTTGCAAGAGGTTTTGCAAATCGAATTCGTGTCAAATCTCGTTGTACTCATGCTCATCTCGTTCTTGATGGTTCAACATCTGTTCCATTCAATCAAGGAACAGAAGTAATTCTTGAACTTATTCCTGATGATGCCTTACAGACATTTAAACATTAATTAACGGCTACCGTAAGATCTTCACTTTCTTTTTTTGCACTTATTTTTTAAATATTTTTTATTTTATTTACTAAAATTATTATTCAAAAATGTATAAATGTTTTTTTTATTAAATTAGTTTTTACGGGTTTTGCAACAGCCATTTTTTTGTTTGTAAAACGTCAAATAAAATTTTTAAAAAATGGTTTGAGTTTTTTGGACAAAATATCAGCAAAATAAAAAAGATTATTAGGAACATCATTGGTCAAAAGGAAATCGGTAGTGTCTGGGATTTAAAAGTTTTTATATAGTTTTTTTAACTATAAAATAAAAGCTGGAAAAATTTCATTTACAATTTACCAGAATAAATATTAAAACACATTTGAATATTGATTTACAAATAAATGGTTGTGTCCGAAATCGAAAAATAGAAATTTGGATTACGGTATTTTGGCCTTTTTGAAAAAATTTTAAATTTTTTAGGAAAAAGAGAAAAAAAATTAAATTATATAAGGAAATACTATTTCGATTTCAAATTTCGGATAAAAAGGCCAAAATCGAAATACCGAAATTATTTCCTATACAGATGCAAAAGTTACTTTCTCTACCAGAGCTGACTTTGAAAAAACCCTTGTTAAGTTTATAGTAAGTATTAAAGCTCACAAGTCCAAAAGGATCTTTGTTATTTAATTAACAAGTCAACCATAGTCTAACTTTTTAATGAATTTTATTCAAAAGCATCATTTGTTCTTTGAAATATACGACGACAAAAGTTAAATGCTTTTTAACAATGATTTTTGATTTTCTGTTTTATGTAAAACTTTACATTTAAAAAAAGATTAAATTATCAAATAAAGTTTTTTATTTAAATTTTGTAACATAAACGTTTTTTATATTGAAAAAAGGCAACAGGTGTGTCGAACTTCGTTGAAGCAAAACAAAGTTGACGTATGTTTTTTACTGCTTACAAGAAAAACTCTTTTTTTCTTCTAAATTTTGCTACATTTAGCTTTTTATTAATCATTTTCCCATTTTTGAATGAATATTATTATGTTAGAAAAGATTACGGTATATGATAATGCAACATCGTTAGCAGAAATATATCAAAATTTACCTATAATTAATGCAATATTTGAAATATTTTTAAATTTTATTGGAATTCTTTCACTGTTTTTAGCAATTTATTTGTTTATAAAATTAAAAATTTTTCATTTTAATTTAACCGTTTTGCTATCCGATTTAATGATAGCATATTTATTTCGAACATTTTTGAGAATAATTGTTTGTGGATTAATTACAATAGAACTTTTATTGAAAGATTTTAAAAGTAAATATTAAAACTTTGGAGGAAATTAAAAGCTTTGTTTTTTTAGAATTTAATTTAGTAATAAATTATTTGGATTTTATTTGTGCAGTTTGTCAATTTGTTTGTGGTATGAATTTATGGTTAATTTTTATGGAAAGATTTTATGCAACAATTTATGCAAAAACATATGAATTTCAAAATAATACTTTTATCTTAGCTGTTGGAGTTGTTTTAAAGGTATTAATTTTAAAAGAAAAAAGAGAATTTTAAAAGAAAGCTTTAAAAAATTGTTTCTTTTGGATGACCCTAAAAATCAGGCGTTAACTGAGTTGTAAAAATTTTTTGCAGATTCATTTAATAACAAAAGGGAAGATGGTTTTTTTGTGTTCAATTAAGCTTAAGAAATTTGGCAATTTTGCTCTACTTAATGCCTAATTTTCTTATTCAGTCGTAAGAAGATTATACCCCCTTTAAAACATTTTTGTCAGGTGACCCTGGATCAGGATGTGAATTAAAGGGAGCAGACGGTTTGATAAAATTTGCATTTTAACGTTTTATTATTGATTGTTATAATTTCATTTTTGATAGTTAAATTTTTTAAACGATAATTATCAAATTTGGATTACTATCATTTTATTTTTGATAGTTAAAATTTGTAACCTTGATAATCAGACAAAAGAACAATAGAAAATTGCCTGATTTTTAAGTTTATTCATGTCGAAATAAATGTGAAAATGAAAAATGTATCAAACCGTCTGATCCGTTTAAATCTGATAAAATGACAGAAAATCGTTTCTAATTTAATTTCACGGAATCCCTTTTGATAATTAAATAAAAATTTGATAATTACTTTTTAAATGTTTTCAGTGGTTATTTGTTACTTCACTTTTGCTGTTAACCGCTTATGCATTTATAAGTATTATTATTTCTGTCGCTTTATGTGCGATGCTATTATTTATTAGTGGAATTGTAAGTTTTATTTTCCTCTTTTTTTTTATTATCAGAAAACATTAAAAACAACATTTTTAATATAATTTATTTTAAAATTTTTCCACCAAAATTCGTAAGAGAAAGTATATATGTAGTTAAAATTATTAATTCAGACAAATTAATTTGTACTTTTAAAAATTTTTTTACAGCTGTTTTAAAGAAATAAGTTTTATTATTGTACAGTTTTTGGCATTTAAAAAACAAGTTTTTTTTGCAAAAGATAGAAATAGAATAGTATATGGATATACTGTATGCTACAGTCTGCAGCAGCAAAAAAGCAAAGATTATTAATTTAAATATATAATAGATGCATTTAAAACAGAGGCAAAAGTCACCCATGCCAAATATGGAATTTGAATAATTGCAATCCATTTTTCAAGAATAAATAATGATTGCATCCATAAAATTATTGTAATCCAAAGTACAATAATATCCACCATTGCAATTATAGGACTTTTAAAGCCAAAAAAGATTGCAGTCCACATAAAATTAAAAAATAATTGAACAAAAAATAGCAACTTTGCACGATGATATCTTCCATCTGTGATATACCAAGTTCGATATCCGCTAATTCCCATAATTAAAAAAAGAACTGTCCAAACAATTGGAAATAAGATTGTTGGCGGATTGAAAACGGGTTTATTGAGAGTCGGATACCATTCTTGATTATTTTTTCGTGTAAAAATACTTGGAATATATCCAATTATTAGTGGAACAAAAAAGATTAAAATTGGAATCCATTTAATTTGCATATTTTTTTCGTGACAGAATAGCTAAAAATTTTGTTATATTTTGATTAATTAAGAAAAACAAGTAAATTTTTTCAAAAACGCTGACAAAAATTTCATTTTAAATATTAGCATAAAAAAACACGTTAAAAAAGCGAACATTGATCATTGATAATAAAAAGCGCAAAAAACGATAACACGGAAATAAAAAAAGGTGATGCTTGAATCTTAGATAGGATCAAAAAGTTCAAAAAATGTTTAAATATTTATTTTAAAAAAATTGATATCACCAAAAATGCTTTTACAAGAAAAAACAACTTTAATTGGCATTAATTATTTAAGTAAATGTAACTGGCATTTAAGATTGTAGCGAATGAGATCCATAAAAAATAGGGTACTTGTAATAATCCAATCCAAGGCTGTACGGCATAAGAAGCTTGAATCCAAAGATAAACAGAAATATCCAAAGCAATAATATCCGCGAATGCAAGTTTCATGCCTAAAAATGATACTATTTATTTTTGGGAATATGCAAATTTTTTAATATACCTCTAAGATAGAAAAAGCACATGCTCCACATAAAATTGAAAAACAATTGAACAAAGAACCAAGTTTTTGCAGGATGTGAATGTCCGCTTGTGTTTGTCCAAATACTATATCCACTAATTCCCATTAAAAGATAAAGAGTAGTCCAAACAATGGGAAAGACAATTTTTGGTGGAGAAAATGGTGGCTTTTTAAGCTTTGGATACCATGTATCTACGCTTGTTCGGGTAAAAGCGCTTGCAGTAAAGCCCGAAAGGGTTGGAAGAAAAAAGATTATAATTGGAAGCCATTCAACCATTTCTAAAAAAAGTTTTAAAAATCAACAAAAAATTTGAGAGAATGATCACATAAATATAAAAAACGCTTTTAGTATAAATACTTTTTTAATTTTAAGTCAAAACACACGCATGCACAAAACGATGGTAACAAAGTGAAACAGTCAACAGCAGAAAAAATAGGAAAGAAGGGGAAAAAAATAAAAACGACACCAAGATAAAGCAAGCACATGTTTGTTTCCGTCTCTGTTTTTTGATTGAATAAACAATTTTGATGGGGCAAAGAAATAAGGGGAGAGAAAGAGACTAAAAAAATCATCAAAACACATACGTCAGTGAAAGCGAAAAAAAAAACACAGTCAAACAACAAAAAAATTAATTTCTGTATGCGTAAAAGTTTTTAAAAAGTGAAATTTTTGTGCAATGTTAGATTTGTGGATTTTATAAATCTTTTCTAATTTTTCAAAAAATTAACATAAAATAAATAAAAATTAGTGCCGAAATAAAATTTTAAAACAAAATTGACGCTTGGTTTTTTGATTTATAACCAAAACTCAAAATATAAAAACTATTTTTGGAAAAAAAAAGTAATTCTTTCGAACAGCTGAAAAAGTTGCTGCCAATTACAGTTTTAAAAAAATTAAAGAAATTTCTAAGAATGCAATTTAAAAAAGGTTAAAAATTGTTGTACAATTGGACTTAAAAGTGATTAATAAATGACTAATTTGAAAGCAAAAATGATGCCTAAAAATGTTAATTTTTAATCCATTTTAGGGTATGCTATACCTCCACAATTTTAATCATAAACTATACAGTCGACAATCAGATGCAACTCGAACTCTATCATATTGTTATCAGTTATCAGAAAATGTTCGAAGTTTTGAAATGTTACTTCCAATGATGGCCCTACTTTTAATTGGTTGCATTTTTACAATGTTTATTTATATTTCAACAATGTTTTTAGAAGTAACTTTTTTCCATCATTCAATTTTAAAATATTTAAAGTACTTTTAGAACCCCCATTGGAATGCCCTTCTTGGAGCTGCATTTAATTTAATTGTTTCGGGTGGTTCTTCATGCCTTCCAATTGTAACAATGTTCTTTCATCGAAATCTTCGAAGAAAAATTAAAAGTGCTTTAACAAAAAATCCATCAAAAAGTGTTAGCGTTAGTCCAATAAATCCTCAAATAACAGGCAAAAATGCACTAAAAACATTGACAGGAAAAAATTTGATTGTTGAAAACTCCGAAGAAGCAACAAATGCATATTTTAAACAATTTTCATCTCAATGGAAATAAAATGCAATTTTTAATGGGTGTTGTAAAATTTAGATATTATTGTAGAAAATACATTTTATAAAATTGTTTTTATTGTCCTAAAACTTAAGAGCTGACAATAAATATTTTTTGACACAAAGAAATAACACAGCACAAAATTATAATACCTGGATTATAATTTTGTGCTGTTTTTTTTATCAAAATTTGTAAGTATTAATAAATGCTTCATAAAAACCTTTTTTTTGCAAATATTCTAAAAAAATCTTTTTTTAAAAGGAAAGCTGTCAACAACAATGCTTTTTGAAAAAACTCGTATATGCGCTTGAAATTTTGTTACCATAGAAACTCAACATAGAAAAAAACCACAGTGACCGAAACCTTCCATATTTTTTATAAAATAAACTTGTAAATTTTTTTTAAAACATAAATTATGGATTTAAATGATTCTCCGGCACGTGAATTTGATCTATATAATTTAAATGAAACTGTCTTTGAAAGGCTAGAACTTTTAAATTATGAAGAAGAATTTGTTAAAGAAATGGATAGCTTTAAAACAATTCCACGGTAAAATGCAATAAAAAATATTCTTCCTTGTTAATATAAAAAACTTTTTTAGAACTTATTTTGTAAAATCAACAAATTCAGGGGAACAATTCTTTTTATTCACAAATTTAGCAATTTGGTTAATGAAAAAGGGCGGAGAAGCAGGGCTTCAATATCCGCAAGAAGTAAGTTTCTAAAACTTCAAAGGACGAATTTGGATTTAAAATGTTTTAGTTTGATGATCCAAATGCAACAATTTCAACAATTTTAGCCGTGTTAAAAGCTGAAGTAAGTTGTTTATTAAAAAGCGTTCAAATTTGCATAAAATTTGCTTCAGGAGATCCCAGTTGATTATTCAATTTCGGCAATAAAAAAGGGCTCTGGACCTGCATGTTTACATATATTAGCAGAATTGGGTGCATTGGCTTTGAAAAAGCTAAATTTTGGATTTACTAGATTTGAAGTTATTGAAGGTAATGCAGAAGATGAGGGGGGAGATGATGAAGAAGCAGAACTTGGAGAAAATGCTGAATTAACTGCTGAACAGGTTTTTTTTCTCTTTTAAAAGACTAAAATAAATGAATTGTTGTTTAAGTTTGATGAAGATGATTCGGGTTCTGTGATTGATGAAGACGTTGGAGAAGCAACACAATTTGATACAGTTTTTGATGAAGGAACTTTACTTTCATTGGATTCAAATGCGGTAAACTTTTTTATTTCTGAACATAAAAATAATGCCTTAAAAATTCTTTTTAAATTTTTTTTTGAATTTTCTGAATTTAATTTTGTATTCTGAATTTAAATAATCCACACACAGAAATTTAATTTTGTTTATCCTCGGAAAATTTTTTTTATAGGATAAACGTTTGGATTACCTTGTTGCAAATGACACACAAATTCTTCAATTTCGAAATGAAATTGAAAGTAAGTATTTTTATACAAAAATTAAAAGTGAATGAAACAATTGCCGAAATTTTGCTTTTGTAAATTTTTTGCAATGATTAAAAAAAACTTTGTTAATTTAATTACAATGAATTTCTCTAATTCAAAACATTTTATAGGAGCTGTACCACAACTTAAAATTACAATTCGATCTGATGCAAAAGATTGGCGTTCACATATTGATCAAATGAATAAACAGCTACAATCAATTAAAAATAATTTTTTATTAGCAAAACCATTTTTACTTGAAACTCAAAAAGAGATTATTGATTCAACGCAAAGAATTGAAGCGAGAGAACGGCATATTAATCAGCAGCTTTCATCTTTGTTGGGTATAATTGAAATATAAATGCCTAATAAAAATGTGTACAAATTTTCAGGGCAATATCGAACAATTCAAGATAGAATTGCTGAAAAAAGTCAACAATATCAAGAAGCAAGTGGTGGAATTACAACCCGAAGTGAAACCCTTCAAACACTTGGAGAAGAAGTTGAACAATTAAAGCTACAAATTGAAGAACAGGGCGCAAGAAATAATGATGCAGCACCAATTATTCGAATTAAGCAAGCAATTTCAAAACTTGAAACACAAATTATTTCAATGAATATTCAAACTGCAGTAATTGAACAAACAATTTTTAATCGGAAATTGCGTTCATCAACAAATGGCGTACATTATGGAAATGAATTTTAAATTTATATAAAATGTTTTAATAAATACTATTTTTTAAATACAAAAAATAAGGCATTTTATTTTTGCAAATTTATGTTAAAGGGAACGTTCGAGATAACTAAATGATAAATTTATAGACCTGTTTATTTTCTTTTTTTAACTATTACTTTACAGTCCACACTTTATTGTGTTGAAATATTAATGTAAAAAAGCTTTTTTTTATTAACCACAGTTACTTTATGTACTTAAAAACCGCACAAAATTTTACAAGGTAAATGTTACAACAAAAAACCTCGAAAATAAGTATAATCGAATTTTATTTTTTTTATTAACTTTTTTGAACGATTTTTTAAATTATTTTAAGTCAAAATGGAATCATTATATTTATTTATCAAATTTTGCAAAATAAAATAAAGTTTAATAACAAAATAATTCAATTAAAAATTCAGTCACACTTTAGAGTTCTTATTTGATCCGCTGGTGTTCCAATATAATATCTTCCAGAACTATCACATATGACATCAGCTGGAGAGGATCCACGAACATTGAAGCCATCGGCAGGTTCATTTTGAGTTGAAAATGAACAAAATGGACCACAATCATAAATTAAACTATTGTTTTCATCACATGGTGGTATGGTTAATTGCTGGCATATATTCTCACGAATTTGTATCGAAATTGGGCATGAACTACATGGTGAAGGCCTTGTAATTGAAATATCAGGGGTTTCATTGTTAATCTATGCACTTTGTATGGTATAGCATTTCCCCACAGTTCTCTTGTCGTTGGGAGAACTATGGGGAAACTTCATTATGTTAGGGCGAACCCTAAGGTAATGAAGTTCTGCTTGCTGCTGATGGAGTTGTTGATGGAGGTTCTGTAACTGTAAATGAGTGAGTGCTGTTGTGTTTGATTCCCGTTTTATACTGTTTTAGATGGTTAAGAAAGGAGGAGTTTTAGATGTACAAAGAATGTGAGACGAAACTCGTGATCATATTAAAAACATCGCTTCCCATTTAGTTTAATTGAAACGGGATTAAAGATAGAAAGATGAATGATTTAATTCTATTTTCTATTTTGAGTTTTACAATAACGAATCTTCAGTCATTACAAATAATTGGGGTCAGCATACAAAAAAATTTGAAAAAATGTGTCACAAGTCTATCGCTGAACCACTATTCTACCAGAGTAGCGTTCAGAGCAGGGTTGTCAAAGGGAAATTCCCGGGAAATTAGCGGGAAATTCCCAGGGAAATTTCCCGGGAAATTTCCCGATTTTTGCTGGAAATGAAATTAATTTCCCGGAATTTTGGGTATATAATTACCAAAATTTTTTAAAAATTCTAATTTTTTTAATTAAAATAGATTTTTTTAGCTTTAAAAATAATTAGAACGAATTAATATAGGTAAAAAAAGGGTAGTTACTCGTGAATAAAAAAAAAAAAAATTTAATACCTGATTAAATGTCGAAATTTTATTAAAGTCCTAAAGTGATGAAAAATTTGCATACCGTAATTTCCCAATCATTCGTTAAAGTGATATTTCCTTTTTCAACTTTTAATTGTTGTTTTGTGTCAATTATTAAATTGGTTAAAAATAGAACAATCATTATATGAAAAAAACATACTAAAAACTTTTGTTTGAAATATAAAGGAATGGTTGATACTTACAAGAATAATAACCCCATTTTGCAAATCTATTCCATTTCAAATCAATATATGATTCAACAAGTTTATGCGAAAGTAAATCATAACGTTTATGTTTAACCTAAAAATTCTTGTTTTAATTTATTGTTCTAAACAATAAATTTTAAACACATACCATAAGGGTTAAAGGATGTGAATCAATAATTTCTTTATGTCGAATCCTTTTTATTACAGAATCTTTTAAATCTTGTGTTTTATATTCTTTGTCATTATGCCAAATTTCTGAAAAAGTTTTTTGTATTAATTTTTTTAAAAAATTCTTTTGACTACTGAACATGAACATCGGCACACATTGGGAGTGGGGGTTTTTTAATTATTTTCGAATCTCCAGTGAACAAAAAAGTCATTCTCAAATACGATTCTGTTTTTCATGGTCAGCCAGAACGAAATATTTTGAATGAAATCACTTGCTTATAAAAATATTTAGTTAAAAAAACACATACCCTTTTCAATTGCAGCATCTTTTTGATTTCTTGCTAGCAATTGTAAAGATAAAAAATCAACATAATAAATATCATCAATAAATTCATAAATATAATTTTCTCCTTGAATACATTTATCAAAAACTTTTTGAGCCAATTCTGGCATAAATTGTACCAAAAGTTGCATCGGACTTTTTGGATTTGGATTCCTTTCAGAAATTGGTTGCCGACGTAAAAGTGCTTTCCAATTTTTTGAATTTAACAAAAATGAAACACCTTCAAAATATCCATTTTCAATAAATAGTTTAAAATATGCTTGATTATCTTTATGAATACTACTATGATGGATATCCTGGGATAAATGATGTTTGTTAAATAATGATTTTAATAAATATGTATTTTCTGTATTTATTGAAAGTTGCAAATAATATTTTCGTTTATCCGGATCTGAAATTAAATCAATATCTTTCATAACAAATTTTATCATTTTTGATGAATTATTTTTGCATGCAATTGAAAGTGGTGTTTCATTGTTTTTATCTGGTAAATGTAAAGAGAATGTTGAAATTTTTAATAGAGCTTCAAATATTTCTTCATTTCCATTTTCGGCAGCAATATGCAAAGGAGTTTGAAGGTCGAAATTTCGAATGTTAACGTCGTGGTAATATTCGATCATTGCCTAAAAGATATTCAAAGATTTTAAAATGGAAAAATAATCTCATTTTTTTTGTCTCATAAATGAACCTGAAAATCAGGAAAAAGTTGTTGCTTTTTGTCATGGACAGAAAATGAATAAGCAAACATAGCATTTTGCCTGATTTTCAAGGTCAGTTATAAAAAAAAAAGTTATACGAGGCAAAGCCAATTTTTAAATAAATTGTACCCAGTGCTTCAACCAACACAAATTTGAACGAACCTTAAAAATTTCAACATTTCCAGTTTGTGCAACAATATGAAGTGGAGTATTTCGATCATGAAAATTTCGTTGATAAAGAAGTTTTGTTTGACAAAAATGTGCAATAGTTTCTGATAATGTAAATATCATTGTTTCAGCGCTCAATAAATACTACAAAAAAGATATTTATTATTCAAATTTTTCAAGTTAATGTACCTTAAAAACATTTGTTGCATTATGTTCAACTGCTACCGCTAAAATAGTTTTGCCATTAAATGCAATTGCAGTTATTGAAGCATCATGTTCAATTAGCACCTGTATAAAAAATTTTGAAAATATTTAATTTTGAGTAATATTCCTTACTTTAACATTTTCAACATTATCACAACTTGCTGCAATTAAAAGTGGAGTATATCCTCTTTCATCGGTTGCTTCAATAGAAAAATCAGTTTCTAAAAGAAGTTTTTCTGTTAACAGTGCATTTTCGTTTTCTGCTGCAACAATTAACACAGCTCCTTTTTTGTCATAAGTTGTTGAACATGTGGACTAAAAATTATGGAGGGATTTATTAAATCCCAAATTTAAAAAATCGAATTCTTTAACACATTTGGTCTCACAGCGATAATGTAACCTGATTCATTTTCACACGGCAGCCCCGTTCAAAAAAGGGGGTTGCGAGCAACCTGCATCAAAAAATCCACTCTGTCGACTTCTTTTTTTTAAAAAAAGCGGCTTTTTTGCTGCATGTTGCGCAACCTACTTTTCTTTTGGGTCTGACATGTACTTTGTCTTGCCCAGATAAATGTCCCTCAATCAGAGTGTCCAAAATACCAAAACCTTATTTAAAAAAAAACAAACTTTTTCAAGTAAAGAAAAAATAGAAAAGTCATTCTTTTGTGATGAAAGTTGTAAAAGTGGTAAATTATCGATTACAAGTGAATAAGTTTCATATAATTTTAATAAATATTCAACAATATTTCCTCTTTTATGTTCAACGGCAAGTCTTAAAGCATTAAAACCAGAAATATTTTTAGTACAAATATATTCAATGATACAAATATTTCTTTCATCTTTTGGAATTACATTTATAATTGCTTCAATAATTTGAATATTATTCGTACAAGCTGCAGCAAAATGTAAAGGCAAATTTCCATTTGAATCTTTCAAATTAATATTTGCACCTTTTAAAATTAAATCTGTTACAATTTTTTCAATTCCATATTGACAGGCATAATGCAAAAATGTCATATTTGTAAAAGTTTCTTGTTCATTGATATCAATTTCACCAAATGCTTCATCTTCAAGAGAGATTTGTGTCTTTGAAAATAGAATATTATGGTAATAATGAAATTTAAATTCCTTTTTGCAGTTTTTCAAATTTGCCATTTAAATTTTATTTTAAAAAAAATGAAAGCTAAAAAAATAAAATTGCAAAAGCGATAATTTCTATTCGCGTAAAAAAATCTCGGCACGAAATAACACGAAAAAAACAACACCTTAAAATCGTGTGTTATTATAGTTAAACTTAAGTAGAAAAAAACTATGGAGAAAAAAAGGGCAAAAAATTTTTACTACAAATTTTAAAATTGCTCTCTTGAGGATTTAACTCATCAACTCATCGTTGGGTGGTCAATGGTGGACCAGATAATTAACATTTTTGGCCGTTAAAACTTTCCTCGTTTTTATTTTGGAAAAACAAAAAAAGCAAAAAATGTAATATTTGAAAAAAAATTTTCTATTAAATTGTCAAAAACAAACTTATCATTAATTGTTTATATATTAATAAAAAGGTTAATTTCAATTTTTTCCTTTAAAATTTAAGTGTAATAAAATTATCGATAAAAATATTTTTTTAAGAATGACATTTTCTAGTTTATTTTTGTTTATCAAATTTGCGGCTGTTAAAAAAATGGGATAAAAGACTACAAGGAAGTTTTCAAAAAGAGAGAAAAAAATGTCAAAGATTTTTTCTTGTCAAACTTAAACAAATGTTATTTTAACCTTAAATAAAAAAAAATAAAAAAGTGTCAAAAGAGTGATGCGATTTTTTAGTGATCAAAAAATAAAGGTTGCTTTTTATTGATGAATTGCACCCAAAAAAATAGTTGTAATAAATTCTTTTATTTAAATAAAATAAAATGTAGTAAACATTATTTCCCTAAATTTGGTGATAAAATTAAAAGCTAAATTATTTTAAAAGATCTAAAACATATTTATTTTCATCTGTTTTTGTATCTTTTTATTCTTCTGTTTTAACAACGGTTACAAACAAAATAAAAAAATACAGTCACTATAAAAACCACATAAAACCAAACACTTTTTTCGATTTTTTTTTACGGAATGTATGCCTTTTTAATTTTAACGTATATATTTTTTTGAAATCTTACTTGAGTAAATTTTGAAAAAGTTTTAAAATCAAATGTTGGAGGGATTTAGTACTCTCATTATTTAAGATTCTGTCACGCCATGCTTGCACAAATATATCTAACTTAAAATCAATAACTTTTATAGAAAGGAAAATTGTTTTTATGGTCCTCATTGGCGATACATCTTAAACGACGGTTATTCTTTCGCAAGCACAATCAGTCTCTTTCAAGACTTCTTTTAAGAGGGTTTTATAATAGAGATAAACATTTTTTATGTATGAATTTTGCATTTATATCTGTATTTTTGTAAATAAAAATCAAAATCTTTACATATCATTTTACAATTCTAATAATAAAATATTTCTGTTAACAAAAAAAAAGTAATAATATTTTAAGTAAAACTTTTTATAACATTTTATTAAAGTTTTTCAAAATCTTAAAAAACAAAGAAATACAGCTAAAAATTTTACATGTTTTTAACCAGTTCGTGTCCCTTTTTGCAAAAATGAAAACATTAAGTTGCATGGACATGTTGGAAAGTTGAGAAGATTTGTCAATATTTGAACTGAAATTACGAAACACTATATAAAAAGCAAAAGCGAATTTTTCCATGCGTCTATAAAAATTACTGTAGTGGTAAAAACTTTAACAACGAAAAACCTTACTTGTTCGAATTTCAATAAAGTTTTGAAATCAAAGGTTAATGGAATTCATTCAAGGTGAAATACTTTTAATTTTGAGGTATCAATTACTTTTGTTAATTCTTTTGCCGTTTCAGCAGTAACCAATTTTGCAGTTTCTTTTTCGAAAGTACTAAAAATGTTGTGCAAATATTGTTTAAAATTTCCAGAATAAAACTTACTAATACAAATATTTTATATTTTTTAAATGTGCAAATATTTTTTCAACTGGAACAACAGTGCCATTACAATATTTTATTGTTGTTTGAAAGAAATCGAATCGTTCCACACCATTATTAATTAAAAGTTTGAATTCATTAAAAGTGATTTTTTGTTCCTGCAATTTAATGCTAATAATATTGCAACGAGCGGCATATTTAAGAAAATACATGTCATTATAATCATTCCATATTTCAGCCCAAAAGCTTCCAGTTAACCAAATTTTAAAAGGAAGCTTAAATTTTGTTGGTTCTTTTTTTGATGAAATAATTTTCCAAAGTTCATATCTATAAAGATCATCCAATGGAATAATAAAATCATTTTTGGAATAAAAATATTTGCAACTTTTTAATAAATTTATATATAATTTTGGAATTTGGAATTGTTTTTAAATAATTCATTATTGGTGTTGGATATCGAAAATATAGATGCAAAATATTTGTTGGAGCAAATGTATTGTCTGGTTTTGAAACATCGTTTTTAAATTTTTTGCTGCTAATAAAAAAAGACATATTGTGCAGAACATATTTCTAAAATTTGTAAAATTTAAATAGAAAGCTTAAATTAAATAGGTGGAATAGAAAGCATAGAATAACAAATGAAAAGATGATTGTAGGGAAAGGAATGTACTACTACGGTAACCCAAAAATTGATGGCATTGAGAAATATTTGTGGCTGAAAAGTTAACGGCATATGAATAAAAAAATGTAAAATCAATACGGCCCATACGGATGGCCACATCTTTCTATGGTTTCATAGTAGACATAACAATTTTTTTGTCTCCTGACTTAATTGACAAAGCAACCAAAACAAAGGCGCGTGAGTGGTTTTGAAGTGCCTTTGTTTTTTGCGCAACCCAAAAACAAAAAACTTCTTAAACAAAAAAAACTTTATGCATAAAAACAAGATAGTATAAAGAAGTTTCTTTTTTCATGGCAATTAAGTTAAGCTTCTACAGAACATAACGTTTGCAAAAAAATTCTAATCTTTTTTTTGGTACCTTATTTCTTGTTGTGTACTAAAATGCGGCAGCAAATAAAAGGATTCAGAACTCACTTAAACAAAAAGTGGCCTCTAAATCGGCATAGAGGACAGAATCAACTTTTACGGTAAAAAAATTTTTTTTTCACTGTCGTTGTCGCATTTTAGTACTTACCTAATTTAATGAGTTCTTTCTCGATTAATAATTACATAAGTTTTTTTTTTTACAAACGCGGACTACACTAATACAAAAACAATAATTTTATGCCTGAACTTTGTGATGATTAGATCACTATCAAAAACTATATGTGTTTCAAAAATCCAAAAGAACAATCTTTTTCTTACCTTTTTTTCTACTTTCTATTTTGTGATTCTTTTTTTGCACAATTGTCTCCCAAAAATGTCAAAGTTATTAATTCTCACGTATTGACATATTTTTCTTTTTTGCAGTCATTAAACTGATTTCATCAAAGATCATCAATTTTGTATATAAAAAAAGAGAGACAAAACAACTAATTTTTCATTCATTCATTTTTTTAGCAGCGAACATTGAACAAAATCGTCAAAGTTAAAAAATGAATTTAATATTGGTAATTTTAATATTAAATATTTTGAATGTAAATGGAGAAAAATTATTGGTATTTAGTATGTCAGGAAGTAAAAGTCATATGATGTCAAATGGAAGGATTGCGGATGCATTAGCTGAAGCTGGACATGATGTTGTAAGTTTTTTTGATTTTATAAACTTATTATTCCCCAAAATTAAGCATCAAAAATGTTTTTGGATATTCGTTCAAATGATATATTTTTAGACATTTTTGAGTGTTGAAGCATTCATTTCAACATCTGATTTTCCAACAACAAAATTGGCAAAAGTTGTTACAATTGGAAGAATTCCAGATGATCGAAAAGCTATTTGGCAGAAAGTTAAAGGTTCAGCAACAGAAGGAGCATTTCAAGAAAAGGGCTTATTTGATACTTATAAACAATTTCCACAATTTGTAGGAGCTTTAAGCAGTTTTGTTGAACGTAAGCTTTTTTTTGTAATTTTCTGTTTTTCGAAATCCATTCATATTTTATTATTCAAATTTGTCCCAAACAACTTTAAAAACATTTTTTAGTTGCCTTAAAAGAAAATCAAGAAACCCTTGAAAAATTAAAATCCGAAAAATTTGATGCAATTTTTTATGAACAACTTTTCCCCCATGGTGCTGCATTTGGGCATTTATTTGGAATTGATATTCATTTTTTAATTAATAGTTGTCCCATTCAAGAACATATTACAAAACTTTTTGGTATCCCAAATCCAACAGGTTGGGTTCCATCAGTTGGTGGGCTATCAATTAGTGATAAAATGACCTTTTATGAAAGAGCTCAAAATGAATTGGAACATATAATTTTAACTTTTGGATATTCAATGCTTTTTACATCTGCAACAGATACCTTCCAAAAATATTATGGCCTTTCATTTCCTGATGCCAAAGATATTATTAAAGAAAGAGTTCCATTGAGTTTTGTTGCCGTTGATGAATTTATAGAATTTCCTCGACCAATCTTTCATAATCTTGTTTATATTGGCGGACTTGGATTAAAAGATGCAAAAAATTTAACGTTAAATGAACCATTTGAATCGGAAATGAAAAAAGGCAAAAAAGGCATTGTATTCTTTTCCCTTGGTTCAAATACAGATTCAACAAATCTTCCAAAAATTGTTAAAAAAAATCTTTTGGATGGTTTTGCACAATTTCCTGATTATCATTTTATTGTTAAACTTGAGCCAACAGATGACTTTGGAATTTCATATGCAAAAACAATATCAAATATCTTTGTAACAAATTGGGCTCCTCAAGCAATGTTACTTCAACATCCAAGAATGAAGCTTTTTGTTACCCATGGTGGATATAATAGTTTATTGGAAGTTGCACATTCTGGTGTCCCAGTACTTTTAATGCCAATGATGTATGATCAAACTCGAAATGGACAAATTGTACAAAGAAATGGATGGGGAAAAGTTTTGGAAAAAATGGAATTATTAAATGGCAAAGAAACGCTTGTTACACTTTTGGGCGAAATGTTGACACATGAAAAGTAAGTTAAACAAATATAAAAATTTATGCAAGAAAATTTGCATATTTTTGAAAATTTGTAAAAATATGCAAATTTTTTGCTTGCTAATTTGCATATTTCATAATTTTGCTAATATCTTCCATTTTTAGATATCACAAAGCTGCACAAAGAATTAAGCATTTGCTTAAAACAAAACCATTCTCTGCGAATGAAATATTTATTAAAAACGTTGAATTTGTTTTAAAAAATGGTGGAAAATTACCAGAGCTTCGACCAGCTTCAATGGATATTAATTTTATTGCTCAAAATAACCTCGATGTTTATGCAATTTTAATTCTTTCTTTATTACTTTTAATTTCATTTGTTTTATTAACTGTTATTTATTCTTTTAGAGTTTTGAGAGCTTTTATTTCACGAAAATCTAATAGCTCTAAAAAAATAAATTAGATCTGACTAAAAAATGTTTCACGGTTTTTTGTTAATAAAATTTTATTTTAAAAATGTTTATTACAAATTAATACATTAATTTTTCTTGAATTTAATTCAAACTGAAAAATTTTGAAATCTCTTAAAAAGATTATTTTAGAATGTAATTCATGACAAACACATAAGGAAAGTGGGTTGCGCGCAAGCTGCAGCACAAAAGCCACTCTTTTTGAAAAAAAAAGTCAAAAGAGTGACTTTTTCGTCGCAGGTTGCACGCAGTCCACTTTCTTTTTTTGAATGTCCGTGGATTGTAAAAATTGGTACAAAAACAATTAATTTTATAACTTTCATTTCCATGATTGTGTATAAATATTAAAATAATCATCGATTGTCCCCAATGGTGATGTTCGTGGATTTGCATATCCCCGACATAACCCAAATTTCTTAGAAATTGTTGGCACTGTAAAAACGAAGAATAACAAAAAACCATAGGTGTAGAGAATAAATGAAAAACTTGCTAATTCCTAGAAATTCATTATTCAAATTTAAAAAAATGTTCACATAAAATACATACTTTAAAAGAAATAATATTTTCAGGTGACATATTTTTGCTGTACATAATTGAATATGTTCCAATAATTGAAAGAAGCTGACAAACACAATAAAGTATAACATTTTGTAATACGATTTTACTAATTCGAATATTTTCTAATATTTGAAATCTGTTGCTTAAAGAATGTGAAGATCGGCTATTGAATTTTCTAAAATATTTAATGATTAACAAAGAATTTCAACATAAACACAATAAAATTAAAAATTTAGTCTTTTAAAACTGGGAAATTTTAAAAAATACTTTTCATTACAGTAAATTTTGGAAAAAACAAGGTTTTTTCAATTTTTCATGATTTTGTGAAATTTAGTTTCAGTTTTTCATGCCTATAATTAGATACCCTCAACCAATTTTTTTTTCACAAAAAAAGATTATAGGCTATAAAATTCGTTTTTTTGTGGGTGAAAACTGCAAATTTGATTTCAAACAAAAAAACAAAAGATTTAAAATAATATCTTTTAAAGCCTTTTTAAATTCAATGACTTTTGATGTTAAAAAATATTAAAATATAGCTCATTAAGGACTATATTTTAATATTTAAAAATTAAATCCCATGTAATCAAAAAATTGCCGAAAGCTTTTAACCTTTACTTTGTTTTATAATCGGTTCAAAAATATGTATAGTTTCGCTTCCATAATTTTATTTTGCATAAATATTTTAGAGAAAAAATTTATAATGAAATTTTACGTACAAGCACGAGTTATTTTTTTTATAAACTATATTTATAGAAAATGTTTTCCCACAAATAACATCTGTCACATTTTTGCAAAAGTTTTTTTTTTCATCAATTTTTTGCAAAGACTGAACCTACTTTTTTTGTCGTCTTCCAAAAACTAATAAAATTGGTGAAGAAATTAAACAGAAGAATATTAAAATAACATATAAAAGTTCCCATGGTGAAAAATTGCTACTGTATTCCGTTGCATATGTTGTAATTGAACTACAATACAATATTACTTTATCATCTCCAATATCAGGTTGAATTTTATTGATGAAATCAAGGATTGGCTTGAGCCACTAAAAGAAATAAAACATTTTTATTTGCAGTTGTTTGGATGGTAAAAACATTAATAGCGGTTTTTTTTAAAAGATTAAAGTTTAAAAAGCAAAAAAAACATGTAAAATTCGTAGCATTTTTTATTTTCAAATTGTAAACACAATTTTATATATTTTAAATTCAACTTTTCTTAAAATTTCAAATTTTTGCAAATTAATGAATTCTTAAAATCTGTGTTTTGAATTTTTTTATAGCCAAAATTTTAAGAAACAACGCCATAAAGAAAGCGTACAATTCAGTATCTCAGGAAAATATAAAAAACGCTTCCTGTTCAAGTTTTAAAAAAGTATTTGAGTGACAGAAACATGTGAAAAAACATTTTTTCGTTCTATTTTTATATCCTTAAGTTCCCATATTCCATAAACCTTATAAAACTTTGTACTTTTACAACCCTATTTAACCCAATAAAAATTTCCTACCGTAATTCCAGCAACAAAAATAACAGTTGTAACATTTTTCTTATTTTCATATATTTCTGATTGTTTAAATGCAAAAAATCGTTCAATTATTATCGCCGTATAAGCATATGATAAAACTTCAAATGGTAAAGAACAAATTGATTCCAAAACTGTGCATGAATGAATTGACCAAAGTATTGTACAATCTTTCTAAAACCCATTAAATTTCGATAAATTCAACAATTTAAATAAATTTACATTTGTAAACCAAATTGTTGAAACAGAATATAAATTTGTCAAAGTCCGAAAAGTTGTTGATATTGCTCGAAGGGATAAAGCCAATGAAATATTTGCAAATAAAATTTGTAAATGTATATGAAAAATCTAAAAATAAATCGTAATATAATTTTTTTTAGATTTCTGCTAAAAATAAATAGCAATAAAAAATAATTTTATTGGAATTTAATAAGGTACGAATTTTTGAAGAAAGGTATTTTTAACTTTATAGAATTAAAATATTTTTAGTTGTTTTTAGTTTTTATTTGAACTTTGTTCCTTATTTTTTACAGTTTCTTAGAAAATCCGTTTATGATTTCCATAACAAAATTTTAATGGATACGAAAAAATATTTATCGTTTTCGGAAACTTGAAATAAATTTAATCATTTTTTCGTTTGGTTTTTGATCAAACATATATGATTAAATATATGGGTGTAGATCTAGTTTAATTGATTTTAAAATGTTTAAATTTAATTTAAAATGGTAAAAAGCGTAAAAACGTCATACATGTGCAAAGTATACAGAGAGATGAATTAATTATGGTTATTCAAAAATGGCACTAGTTTTCAAAAGCAACGTTGCTTGCAACCGATTTGTTTCTAATGCTGTTTTTTTTTGAAATTTGCATAGACAAAAAGAATAAAAATCAATATTTTGCATTTGATGAAGTTTAAGTATTAAAAACTTTAAAATAAAAATATTTTTTATTTTAATATTTTTATTTTATAGTGTTTATCGAAATGGCATGAACCTGATAGTCAGGCAATTTTCTGTTGTTTTTTGCCTGATTGGCAAAACGCTTTCGGAAAGAAAACCTAAAAAATGAAAAAAATATCGAATCGTCCGCCTTATTTAAGGATCAGTAGCATTAAATATTAAGTATTAAATGGATTCAGAGCCACTTATGCTACCTTATATCCCTGATTCAAAACTGCAAATGTCAAATTTAAAATTGTAACAAAACTTTTTATCAAAAGTTTTTTTTCAAAGCAATAAACAGTAAACAATTTATTTACCCCTTTTTTCCTGTGCACTAAATTTTCATTACTTTTGTGGATAAAAATTGCTTACCCCTTTTGTAATAATACATTTTGTAATAATAAAACCCAAAATCAAAGCAATAAAATTTAAAATTATTGTTGCAAAATCAAATAAAATGACAGATGTAATTGTTGAATATTTTGTTGCAATTTCACAATCTTTTGAAATATTATCCGTTGAAAGAAAATATTCAACATCTTAAAATTACCCATTATTGCAAAATCAATGGTTTCAAAAAAACTTACATTTTAATGATTCATTTATTTTTGACATATTTTTTAAAAATATTTTTACCAGTAATAAAGTTTCACACTGAAAAATATAAAACTTTTGAAAACAGTAAAACAAAAATATAAACAGCTCCGCCTTTTAATCTTGTTTTTTTTTATTGTCAGGGAAACTTTGTTTGAAGTGGTACACAGTTATAATTAAATTTTATCAAAGAAGTAATACTTTTGAACTTTGCAAAATTTATATTAAAAAGGGAAAATAATAGAAAATATAAGAAACCTTTTGCAAGTAATGTGTAATTTTATCAGCTGCTCAAAATGTGCCACCCATGTAAACGTAAAAAAGTTTTTAAATAATTGAATATAAAATTATATACAAATTATGTCATTTTGTAAAAGATTTATAATATCAAAAATTAATTTTTAAAAATGTTAATTTGCCATCTGAATGTTTTTAAAAATTGTAGTTTGCAATCTACTGTTAAAGATGTTTGAATGTGATCTAAATAAGTTGATAAAAACGGGCTGCGGATGTTTCGGTTCACTTTTTCTCTAAAGGCAAAAAGGAAAAAAAAGATCAACCTCTAAGGGCAAAAAGAAAAAACTTGGAAAAAACCAATAATTGAATAAAAATCTAATCAATGCGCGCCAAAATAAATAAAGTAAGAATAGAAATAAGTAAAACTAAATTTATAACAAAGTAAAAAGCATAACAAAACAATAAAAATGTGGAAAACATACCGAATTCTTTTGGTCCAACATCATCACCAACCAAATCTTTCAATTTTTGAAATAATCTTTCATATGCTACGGTATCCTTTTCTTTAACAAAAACTATTCCAGCAACAAAAGATTTTTGTCTTTCTGGGTAATCACAGAATACAGCTACAATAGTATATACTTGACCAAATCCAGGTGGCCTTTTTTCAAAAGTTCCATCGAATATCCAATATCTTGCTTTTCTTAAAATTCCAATGCCTTTATCTTCCATAAGAAAAACGAAATCTTCATCATTGATACGAACTATATTTGATCCATTGGAAAAAGAAGATTTCTAAAGAAAAGTTATTATACATATAAATCTGTAAAAATAAATATTTTTCTTACTTGTAATTCTTCATCGATATCGGTAGGCATGCAATTTTGAACAAAAGTTGGTTTTGCAGCAGCTTTTAGTCTTCTTCTTACAGTTTCAGTTGATCCACTTCGAGACATTACTCCATCATGATCTCCATCTTCTTCACATTCTTTCGCTTTTTGATTTAATTTTGATAAACATTGTGATCTCCCTACAATCACCTTTCTTAAACCGTCTTTATTATATTCCAACTATTTAATTTAATCCTTCTGTTTAAATTTAACAAATTTTCGAAATATTTTCTGCACAATATAAAAACAATTCCAAACTCAATGACTCCAAAATTATTTATAAATTTATTAAAAAGTTGCAAATATTTTTATTCCAAAAATGATTTAATTATTTCATTGGATGACATTTATAGATACGAACTTTGGAAAATTATTTCATCGAAAAAAGAACCATCAAAACTTCCTGAAAAAAAAATAGGGCTGAAATATGAAATGATTATAATGACATGTATTTTCTTAAATATGCCGCTCGTTGCAATATTATTAGCATTAAATTGCAGGAACAAAAAATCACTTTTAATGAATTCAAACTTTTAATTAATAATGGTGTGGAACGATTGGATTTCTTTCAAACAACAATAAAATATTGTAATGGCACTGTTGTTCCAGTTGAAAAAATATTTGCACATTTAAAAAATATAAAATATTTGTATTAGTAAGTTTTATTCTGGAAATTTTAAACAATATTTGCACAACATTTTTAGTACTTTTGAAAAAGGGACTGTCCAGATCTGACGTCGGGAAAAAATCGGAAATTCTGCACCCACCCACCCCCGAAATCGGATAGCGTCAGATTCAGGTAAAATCCCCCACCCCCCTGCGTCAGGAAAATCGTCAGATTCTTTAAAAATGTGATAAATACTAAGTTTTAAAAAATAAATCATTTAACATATATTTTTTTTTGCATTTGTTGATAATGCCCGAGGTTAGTTTAAACTCTATTTGTTGATTGTTTGAAACGACTTTTTCAAAAGGGGAATCGCATTTCTAACAATTTTTTTATTATGCTCAATACTGAAAATCGGGAAAAATGCATTGTTCTTTTTCTATTCATATTTTGTTGTGGGCGGCAAAGCAAAAAAGCAAATGAAAAAAAGGTGGAAAAAATTTAATAATATTTTTCTGTACCTTTAATACCAGTTTATGCCGACGTCAGATTTTGGAAAACCCCCCCCCCTGTCCGTCAGATTTCGTCAGATTTAGCTTAAACCCCCCCCCCCCCTAAAAACACCGACGTCAGATCTGGACAGCCCCAAAGAAACTGCAAAATTGGTTACTGCTGAAACGGCAAAAGAATTAACAAAAGTAATTGATACTTCTGAATTGAAAGTATTTTACCTTGAAAGAATTCCGATAGCCTTTGATTTTGAAAATTTTTCGAAATTTGCTCAAGTAAGGTTTTACTTTGCTAAAGTTTTTACCACTGCAGTAATTCTTATAGACTCATGAAAAAATTGACTTTTACGTCAAAAGCGTTTCATAATTTCACATCAAATATTGACAAATCTTTTCAATTTTCCAACATGTCCAATTCAATTTTATGTTTTCAATATTGCAAAAAGTGACACAAACTGGTTAAAAACATGTAAAATTTTTAGCTGTATTTCTTTGTTTTTTAAGATTTTGAAAAACTTTAATAAAATGTTATAAAAAGTTTTACTTAAAATTTTATTACTTCATTTTTTTGTTAACAAAAATATTTAAAAGATGGAATTCGAATATTTGTGCAAAAATTGATGATAATGATAATCTTCTTTTACAAGATGAAAAATATATTTGCAAAAAGTACAGTATCAGGAAACATAATTGTGAAATTTTAGAAAACTGCAGTACATAAAATGGAAAAGTATTAATTATTTTTAATCCAAATGACAAAAGCCAATGCCACAAATTTGGATGGAGAAATCAATTTATTTGTTATGATTTAAGAAATAAAACATCATTTTAAATTTTTTTGGCTTTTTTACTAAAATGTACATATGTTTTTAGCAAACATTAATTGACTCAAAAATTTTAATTGATTACATTAGGGTTGTTCATTTCCCTTTTCTGGGAAATTTCCCGATTTGGGGAACACACTAAATGGTGGATGGACGGGTCCGGTGGAGTGGACGTCTAAACGGTGGATGGATTGCTAAACGGTGGACGGATTTTTGAAAAAAATTTTAAAAGAAAATTCGAAAAATTTCACAATACGCAAATCAGAATTTGAGAAAAAATTTTTATTTTTTTAAAAATTTTTTTTTCAAAAATCCATCCACCGTTTAGCAATCTGTCCACCGTTTAGACGTCCACTCCACCGGACCCGTCCATCCACCATTTAGTGTGTCCCCCAATTTGGGCGGGAAAACGCATAGATTTTCCGGGTATGTTTTTGGTTAAAACTTAGCAGAAACAGTGTTTTTTATTTTAGTTTCTTTTTATATTTCAGTATCAAAATAATTTATGTATTGTTCACTGAAGGTTTTTGCTTTTGTTCAAACATTTGCTACAAATTTTTAATAAATCTTTGAAAAATCTAAAGAGAAAAAAGCAACACAAATAAGTACCGTTTATGTGAAAAATAAAGGTGAAAAATTCAAAAGCGCGTTTCCGGAAAATGAACAGGAAATTCCTGGGAAATTTCCCGCTTTTTTTGATTTCCCGGGAAATGGACAACCCTATATTACACCTATTAAAATTAGCAAAAGTTTTAGTTTTTGTAATAATAACGTAAATTTAATAGACCACTTTTTAATCCTTTTTGCGACATTAAAACAGCTACCCAATAATTTCTTTTAATGGTTTTGGACAACTTATAAGGTTTTTAAATTGTAAAAAACTCATTTCTTTTTTTATTCACTGATGTGAGCCAAAAAAAAAGATTTATTCATACTCTTGACAGGTGTTTGACACTTTTTAAGGTTTTAAAACCTTTTTTGCCTTTTAAGATTTAAAAAATGGTGCTTTACATTTTTCAATTTTTCAATTTTTCCCCTGCGAATCCTTATTTAAAGATTTATTTTTGGAGTTTTTATTGTTTTAAAAAAGTTATAAAAGGCAAAAACTACATAAAAATTTTTTATTTCCAAAATTGTTTACAATTTTCGATAAAATTAATGTTTAATTTAACCATTTCCTTTAAAGCTACATTAATTTTTTAAAAACAAAGTTTTAATTGTTTTTAGAAAAAATAAAACGTGAAAAATAATATATAAAACATAGAACCATTTGAATGTGTATTTTTTGTATTTTAATTTTTTTACTTTTTTGTAATCCTTTTTATTTTTTTCAGTTAAAAACAATGGCAGTTTGGATAATGTTTGATAATTTATCACATATTTTTTGCATTGTATTTTCATTATTAAACATTTTACTATTAATACCAAATTGTATGGTAAAATCACCAAGTTTTAAAATCTTTACACCAAATATTAGGTAAGTCTGATCATCAGACTCTGATGCCATTTTTTAGTCTTGCCACGAATGTTTTTAACATCTCATTTTTAGTATATTTACACGATTTATATTATTTACATTTGCAGTAATTCCATTTGGATCTTTTATTATCAGTATTTTTCTGTTTACATCAAATTCTTGTAAACTTTCATTTTGTGATATAATTTTTTGGATAACAAATTATTCGACTTCCCTTGTTCGTGTAACAATTCCAGTTTATATGATTGATGGCTTAATTTCTACAATATTTTATTCACATTATTATAAATTTACTTCCAAACAATGGGGTTACATTTATATCGCTTTTACATATTCGGCAGCAGGTTTTTGGACGTTTTTTCTTTATTGGACAAAAAAATTTTATATTCAAAAATTGTTTTTTGCTGCTATAATTGAAATTACAACAATTATTTTATGGAATTTTTTATATTACAGAAATAGAAATTTGCATAAAATTTTGAGGTTTCAAGCAAATTTAAAAATTCGATCACAAGTATGTTTCTTATTTTACGTTTTAAATTGCTGTAATTAAATATGTTCTTTTAAGATAATTACAAATATTAAGACATTAAAATTATGTTTACTTTACAACTTTTTATTTTCAATATTTCCGTTAATTTTTGCAATTATTTCCTTGTTGATGTATGTATTTTTGAAGAAAGTTGTTCCGCCTTCATTTGTTTTATTGGTGAGTAATACAGTTTAAACTTTAATTGGAAAAAAAAGTTGAACATGTTGAACTCACCATTTTGAGTCACCAATCATTATAAGCCATCAGATGTTTAAAGGGAGAGGATTCTTTTTCATTGTTCTTTTGCCTGATTTTTTTTGCCATGTTCATGCCATTTCGAAAAAGCTTTTAAATCAAAAATATATCAAACTATTCGCTCCCTTTAATTTTTTTTTCATCCAAAAGCTTATATAAATATATCTGTATTCACAGTAAAAACACAAGTTTAATTTTCTTATTACTTTTTATGAGAAAAAATTTGATGAACAAGTTTTTGAACATTTTTAAGGATCAAATTACTTTATAATACTTTTAAACGTTCAAAAAATGTTTAAAGATTCGAAAAAACTACATTTTGGAACAACTAAAACATAAGATTTGTCATTTGATATTTTTGCATTTTTAAACACAATTCATTAAATATAGTTGCAAAATAATTTTTCAAAACGCTATCGTCAAATATAAATTTTGGCAAAAAAGGAAGTTTAAAAATATGACAGTTTTTATTGCGAAAATATAGTTTAAAAATGATCCAAAAACGTCATGATCAAATTTTTAACAACAGTTCAAAAAATAGCTTTTAAAAATTTTGTTTGATTTCAAAGTTTACCCCCGATTTTTGTTCTTTGCTAAAATGTTTGTCTTCGCTCTCAGAATTCTTTTTTTTTCAGGGACATTGAAGAAAGAATACAAAACATTAAACTCATTTAAACTGTGTTTATTTATCTATCTTTTTTATAGGGATACAATATTTGTATAACAATTTGTATGATTATTCGTGCAAAACGTCATTGGCATACAAGAAAAACTGTAAAAATTTATATCAAAGAAATATCAAATGAAAAAGTAAAGATTGTATTAAATTCACTGGGAAAAGCCATTCCTGCATCGGATACATTAGATTCACATTTTATTTCACTTAAAACACAATGGGCATAAAATAATAATAATAATGGTAACAAAATTTTTTTTGAATGGTATCTATGGTTTTTTGTTAAAGAAAAGTTTATATAAAAGACAATTTATTTCATAGAATCATTTTTCATTCAAATTTTGTATGTTTTAGTATTTTTTGAAATATACAATATTTTTATCATGTTTTGTTTTCTGAAAAAACGAATAAGAAATGTTAGAAAAGATTTTTAAAATTGATTTTGCTTTCTGCTTTATAAGTTTTTAATAAATGTTTTTTTCTCTTTTTCTTTTTTTTTGTTGCAAATTTTAAACAGATGTTTTGAATAAATTTAATGCAAAAAAGAATGAATAAATTTAAAAGGAATAAATTTTATAAAAAAATAAACAATTTTTTTAAAGGAATTGTGGCAGCTTTGAATTGCAAATTGATTCAAAAAAGTTAGATAAAAATTGATTAATACGGTTCTTCTCGAAATTTTCGATTTTTGGTGAAGAAAAAAATTACGATAATTAAATTGTAATTTAAAGATTTGTAAAAAGCTTTGTTCACTTGTTTTTGTGTTTTTTAATTTGAAGTTCTTTTTTCTTTAAAAAACAATTACCATAAATTTGGTTAAAGAAAAAATAACGCTTCTTTCGATTTTTACTTCCTTGTATTTTCCGGAAACAAAAAAAAAGAACTGCAGGAAGGAAGCTTAAAATGAATCATGTTTTTTTACTTGTTTTTACATGACGTAAAAAATGCTTACAGCTTTTAAGAGGCATTAATGGAAGCATTTTGTGCTTCAATAAAACAATTAACGTTTACTTAAAAAATATAAAAGGCTCATAAAAACTATAACAAAAACATGTCAAAAAAAAGAAAAATGCAAAGACCGCAACAATGAAATGAATAACCAAAAACCACGCGACATTATTTATTATTATTGTTTTTTCTTTTTTGAACTTCTTTTTATGATGGAAAAGGGATAAATAAACAAAATAAAAAAAAGTAGTTTTTCATGTAAAAAAGTGTGTGTAAAATTTGATGTTCTGTTATTTCATTGTATTTTGTTATTGGGGGGTTGTGGGTGGTTTACATAAGTTTTTATATGTTAAATGAGTTTAGATTTTTTTACAATAAAATCGGTATTTTTGAGATACACTATTTACCGTAAAAAAATATATGTTCAATTTTGAAAACGAAAAAAATTTGGCGAAATAATTATTTGATTTTTTCTTGACAATTCTTGATATCTTTTGAAAAACAAAGTAATTAAAAACCGATCTTTTTAAAAATTTTCTGCTCCCAAAAAATACCGAAAAAAAATGCTTACTGCCCTGTTTACAGCCAGCCGACCCCCGTTGCGCAATATATTCGTTCCACTTCATTTTTTTCTCAGATAAATGATTCACAATTGTTTTTATTGTCTCTTTGTTTGCTTTTGTTTTGATGAAACTTTACAAAAAAAATATATTTTATTACAAAATGCAATTATTTCATTATTTTTTTTTCACACATCCTTGCTTTTTTCTACCACCAAAAAATGATTCCTGTCCTCTTTTTTTCTTTTCATCTCTCTTTTGTCTGACATATTCAATTTTTGCCCTTTCGGCTTTCTTCTTTACACATTTTTTAAGTTTTACATTTTGTGTTTTTGCTTACCCTTTGACCGAAAGAAAAAGGAATAAACGTATATACGTCAATTTGATTGAGCTTTTGTCGCTTTTCTTTTTTTTTCTTTTGCTATTACAAATTGAAAAATTGCTTTTTTAAAAAATTTTGCCAAAAAACGGGTGGGCTTTCTTTTATTTTTTTTTTTGAAAAAAGGATTAAATCGTATTTTATTTGAAAAAAGAAAAACATAGATTGATCAGATTCAAAAGTTATTTGGACAGGTTTTTTGGTAGGCTTCTGGTAATTAAAATTTTTGTTCATGGTTCAAAAAATCGAAAGAAAGAAGTCTGTTTTTACTTTTGATGTTCGTTTACTCTTTTGAAAAAACAAATCAACAAAAAAGAAGGAAGCTCTTTAGAAATTTGCTAATTCATTTATGGCTTGAATGAATAAAGGGATTTATCAAATCTGTCATCGTCGTCAAAAAAAGAGTTTCAAGCGTCATATCTTCTGAAATTTTTTAAAAACAATTTTTGGTTCCTTATTGTTTTTTAAATTTTATTATTTTCAACCGCCAAAAAGTTTGAAACAAACAAAAAAAAGTTGTCGCTTGCTTTTTTTTTAAATCCAAGAGCAAAGTCTCCCCCCATTTGTTGACGATTGACTGACTCTTGCTTACTTTCTATTGCATTCGCTTTCGCGGTCTATATTCTTTTTTATTTTTGCAGGAAAAAAGAGCTTTGTTGTTTTTCAACTATGTTTTTCCTGAAAACCAAAAGAATGAAAAAAAGAGGAATATATTTTCTTTCGACTGCCCTTTGGAAAAAAAGCGAAAAACAAAAAATGTTGCGCGTCCGCGTTTAAACATAAAACGAAAAAAAAGGAATTGATCATTGCTCATTCGAAATATATGAAAAAAAGGTAAAAGAAAAGTAGTAAGCGTGCGAAAGAAAAAAAAGAGTCAACTGAAACCTATCAAAAAATGTATAAAATGAACTAAAAAAATGGAAGAAGCGAATCTTACCTTTTTTAAAAATTTATGTCGACCTTCCAATATTATTTCCCTCCATGTTTTTTTACGTCTGCTACCCTTTTTTTTCAAAAACTGCTGATCCTTTTTTCTTCGTATTCATTTTTTTCCTTCCTGCCAGCCGTTTTCCATTTAAGTGTCATCCCCTCTTCCATTCTTTTTTTTGTTCTATCCACCCTCTTTTCTTTTTTTTTCATTCATATTTTTTCTCTTCCATTTTTTCTATTCCAAAAAAACATTGCCATTTGGCTCAAAACTTAAGTCAACCCTTTTGTTTTTTTGTTGTTTTTTTTGTTCCATATCAAAAAGAAAGAATCCTTCCATCAAATGCATTCACTTTTTTTGATATACTTTTAACCGCAGACTTTGCTTAAATCTTTTTCAAAAACGCTTGCAAAATTGTAATTGAATTTTTCCAGGAGATTGCAATGTCTGATGGTAGATTAGATTTGCTGCCATCAGTACAAGAAACAAAAAGGAAATCAAATAACAAAAGGAATGATATACAATATTTGAGGGCGTTAGCTATTGTTGGGGTTTTTGCATTTCACTTAAAACCATTATGGATTCCACAGGGTTTTCTTGGTGTTGATATGTAAGTTCCATTATTTTAAGCTTTATAAAAACAACTTTTTTTCTGCAAATTTTTGATTAAATGATAGTAACACCTTCTCATATATTCCTCAACCATAAAGTGTTACTATCATTTTCCAAAAAAATTTTGACACGAAGATAGTAGTCTTTATTCTAATTACTAAAATCTTTAAAAGTGATAAAAAGTTTTAAAAAACCCTTTTTTGCGACTTTTTCATTTTAATGATAGTAACACCATTTCATATATTCTTCGACAAAAAACTGTTACTATTATTCCCAAAAAGGTTCTTACCACGAAAAAAACAGTAACTTTTTTTTAGCTTTTTTGTAATATCCGGGTATTTAATGACAGCAATTTTAAATTATGGTTCTGAACGGTCTCTTACATTTTCTTCACTTAAAACATTTTATCTTCGTCGAATAAAGCGAATCTTTCCAATATATTATCTCATAATATTTTTAACACTTATTCTATGTTCACCATTTTTAATTGATATTGATTATGCCACACTTAAAATTGATACAATTTGGTCCATAGCCTTTTCATCAAATATTCAATCAATGTTTAATCAAGAAAATTATTTTCAAAGATTAGATGAATATAAATTTTTGTTGCACACTTGGTCACTTTCTGTTGAAATACAATATTATTTAATTGCACCATTTTTACTTTATGGAATTTCATGTTTATCATTCCCAATTATTGCTACAACTATTATAATTGCATCATCTTGGTCGCTTCAAACTTTTTATCCAGATCCAACAGTTTCTTTTGGATTTGTGCTTTCAAGACTTTGGCAATTTTTAATTGGAACTATTGTTTTTTATTTTGAAAAATCGTATATTCCAGTTTTTCGAAGTAAAAAAACAACAAATTTTTGTTATATTTTTTCAACTTTGATTTTAATTGTAATAATTTTTATTCCAATTTCAATTAATTTTTCAAGTTGTTTGACTGTTGCTGCCCGAACTTTTACAACCCTTTTAACCGGACTAATAATGTTTCTTGGAACACAACATTCTTTTCAAGGTTTTATTATTTTATCACAAAGTTTATGCCTTTTTGGAGATATTTCATATTCTGTTTATCTCGTACATTGGCCAATAATTATATTATTCAAATATTTGTTAATTTTTGATCAAATATGTAAGTTTTTTTTGAGGAGGATAAATGCGGATTAAATTTGTCCATGAATTGATAAGTGAGATAATGTGATTTTGAGAAGTTACGAAAAGTTTTGGATGTTTGAAAATAGAGAATTTTAAATATTCGAACTGCAAAGTTTGGCAAAAAAACATTTTGCTTCCAAAAATTCTTCTTAAAGTTAATAAAAGTTAACTGTTTCATTAAAAACAGAGCTCAACATTTAATTAACAGAAAAAAACAATGAAATTTCGCCATTTTTTGTTAAACTTTTTATTTCAGAAAAACAAAATTGTATATACTTTTCGCTGCCATTCTTCTTTTTAAAAAGCGCAACAAAAAAAGCCATTAAAAAAAGAAAGGTCCTTTTTTCTCAGAAAAAAAAATGAAGAGAAAAACAAAGACATTTCCGCTTTCTTTTTTTAACGATCTTTGCGCCGTCATTCGTGCCATCCCTCTTTCTGTTTTTTAGTGTTTTTTCCCATTCTTAAAATGGACATCTTGCTTCTTCTGTTGTTCCTTCGGCTGCTGCTTAGCTCTTTTAAAGTCCCTTAAGTAGAAAAGCAAAATGGTAAGCAGAAGCAGCAGCTTAAGCTTGTTGTTGTCGCAAAAAAAAGTAAAAAAAGAAGAAGAAAAACAAAAATGGACACAAGACTTTGACCAAAGTTGGTGTCATTTTTATAGCTGCTGCATTTAATGTAAAAAAGAGAGAGAGGGGATAAAAAAAATTGGATGACTAAAATTACACAATTTTTTTCCGTTTTCTAATTTATTGTTATTCTTCCATTTTTTGGAGGATGTTTTTTAAAAAATGTTTTTGAAGTTTTAAAAAAATAATAGTTTTTGTAAAAAGCGTATACAAATGTGAGTAACAATGAGTCGTGCAAATAATTATTTGAAGTAGTATGCATTGTATGAAAGAAAAAAAATGATGTTTTTCAAATGATTCTAAAAATAATGATGCAATTTTTTAAATCTGTCAGATACAGTAATCCGAAAACAATAACGCATAATTATTTGATAAAGCATTTTACGATTATTAAAATATCTGAGACAAAACTGTGTAAAATTAACAAAAAATAAAAAATGCGATTTTATGGAGACTCAGACTAAAAACTAATCCAATTTGAAAGAAAAAATAAAAAACAATTTTAATTGCTTTTAAGGGATAATTGAACATTCCCGATTAAAAACTATAAAAAACAAAAAAACCCACAAATCACTTAAAATTATATTTATAGATTTAATTGGAATTATTGCATTCATTTTGTTAGTGGCAATTTTACAGTATCAAATATTTGAAACTCGACTTCAAGCTCGTTCAAATACATTTGTCTTTAGTATTATCATGATTTTGATAACACTTATAATTGCAACATTATTATTTCCACAAGGATATGGATATATTTCACCGGTAAGGATTTCTGGAGATATATGAAATATCATTTGCATAAATTTTCGTGTTTTTTAGAAAATGAACGAAACCGCTGTAAAAGAGAATGAAAAACTTTTACGAAATTGTGATCGACAATTAGAAGAATTACGAAATTGTAAAATTGAGCCACATTTTGATGTTATATCAGATGGAAGACCATTGGATTCATATTTATGCTCATTTGAGGTTTGTCTTTGTATCACTTGTGTGGGGGATATATGAAATCCTCAAATATTTTGCAGGGAACGGGTAATGCAACAATTTTATTAGCGGGTAATAGCTTTGTTATGCGACAATATGAAAGTATTATAAAAGTTTCAAAACATAAATTTAAAAAATTATATCTTGCAACTCAATCAATGTGTACAATTTTTACTCGACAAAATGAAGCCATATGGAAATGTAATTATGTTTCGAATCGATTAAAAGAATTTATGACTGTACTAAAACCAGATTTAATGATTGTAACTCAAAGGCTATCAGTTGGAAATTTATTTAATACTCCTTTAAGCACATTTGAAGATGCAAAAAATGATTCAATTACAACTGTTATGAAAGAATATTGGAAAGAATATTCTGAATTAACAAAAAAGATTATTATTATTGAACCACATCCAACAATGTATGATTCACCAAAAGAAAATTTGGCAAAGCTATTAAGTTTGAATGCATCATTGGATAATTATTACATTTCTCAAAAGGTTTGTTTTGAAATAATAGACTTTCCATTTGGGACCCATTTCTCTGAACATGTGTAATAGATGAATAATAGTGTTTTATTATGTCTCATACGGAAATTTTGTCTTTTGTCAATTTTTAAAATCCATTTGGGAATTTCATCAAAAAATTTCAGCTGCGTAGTAAGACATCTACAGTATATTAATTTTAAAAAAACCCATAAAATTTAACTAGAATTTTGTAGTTAAATTTTTAATCTTTTTCTTCCACAAAAATATACAAATTTTTCCATTTCCAGGATTACAATGCTGAAGTAAATCCTGGATGGTGGAGAACTCTGGCCTCCATTGAAAATTGTCCAAAATGTTCAACAATTTCAATTCGACAAAATTTTTGTCATAATTCTACAAAAGAATGTGATATCTATGATCATCAAAAATTTTTAACATATTATTGTGATCCTGGACATTTTACCACGATTGGAGTAGAAAAATTTATTCAAGATTTGGCAGCTGCAATTAATAAAGCCATTTAATTTAAATACATATGTTTCGCTTTTTTATCTTTCGTTTTTAAATTTGCATACTGGTGCTTTTAACGTGTACTCTTTTTTAAAACAATTGTTTGTATCTGTATATATGTATGTTTTTTTGTTAATAATAATTACATAATAAAAACAGCTTTTAAAATTTTGTGTTCTGAAATATTTATTTACAAATACCATTTAAATTTCAAAGTCTTGCGTCAACAACAGTAACGTGTCCCCCCACGAATAAAAATATTTCCGCTGTCATTAAAAATGTTTCAAAAATAATAATAGTTTTTTTAATTTCCTTGTGTATGAAACATTTTAAAATTATCCTTTTTTAATTTTATGACACATTTACAATATTTAAAAGTACCTATTTTGTCTGAAAAATGCCATTAAAAATTTATCTTTTTTGAACTCTGACATATTTGTAATGAGCTATAATTGACATCTTATTGTCTGCATTTGTAGTAATGCAATATACATTTAAAATAAATGCGGAAGTTTTTGGCACTGTTTAGCCATACCTAAAAATCATCTCATGGATGTTTTTCATCATAATTAATTTGGGACCAGAATTCAAGAGGGTTATGTTTTCCAAGAATTTTCAAAAAGGAAAAATAATGCAACAAAAATAAATAAAACTTAGTCATTTCTTTTCTTTTGAAGTCATGACATAATTTTAAGGTTTGTAAATTTCGAAGATTATTTTGAAGGAATAATTTTTCATTTTTGGTGTTGTTTATCAATGTAAAAATCCTTTGTCTTTTTATGTTATTTCAAAATATTCCAACATATATGAAATATACCAATATTTATCTTTCAAAGTAATTATTTTAAAAATTTGTTAGTAAACAATGTATAATTATAGTAAACATAAGAGAAGAACGTTTTTGTCATGTGTTTAAAGTTTTCTTAGAATTTTTGCATCCAAGACACATACTAGATTCATTTTTCATGAATAAATTTCGTAAACTCAAATCTCAACAGAGATAGCATTTAACGAAAGTGACATTTTTTGGAGATACAGTTTAATTATCAGAATACTGTAACACATTTTATTTCTTCAGACAATACTAAAAAAAGAAACAAAAATTGTAACAAAAAAGTTATCTTTGAAATATATGCCATAAAATACACAATAGTCTATTTTAAGGGTGCCCCAGGAGAAACAGAATTTGGACGAAATGAATTTTTTGCAATTGCTGATGCTTTACTATTAAAAGGTTTTGCAGCTGAAATAAAAATCAAATCTTTTTTAGAGAAAAGAGCAACAATATTTTTTCGAAGACTTTTGTTTGAAAGAATTATAAACCAAATTGGTATAACACAGCAAATATCAGATATTGCATTTTGAACATCAAACATAACATCAATAAATTTTTCATCATTTGAAGATCGGCGAATATACTGTAAAAATGAAAATTAGTTAAAGTACGGCATTTTCATAGAAATTTTAAAAAGTTTTAAAAACATGTGTGTGTCTTAAAACGCAAATTTAAAAAATATTTTCGTTTCAAGATGAACAAATTTTTTGTTTTTTCGTGCTAAGACCCTTTCGAAAAAAATTACCTGTTGAACACAATAAATCATATCAGCTGCAAAAACACACATTGCATAAATTGATAATTTAATATCTTGCTTTGAAATTTTTTTTGTTGAACTTCCAATTACAGTAAATTTATCTTTAATTAATCGAAAAATGACAAAACAATTGAATATCAGCGAAATTGACGCAGTTCCAGTCACCAAATAAATTGTAAATCTTGAACTATTCATCCATGAAAAATTTTCTGGATGCCCAATTGCAAAATTCCATAGCCCTTCTGGATTACTGGCATTCTTCGGTCGCATATACATATCTTGGAATGGCACATGCCAAACCATACAAATTGGAATTGTCATACAAAGAAAAATAAAAATTGGAAGCCATTGTTTCCAAAATAAAATGTAATAAGTTTTTAAAACAAAAACTGAGAATCTATTAAAGCTGATTACAAGATTCAATAAATGTGCCACATTATAAGCGTACCAAATTCCAGTATATAAAAATGTAATAAAAAAAGATCGTGGACCCCATGTATGTACAAAAGGAATTAAAGCGGGAGTTTGTGGGAAACGAATTGTAAAATTATAAATTATTGAACAAATTACATTAAAAATTGAAGAAATTCCAAAAAGTTTATAAAAAGATGTTTGAAATTGTGTTCGAAATTTGCTTATAAATATTACATATAATATTACAAAATATAGTATATATGTTGGAATTAAAATTGTGTACGGAAGAAGTAATTTTAGGTTTAAATATTGAATTGTATCAGAATCCATTTTTTAAAATTTACCACTCACAGTTGTTTACTACTGTCACCACAAAACTGAAAAGTAAAGAAAAAAAAATTTAGTTTCATCAACTTTTTCAAACTATAAATCAAAAAAGGAGAGGAGTTAACTCCTTTGAGGGGTAATGCTGCTGCAGTCAGAAAGAAATAATAATTGTAACTTTAAACTTTAAAAGCAACATTTAAAATTTCCCACGAGATTTCGGGTGACTTTTTTGATGTTCTGGGGTAAGTAAATTTAAAACAGTAGTTAAAATTGTGTACGGAAGAAGTAATTTAGTAACATAGAACTTTTTTCTTTCACAATGTATACACCTAACAAGGGAACCGTTTGACATGTGAATTCGCTTTTGAAACGGGACCTATTTTATAATACTCCCCTGATATTCAAACGTATTTTCCCAAATTGTGAGCGGTCCCTTCCCCGAAAGTATTTTTTCACTAAATCGACTATACTACTATAGTATACGTTATCGTATGCTACTTACACCAATTAATTTCTTAAAATTGCATTTTTGCAGTTCTATAATGACTCAGAAAGTTACAGAACATTATTTTAACAACACATAACTAATTATTGATTAACCAGAAAGCGTAAAATCCAAAAAAAATAAGTGATTAATTGGTGTAAGTAGCATACGATAACGTATACTATAGTAGTATAGTTGATTAGGTAAAAAAATATTTTCAGGGAAGGGGCCGCTCATAATTTGGGAAAATACGTTTGAATATCAGGGGAGTATTCTAAAATAGGTCCCGTTTCAAAAGCGAATTCACATGTCAAACGGTTCCCTTGTAAGTAAACACCATCTTGCTTAAAAGCTTTTAACAAATATTTACTTTTTACAGGCAAAAGTAAGATTCTTGAAAAAAAAACTTTTTTATCAGTTTTACAAAAACTTAAAAGCTGTAATCATAATTTCCCAGCTTCATGAAGAAATAATGGAAGTTGTTGAAATAAATATCTCTATGTTTTCACTGCGTTTTCATTATATCTCTTTTTAGACTATTGTGTTTTTTAAAACACAAAATTTTTATAAGTTTCCCACAAAAATCCTTTGTTTTTAGCTTTCACATCATGAAACTAAACGAATTGGTGAAAGGTAATCCAAAATTAAAATAACTTAATAATAAAACTTTACTAAAATTTGTAGCACAACCATTTTTTAACCTTTTCGAATTACAAATTGTAAACAAGCAAGATACAAACTTTTTTTGCTTGTTCATTATTGCTATATTTTTGCTGAGAGCTAAAAAAGCCGATTGACATTTAACTTCTTAAGAGTTTGAAAAAAAACTTTAACAAACATGGAGATTTCAAAATACAAGGAGTTGTATAACCGAATATCCGTTTTTTTTTAAATTCAGCATTCTTTTCAAATCAAGCAAAATGTTTTTTTTTTTGTTTTTAGTTTAAAAGTGGAAAAAACATTTGAAAAATTTCCTTTCACATTTTAGAGATTTTTTATGATGAGTATTTTTCCTTTTTTTTAAACGAACGTTAAAAATTGTTTTTCTTTATTTTTAAAAACAATGAAGCATTTAAAGAATTTGATAATCAGCAAAATTTTTATAAATTTATTTCGAAAATTTTGTTTTTAAAAAACAAAACGCCTAAAAAAGTTCAAAGGTTTAATATAAAAGCCATTCGACCAAATTCTATAAAAATATTAAATTAGTTTCATTCAGTCTCTTTCAATTAAAGATGAAGCTCTTCGTTTTTCTTTTTGCAATTATTCTTCTTCATGCTTTTGCAGCACCAATTCAAGATAGCAATGATGAAATTGATAGTGCCGAAATTCGTGATGTCGCTGTTAAAGCTGCAAAATTCAAGAAATCTTATGCAGATCTTCAGGGTAATTTTTTTCCACTATTGATTTTTGTTGATCCTTTTTTTAGAGTCACTCATTGAACATCCACGAGTTGCGAATGAACTTTCTAAAGCTGTACAAAAGCCTGGAAAAACAATGAAATCACTTGGATCTGAAAAACAAAAAGATAAAAAAATTAACAAAAAATTCATTTTAGATATTCTTGGCAAAATTTTTGGATAAATCAAAAAAACTGCTTTTTTTATAATTTGCTAATAAAACTGAATATACACTGGCCTAAATTTTCAATAACTTTATTCGATTACATATTTATGACACATTTAAACATGCGTATTAAATTTAAATATTAAAACTCTGCTCCAGCACTTGAGATAGAAGTAGAAAAAGTTATTGCACTTGATTGACAAAAAACCGCTTTTGTATCATTAAAATATTACATAAAAATAAAAATATCAACTGCGATACAAATTAAGCAAAAAAATATACTTATAAATACAAAAAGAAAAATATTAAAAGTAAAACCAATGCTTGAACTTGGTGGTTGTTTTAAAGCTTCAGTATAAAAAAAGTAAAAAACGAATTATTTAAATATGTATTTATAAAAGAGATTATCATTTTTGCATTTACCACAATTATTATGTATTACAAATTAAGCAAAAAAAAGATACCAATAAAAAAGAAAAGAGGAATATTAAAAGAAAAGCCAATGTTTGAATTGCCTTTGAGAGCTTCTGGTGCTGGTTTATTAGTTACAATCGGTTCAACTGGTGGCTGTGGATTAACATATGGATCTTGTGGCAATGATTCACATTTTGCTTCACCTTTTGTTATATTTGAAATCCAATCACATTGTAAAGAAACTCGGGTATATAAATCTAAAAACAAAAAGTCGTCTCCAAAAAATACAACAAAAAGTTTTAAACTTACTTAAAGCGAACTCATCAGTATGATTAACTGCAGCAGTAGATGCAACACCAATTTGATAAATTTTTCCATTTCTTTCAATCATTAATGGTCCACCACTATCACCATTATATGCATATGTTTCATATTTTGATGTGACAATTACTGTTGGAGGCAGATTCGGGTAATTAATATGTACTGGAACTGTAGTATTTTGTAAAACTGCTGGTACTTCAGTAATTGATTTGTTTGGATCATCTGGATCAGCTAAAAGCAAAACAAAATGAGAATATTGTCATGCACAGTTTATAACAAAAATAAGACTTACGTCTATTCTTATATATTCCATATCCAGCTGCAATTGCCATATCACCTTCTTTTTCAACATAATCAGATGCAAGTGTAATTGGAGTAATATTTAAATTTGTACCTTCTGGAAATTCAATTATTGCAATATCATCAAGGCAAAAGTGAGTAAAAGAATATGAAGGATGAACGTAAATTCTTGGTGCAACGGCATAATTATGCAAATCTAAGTAAAATTTCTTTGCCTTCAATGCACCTTTTACTTCAACAACCTTATATTTTGGACGATAATGAATAAAAACACCTTGAGCTCGATACACTCTAAAAAAGCTGGCTTTATTAGCACATACATACATGTATTATAGTCACAACAGATCAGTGTTGTTGCGACTCCGGTGCCAATGCATAATGTCCCATACAAAACGGTCTATCCCAAAATAAAATAGCTTACGCTTCACCAGTCATACGTTGCCCTAAACCCATACCAATATGAATGCAATGTGCAGCAGTTAAAATATGTCGACTTGAAATGATTGTTGATGAACAAATATCACTTTCAGTTCCATTTAATCCAGGTCCTCCAATAGCCATTGTAAGTCTTGGCAAAAATTTAAAGACGCCATCCGGTGTTGCAGTACCACCAACAATACGCTATAAAAGGATATATGTATGAATAATAATAATAAAGTGGACTTACATTTCCATTAAAACCATAAACATTTTGTTGAAAAAGAAAAATTGCAGCAAAAAACAAAATCAACTTTTCAGCAGCCATTTTTTCAAGCAACAATGAAATGTTTAAAGTTTTTTCGTTGTGAAAATTATGAATGACTGTTGCAAATCATTGATTATAATATGCAAATTAGCTTTCAAATAATTTATGCAAAAATAAGTATACAAATTTTGTTCCAAATTTTTTCTTACTTTTTTTCTTCAATGATTTTTTTATCTTTTTATCGGATTTTTTTGTTGGACAATTATAAAACGCTTGTTTCGTTCAACGTTTTTGCCTCAGCAAAATAAAATTTAAAAGAATGGATTCTATAAGCCTTTATTATATCCCATATTAGAAAATAGACATTTCAAATGAAAACTATTTTGAAAAATATAAAAATACAATGCTTTGTTTCATGATTTTTTATATCCATCTTTATTACGGTTTGTTTTCTTCTTTGTTTAATATTTTTTTTTGCTTTCTAATTGATTTCTGCTAAACTTTTTTGCATTTTTGCCATTGAATCGCGAATTTCTGGAACAAATTCCTCTTTAAATTTGTCAAACTTCTTTTCAACTAAATTTTTTAATTCTTTCCGTGAATCCTGAAACAAGTTTTTGCATCAAGTCTGATCTTATTATTTTGATCTCTCACCTCTTCTTCGATTTCTTTCTCAATGCCATCTTTTACTAAACAAAAACATTTTAAAAACTTGAAGAAACATTTTTTTACATTTTTTTGAAATCTTTTTCAACCGTTTAAAGAAAACCCAAACCTAATATTACAAACAGTCAGATAATGCATTATTTAAATATTTGACTGTTCCAGCTCGAAAATTTTTTCGCTGTTTCCAGGGTAATTTGCCATTAGAATCTCACTTCTTCAACTTCAAAATTCTCCCATTACTTTTAAAGACATTTGTTTCGAAATCTCAGCATTTTTTTTTACCCTAAAATCCACTATTTAATCTCTCCGAAACCAAAAGCGATTTTTGCCTTCAGACTCCCCTGGCTTCAGAATCTTCCAGGACATCATAAAAATAGGATTTTCGGAATCTCCGCATTTTTCACCTCTAAATGAAATCTTTTATCTCTCCACCTGGCAAGTGTATTACCAAATAATGAAGAAATTGAACAACTTTATCCAAAACTTGATTTAGCTGAATTCGATAAAATTTGATTCTTTACTATTACTTGAAATTTTACAGTATTCGAAAAATATTTAATTTCAACATTGACGGAAATTCATTCCTTCGGTGTCTATGTTGAAAGTTTTGATATTATGAATAAAAAAAACATAATCTTACTTTATGAAATTTTCAGCTTCAGGAACAGTTATCAAATAAGGAGCACTGTTATTTAAGGGAAGACGTACAAATGTTGTTAGAAAAAGATTTTAACCAAAATAACAAATTACTCATTTTTTTGTAAAATTATGAAATAATTTTTTTACAGTTTTTTTGTTGTTAATAACGTAATAAACTTTGGAATTTTATAAATATTTTTGGCTAACATTTATCTGCAAAATTCAACAAAAATTTAATATCAAAAGTGTAAAATCATTTGACAATTTAAATACACTAACAGAACAAACTTGCAGTATCCTGCAACGCCGGTCATTTCTCTATAATATCTGATGTCCTATGGTCAGATATATTTCTTGTTCTTTTATTGTATCTTTATGAGATCTCTCACCACGATTGGTCTCTCTCTTCGTTCTTTCCCTTTCTCGAAGACTCCGCTCTTCTGGAACGCCATACACTTGGTGGAAAGCCCACCAAATGTAACTTTTTCCACCAAGTGTAATGTACTTCCACCAAGTGTATTAAATTTTTAACAATAAATAAATAGTTACAATATTAAAAATTATTTCACTTTTTGTTTGTTTTAAACATTAAAGATATATTGATGCTTTTTTTAGTGTATCATTATTCGTTTTGAGATAATGTATCAATATTATTTTGTTGTTTTTTTGTTTGTCGTTGTTGTTTTTTAAAAATGCAAACAAATGTGGACAAGTATGTATGAAGTACCCTCTGAAGGCAAATCAAGGCAGAAACTCATTTTCAGCTTAAAATGCTCAAATTTTCGTCATTCATAAATTTTTCAAAGTTTGATTCCACTTGCTTTTTTTGTTATATCTCTTACAATAATGGAACCTGATCCGAATGATAATTTGATAAAAAAAAAGTTAACATCAAAAACTGGAGCAAATTCTTGCTGTTATTAATTGGGTTGATGCAAGTCTTGGTCGCGAATTCTTTTCTGTATATGATATAAAACGAAATCGAACTCAAAATTATGCTGAAACGTATCATGGAAAGCAAAAAGATACTTTTGGTGAAAAGCATCTTCCATTGGGTAATTGGATTTTTTATCAACGACAAGCTCAACATGGTAATGATAATAAACTTAATCGTGTTATGAAACGACATGATGATCGACCAGCAGCAAACGAAGATACTCAAGAAGCTGATTTTAAAATTGATGAAGCAAAAAATCGAATGGATATTTTTATGGAAGATGATGAATCGGAGCAAAAAGAAATGTTTCTTTATTATTCTTTAAAATTAGGAAAATTATTAGGATTCCGAAAAACTTTATAATTTTGTCAATGTTTTTTTGTTTTGTTTTTTACTCTAATAAATTAATTATTTAATATAAATGTAGAATTTAAAAAAATTAGCACGGATTATTTCAAACAAAAAAGTTAATCCATTTGAAAAAATTTAAAGAAACTATTCGTGAATCTATTACTAAAAACAAACAAAAAGTGAAATAATTTTTAACATTGTAACTATTTATGTAAAGTTAAAAATTTAATACACTTGGTGGAAAAAGTTACATTTGGTGGGCACCCACCAAGTGTAACCATACTTCCACCAAGTGTAACCTACTTCCACCAACTGTAAGTTACACTTGGTGGGCCCACCAAGTGTAATTTCCACCAAGTGTATTTCCCCCGCTCTTCTGCAATAGCGTTGTCTTTCGAGATTGCTCATTTGTGTTGTCTTTGCCTCGTCAGAGAACGTCGGTTACTACCACGTCTCTCTTATTATTTATTATTATTTATTGTGTTAATAAATATTGTTTATTTGTAATAGTGCTCGGGTATTACAAAACTCCGAGCAATATTACAAATATTACAAAAAATTTTTGATTAAAAAAACGTTTTAAAAACTCCGAAAAATTTAAAAAATTATGTGTCATTCGCTGAAAAAGTAGCAGCAAACAAAATTTGAAACAACAAAATTTTTAACATAGTTGTTTAAAAATTTTGTTGTTTTTGGCAATAACAAAATTCCATAAAAAGTTCAAAGGTTTAATATAAAAGCCATTCGACCAAATTCTATAAAAATATTAAATTAGTTTCATTCAGTCTCTTTCAATTAAAGATGAAGCTCTTCGTTTTTCTTTTTGCAATTATTCTTCTTCATGCTTTTGCAGCACCAATTCAAGATAGCAATGATGAAATTGATAGTGCCGAAATTCGTGATGTCGCTGTTAAAGCTGCAAAATTCAAGAAATCTTATGCAGATCTTCAGGGTAATTTTTTTCCACTATTGATTTTTGTTGATCCTTTTTTTAGAATCACTCATTGTACATCCACGAGTTGCGAATGAACTTTCTAAAGCTGTACAAAAACCTGGAAAAACAATGAAATCACTTGGATCTGAAAAACAAAAAGATAAAAAAATTAACAAAAAATTTATCGGTTTGATTCAATCACTTATTGGCGATTTTGGCAAACTTCTTGGATAAATCAAAGCATTACCCCAAAAATTGCTTTTTTTTGATAATTTGCTAATAAAACTGAATATTCACTGGCCTAAACTTTCAATAACTTTATTCGATTACATATTTACGACACATTTAAACATGCGTATTAAATTGTAAAATTAAAATCCTCTCTAGCACTTGAGATAAAAGCAGAAAATGTTGTTACACTTGAGTCAGAAGTTCAGTTGATTAGCCTTCGGTATAACTAGTTTTAATGATTTTATATTTTTACTGAAAGAGTGCCTTTAAAATTAGATTTTATCCTAATTTTGTCAATTTTATTCAGTTTCAATAAGTAAACTATAAAAGTATTGAAAACACATTTAACCATAATTTTGAATACAAAAGTATACGTCTGACTTTAATTTTTTTACTTTCATTCAATGTTTTAAATTCAGTAGAAACAAAAAAATTACTTTATTTAAGAGATGACATAAAGGCAAAATGTAAAGTTCATTTTTATTACAACAGTAGAAAGATGTAATTAGGTTTTATTAGTTTACTAAAAATGCTTGGCAATAAAAGTTAGAAAAATAAAAACACATAAAAAAACATATTATTTTCTTTCTTTTAAAGTGAAACATAATAAGCAGTTATGTTTCATTTTTAAAACTTTAAAAGGTTAAAACAAAAGAGGCGTTTTATTTTTAAAGATTTTGGCGAGTGCGGGGTGGGAATGAGCTTTAGTTTATTTACCATCACATGAGGGCAGCAGGGGGTACGACAAGCACGTGCCCCCTCCGAAATGTCTTCAAACCCTTTGGTCTTTTGTCGCTTTGTGTTGTCGGTGGCAAAAGATCAAAGGCATGCCCCATCTGAAATAAATTTTGCTTTTTCAAAAAAAGACTCCTGCTGACGTCTTTGGGGTACGATAGGGTATTTGCGCCCCGTGGATTGTGAACTTGGCAAAATTCTGGAAAAAGAACTTATCCATAAAAGTTTTTAGAAAGTGTGCCATTTTTCTTCTGTGCATTTTCTCGAAATGAATCAAACATTTGTTTGTCAAATTTATGATTCCAAAATGAGCACTGACATGGATTCGTCTCAGTGCGAACTACAAAAATTTGTTGCAACATTATTTTATTATAATTTTGGATATATTTGTATGGGGCCGCTTGGAATTATTATTTTAATATCAATTTTTGGTGGAATAAAAGCAAATTATCGATGGTTTATTTTGAATCAAGTAATTTTCGATTTATTTCTCAGCAATGAATTTTCATGTCAAAATTATGCAAGACGGCATTTTAAAAATATAAATGTTCAAAATCGATTAACATGTATCCCATATCCAACTACAAAACTTACATTTGTGTTGTATACATTTATGACTGAATGTGTTTCCAATAGTGCCTACGCTCCTTTGTTTCTTCTTTCCGTCACGCGATTTATGGCTTTATATAAGACGAGGATATAAAAAAAATCCTGGCGAGGGTCCGAAAAAGGAACAAATTATGAAATATGCGGCACCCCTGTTTCAACTTGAGTTTTGAAGGGAATCGTGAAATGGCGTATGGCGATTTTGCCCAACTTGAGTTTTGAAGCAAATCGTAAAATGGCGTATGGCAACTTTGCCCAACTTGAGTTTTGAAGCAAATCGTAAAATGGCGTAAAGCGATTTTGCCCAACTTGAGTTTTAAGCTTTTTGAAAAAATGAATTTTAGCAGTTTTTTTTCAAGTTTGAAAACTGCAAAATTTTCGAAAAAAACGCAATTTTTCAATATTTTCGTATTATTGCCGATTTTGAAGTTGAAAATAGGCCAAAATGGGAATTAAACATTTTTGTGAAATTTCCAACGGTTGGAAAAATTTGGATTTCCAACCGTTGGAAATTTCCAAAAAAATTTTAATTTTCGTTCTGACCGCTTGTCAACTTTAAAATCACCTATGATTTTTGCATTTTATGTCGAATATTTTGAACGTATTAAAATTTGTTCACCGTCAACAATTTGTAAAAAAATATTTTACGATTTGCTTCAAAACTCAAGTTGGGCTAAATCGCTATACGCCATTTTACGATTTGCTTCAAAACTCAAGTTGGGCAAAGTTGCCATACGCCATTTTAAGATTTGCTTCAAAACTCAAGTTGACCAAAATCGCTATACGCCGTTTTACGATTTCCTTCAAAACTCAAGTTGGGCAAAAAAAAAAGAGCCCAAATTGAGAAACTACCGAAAAAGTGTCAAGTGCTGGCACTTTGCTTTTAAACGGCTTTTTTCGGACCCTCGCCAGAATTTTTTTTATATCCTCGTCTTATATTTTACAAATTTGTATGAAAAATTTACAAAAAATTTTAGAATTTTATTTACCATTCTTATATTTAATGTTGCTGTTTTTTTCTGTGAAAGTCAAGCTTTTTTTATTCCCCTCAGATTATATAGAAATGTTACAGTAATTGAAGAATGTATGAATCAAATGAATTTAAGCTTAACTGAATGCAAGTTAAAACCTGATTCTGATTTTTTATTTAATTTGTACAATACTTTATATTACACTTTTGCATATATTTCTGCTTTAAAGCCTTTTATTTTTTTGCTGCTTTCAATAATTTCAACATCTGCAATTTGCATTCGAATAATTAAAAATGCAAAATTTCAATTAAAACATAATCGAAAAGATTTTATGAGTTCAATTCGAATTACTACAGTACTATGCTTACAAATAATTATAAATGTTTTTATTTTTATTATTCAAACAATATATGATTTCGAACACACAATGATTAAAATATTTGATCTCAAAGTTTATGGTTGGAATACAATTTCAATTGAGCCTAAAAAGGATTACACTGGATATTGGGATTTTAGATTGCCATTTTGGTTAAATGGAGTTTATGGCCTTACACATAGTGGATCTCGTCATATGCTTACACAACTTCGCATTTTTATTGAATCTTTGATAATTTTATTTATTATGACAGGATATCGTGAAACTATGGTAAAATTCGTAAAATTTGTTTTTATTACATTATTAAATCCAAAAAAAGCTTTACAAAAATTTTTGCCAAGTATTACTCGAACAAAAGTAGTTACTATTGTTGTCAAAGATAATATCTCAAAATCTAAAATTGGTCGTAAAAACAACAACAAACAAAAAACATACTTCAAATGTTATAATTCTTTTTCCAGAAGCTATAGAAAGCTTTGTTGAAACGCAAAAGATAAAAGCTGAAAACATACCGTATTTATTTTTTGTGTTGAAACATACATTACTTTATCGTAAAAAATTAACGTAGATATTTTGCCTCTTTTATTTTAAATTTTTTGTTGTTATTTTTACTTATTCAATTTATTTTGTCCTGATTTTACGAATATTTATTGCAAAAACTAATAAAAATAAATGTTTTTTATCGACACAAACTTTTTTGCCCTGAAAATTTAACTATATTTTCAAAAATCATGGGTAAAAAGCTCTTGAAACTGTATAACAAAACAGCAAAAAGATTAACAAAAAATTCCTCGACAATTTCTCAAATTACCCTAATTTAAAAATAATAATGGAGAGATAACTTAAACAAAAAACTGTTCCAATTAATAAAGAAAGAAATTGTACTTTTACAAAATTTATTGCATTAAATATTTAAAATATAATCAAAATTACATTACATAGTTAAACGTACCAACCAGTTCCAACACTTGATGTTGAAGCAGAAGAAGTCGTTGTACTTGATCCAGAGCCAGGAGTTGTTGATTCGGTAGAGCCAGAAGACGAAGATGTTTCGGTTGATCCAGTAAAAGTTGATGATGTTTGTTCAGAAGTAGTTGAAACATCTGAGACCGGAGCAACAGTTTGTAAAAGAGATTCATCACTTCGCTGAGTTGCATCTAATACAAGTTCTTTAATAGCGGTTGTAACATTTTCAGATGAAGCAGAAATCGCAGTTGTTGTTGGAGTTGAAAAAGCATAACTTGATATTCCATCTTGTGGTGGTTGAAGTTGCTGAGCTGCTGGAGGTGGAGCTAAATTCGTTTCTGAAACATTTGCAGGTGGACTTGCTGGACGAATTAATGGATTTAGTGCTCCTCTATTTGGTTCATTTGCTCTAAAATGTAAAGTTTTATTAACAAAAGTACTGTATACATATTTAATACGATTCATATAAAAATCAACTTACGCTACACCAACTCGATCAAGCATTCCATTCATAACTTCTTGAACAACATTATCAGTAGAAGGATGTTCAACAATTGGTGATCGTTCACGTGCAGTTCGAATTGTTGGAGGTGATGTTGCAGTAACCAAATCGGTAGCTTTATGTTGAGCAGTTTCAACAGCTTCATACTTCATTGAATCAATTTCAAACCTTGATAATTTTGGTAAATTACATTCCCAATTTGATGTTTGTGCTCGAATAATTTCTGGTGTTAAATTAACTCCAATTAATTCTGTTTCTGGGAAATATGGCGGTTCCCAAAATCCTTTAAGGAATAGTTGATTATTGACATCAGCACGTTTAAATGGAAATCGGAATGAATATGACTTCTTTGGAAGGAATACTAACTAAAAAATGTGACTGAATAAAGAGTGATGGAAGCAAACGCATGTGAATCTTTCTTTTACTTTTGTAGACGCAGTTACCCTAACCAATTCCAAGGTATCAAAGAACTTACTGTAGCTTTTCGTTGGACCAAATTTGCAACAACATTCTCTGGAAGTTCATCAGTATAAGTGCGAACCATTAATTTTCGAACAGATTTTGGTAAGTATTGTAAAAATGGACTTGCACTACTTCCACCATATGGACAAATAAAAACAGAAAGACATTCAAGTTTCTTCATTTCTGTTAACATGGGTAAATACTGAGTATTCAATGGATGTGAAATACTAAATAATGATGGAGGAAGTTCAAGAACTTTGAGATTTTTGAATTTTGCTGAAAAAGAATATACAATTAACCAATGCTACTACAGTAGACAAAAAATATACTTACACAATGCTTTAAAATATCGTTCTGCATCAAGAGTATTAACACAAACAGCACCAATTCGTAATTCTTGAAGGCTTTCATGATACTTTTCAGCCATTTTTTCCATAGCTAATGGACCAATGATAATTCCATGTGCATGAAAAACTCGAAGACGTTGATTTAAATATGAAACATGTAAAGGTGCAAAAACACGTTTCTTTGATGGAAAAGATTTGACATGTTCCAAAATATTAAGAGATTGGAGTTTTGGATTTGCAAGTAAATGAAGGAGTGTTGCACTATCTTTAAATTTTAATCTAAAACAGTCGCATTCAGAAAAATGAAAATTGATTTCCAGACTTGTCTAAATAGCGATTGCAGTCACTGCGCAGCGACTGCAGAAAAGCAGACCCAATGCAGTGACTGCCAAAAACAGATTAGAGAGTCGTGTACAAAAAAATTAAAAAGTTATACCAACACCCAATATACTCAATAAGCACGCAAAAAACATGGCTCTCAACAGAAACTTACTCATCAAAAGTATCATTCGGAAGAACCAATAATTGAAGATTTTCAAACTTTGACCAAATTGTTGCAAAATACTTTAAAATTTGAGCATTATGAATGACGAGATGAAAAATATGAGTACATTTCTTCAAAAAGGTTAAAACCATAGGATTCTAAAAGATCGATAATATAAAAAGAGAATTCTGAAACCTGAAAAACTAACAATTCGAGCAGTATCAACAACTTTAAAAGTGACAGAAGATTCAATGAATTCATTTTTAACAGAAAAATGCTTTTCTGATATTGAAATTGATTGGATATCAACCCATTTCTTTAACAATTTATTCCAACGATGATTAACTTTTGCACAATTAAGACGATTTTGGATATCAAGTCTAAAAAATGATTAAATATTTAGCAAATGTACTCATCGACTGATGCATCGAATAAACTTTCGAACTGGTTATCTGTAAATGCTCAACATTAAAAAAAAAGAAAGAAAAGTTTTGAAAATCAGAAAAAATATTGATTTTTTGTTCGTTTTTTTTGTGTCCGTTGAGCGTTTACCAAAGTCGACAGATAAACATTTTTAAAGTCGATCCAAAACTTTGTAGATAAAATCACAAACCGTTTAAAAACAGCAAATAAAACATCATCAGGAAAAGAATCCAATGGCAATAAAATATCACTACTGATTGCAGTTGAAATTGATGCAATAGAAAGAGCTGTGCTTACAGTAGAAGTTGTTGATAAAGTTGAATCGGTTGCAACAGCACCGCTACCATTTTCTTCACTTCCACTCATCTTTGAAAATAATATTGAATGAGAAATGATTACATTTACTCATTATAAAATTAGTAAAATGCTTAATTTTTATAATACAAATTTTTTGAAAAAAAATTTGAATATTTTTTTGCGAAAAAATAACAGAATTTTGTGGAAGCTATTGTTTTTGTTGTACAAGGTTATCACCTTGTTGACCATTATTTGGATTTAGTAAAGATTGTGATGCTCGAAATTCGGATACTTCAGCTTTTGGTACTTTATCATTTTGCTGTCTCGGAAATTCAAATGGATTCTGTGAAATTTAATTTTATATAAAATTTACTTGTATACTTTTGAAATATTACTTGAACAATAAATGGTGAAGTTAAAAAATGTTTTCCATTTCTTATTGATCCAGAAATACCATTTTTCAATCCTCCTTATTTTTTTCATCAAATGAATCAACTGCAGCAGCGTCAACTGATTTTTCATAATCGACAACATCTGTAATAATATTTTTGTCAATTATAGGGACAAGGATAAAATTTAAGAAGTGATAAAGGACTGTTGTCAGAGATACAATCTTTCTTCCATGAATTATCACATTCGTCTTCAGCATCATTGTTAAGTTTCAACTTTTTTGAAGGTTTATCCAGTAAATCTTTTCTTTCTTTAAAATAATCAGATACTTTAGAATCTGGTAATTTAGTTGTTGCCGCAGTTCCCTCCATAACCGATATTTGGCATCTATTTCGCTATCAATATCATTTGTCTATAAGTTTTTTTGTCGAAATGCCAAAAATGTTTTTAACGTCTTTATTTGTTACTGTAGCCCGTTTTATATGCTTCAACAAAAATTTTACGATGCTATTGTTTATGTTTTTGTGGGAACTGCAGTAATTTCTTTACCACAATTTTTATCGTTATATGATTTGCTACAAATTTTGACAGGGATTAAAATTGTAACTTTGCAGCTTTGGTTTAAATTCAAATTTTGATTTGAATATTGATTTCGATGATTTGTTTGTGAATTATCATTTGCAAAACATTGCTGCTTATCTTTGAATAACACAAACTTATTGTTTGTTGTCATCTAAAATAATTTTTTTGTCAATAATTACATAAAATAATAAAAAAGGCTGAATGAATAGAATATTTTTTAATCTAATCTAACATCGTTTTTAAAGAAATGGAAAAACGAAAGGTGGCTAGACACTGATTGCACATTTGTTACTAACTGAAACAATCACTTTCTTTCATATCACATTTCGAAATTTTTGATGTGGGAACTTGGAAAACATATCTACGATTAAAAAGTAAGAATGATGCAGTTTCATTGATTTTCAAAGACAATGGAATGTAACAATATTGAATGACTAATTTTTAAAAATTATTCATCGGACATAGTTGTTTTGATAAAATGCTTTCAATCATTTCAGAGACCAAAAGAAAAAGAAACAAAACCAAACATAATTTGTGTAAGCAGAACACTGTTTTTTTAAAAAAATTCTTAAATCAAATATTTGAGCGTTAAAAATATTAAAACATTTTGGCATAATTTTTTGCTACTATTTTTTGAAAACAAAAGCAATTTATATTTTTGAAAGAATCTTAAATAAAAAAAATATATTTGAATGTTTTTGAATTGTTACAGTTTTTTTGTTGTTAAATTTAAATTATTGATCAGCATTTATTGCAACCATAAAATTTTATTTCCAGATTTTTATGGTATTTATTTTAAGATTGTCTTTTTCTCAGATTATGATTTCATTCTAAATATGCTGCGTAAATTATTTCCTTTTTTTCAACACCAATAAACTTTTTAATCCCTAATAGCCTTATATCATTTCCCTGTTAACAACGAAATTGAACACCACGCCTAATCTCTATTGTCATCAAAATCGATTGTATAAAAGCAAATAAAAAAAATATTTTTAGATGGCTTATATTTTTGAAACAATGAACACTGTGAAATTTTTTATTACCTTTATTGGTTGCAACTGTTTAGTTGTTGGCGCCCTTCCAGTATCAACACCGTAATTCACCATAAAAATGTGAAAAAATTTCTTTGAATACACAAATATTTTATCATTTCAATAAATTAACAAATATTTCTGTAAATATTGCTTTAACGAAAGACAATGGAAACACTTTAATTTATTATGATGACCTTAAAGTGGAATATATTGAAAATTATTTAGTTGATTTCTTTGCTTTGCTATTAATGGTAGTATTATATGCCAAAATAATGGTACAATGACAAGAGGATTTCGAATTGAAAATACAACCTTTTATTTGCATGTTCATTCTCCTCAACTTCCAGAACGTTCAAATTCACAGCTAATTTTTGATGGATTTGTTGATGAAAAAAGTGTTAATTTAATTAATGGAACTTTGTTTACATTGGAAAATCCGTGTTTTAAACGGACAGGTTTGAAAAAAAGGCAGTGAATAATTTTTTTCGGATTTTTTTAGATAACGGTAATGCTACAATTTGTTGTACTTCGTTTAAACCATCACCTCCAATTACAACAACATCGAAATGTCAAACATTTAAAAGTCGAACAACAATTTTTGATATCTCAGATGATTATTTCATTTTTGCAACTTCTCAAGTCAATTACACATATGAAAATGAAAATCTACATTTTAATGCAAGCTTTCATGGAAATGAAGGTTTAACCGTTGATTATTCATTTAATAATCAAAAGATTATTACTTCTGAGTGAGCAAATTGACTTTAAAAAAACATTTTGGAATATCAACTAATGTTTTTCGTGTAGAAAAAACATACATTGTATTAATTTTTATATCTTTAAAAAAATCTTTTGTTTAAGAAAATCCAGACCAATAGTCTCAGGAAAAATTCCAATTTCTGATATTTTCAAAGGTTTCTTTGAAATGTCTGTAATCACACATAATCCTGATCTTCAAGATGATTATTATGTTCCAAATGCTCGAATCTTTTATAGAAATGGACAAGCTCTAATTGAAGAGGGGAAAGCTTTTACATCAACAAATAATTGCCAATATCTTAGCACAATTGTTAGCGCTATTCATGTTGCTTCAAGTCAATATTGTTGCATAAAATTTGAATAATACTTTATTTCAAAGCAAAGACTTTTTATTAAAAGATGTTTACGGCTACCATTTTATAAATCAGATTTATAATTTACTTGCTCAAGATATTTGAATAAAACATGTTTCATTAAACTTTTGAAGGAAAAAATATGCACAAGGAAACATTTATTTAATATATTTTCAAAACTGATGTTGATTAAATTCTGGTGTCGTGTTTGTTAATGCCAAATGTTTCTGCTTGTAGAATTTGCAAATTTTTTCCAGCTTGTTTTTTTTCTTTTAAGTTTTCCAGTTTAATCTGTATCTTACATTTGTTTTTTTTTTTACTTTTGTAAAAATTCTAAATAAATGAGAAAGCATATTCCTCATCCTTCAAAAACATTTGATCTTAGAGTTATATATCGTCAAGATTTTCCATATCCTGATTCCATTATGCAATATATCAAAAATGCTCGAACAACTCCAAAATTTTACACAAGATTATTAAAAAGTTGTAAATTCTTTTATTCAAAGAAGAATTTGACTGTTCCTTTTAAGCAATATTATAATACTTCAAATGGATTTGTTGAAACTAAAGTATTTGGTTCACAACGAGTAATATTTAATCAGTTCGAAATTATTCCTAACAATTTATGGATGCTTGGAAAAATTAAAATTCATGATATTCAACGGGATTTTGCTTCAAATTTCTTCCAAAAGATTTCTATTTCTGCTATCAAAAGATTAAAACTAATGAATCAAACAATTACTTTGGATGAACTCCAATTCATTACTTCTGATAAACTTGAACTAATTAATTTTAATCGTGTAACTATTTTGGATAAAAATAAAAGTCTCGTTCCACTTGAAAATGTTGTTGAAACTTTTATAAATACAATAGAAATTACAATGTAAGTTACTTTTGTTTGCTAATCTTTCAAGACTTGTAGTTTCAGCGGATTGGATGAAACATGCTTTAAAAGTGTTGTTGCAAAAACTGCATCAAATATTGCTAAACTTGTATGTGCTTCAAAGCTAAAAATGTTTGTACTTAATGATCTTCCTGATACTTTTAATTTTGATGAATTCTCAAAATTTGTTCCTGTATGTTTTTTTATTCTTTTGTCAATATATTTTAACATTTAAAATTTCAGCATCTTCAAAATACTTGCATCAATTTGTCTTTTAGCAGTAGTATTTCAGAAAAATATATTAAAAAATTGGATGCTTATATTGATGATTCTCTTAAAACTGGTGTTACTGAAGTTGTCCCACTTTATATTATATATCCTAATCAAAGTAACGAACGCTATGATGCTTTAGTAGATCTACAAAATGATATATATGAAAAGCGTGCCTCGCTTTCCACATATTTAAATGAAAGTAGAAAACATTCTTTTTGATCGCTTTTTTAAAACGAATATTTCAACATAAGGTTTTTCCAAGTTCTTTAAGCATGTTTTCTACTTCTTGTTTGTATTAGGTAAAAAATTTCTTATCATGTTTTGTTGTGTATGTTATATTATGCCATCGGTTACTGTGATTTTTGAAAAAAAATTCACATTTATTTAATTTTAATAAATTCTGTTTGTTGCAAAAAAATAGCAATACAATAAAACAAAAAGTAATTAAGATGTCATTGCAGTATAAAAAAATTTGCCTCAGCAGCTGCATTTATTGAAAGAGTTTCCCCTTTGTTGTTTTCTCTGTCATCAAAGCAAAACTTTTTTTATTGTTCTTTTGTTCAAAAAGGCTAGTCGGATGTGAATATCAAAGATCCCATTTGTTCATTCATTAATTAAACGATTTAACTGTTGTCAATATAAAAAATTTAAGTTTAAGCATTTTTTTCAAGTCATCTTTGATGTGATTAAAACCTTGAAAGAGGTATAAAAAATTAGAAAAGTTTTCAAAATTCTGTTTAAAAATATAGTTTTTTAACGTTAAAACAGAATTCAAACTTCTGCAAAAAATCCATTTTTAGTTTCAAAACTAATCATATCCGCCTCCCTATTTTTTCTAAAATTTTGTGTTTTCTCATTATTTTTATGTTTTTGTCCCTTAAAAATGTAGCTTTTAAAAAACAATATATTTTAGTGCAAAAAATAAACTCATTAAAACCACTTTCTTTTTTTTAAAGGACATTGTTTTTCCAAAAAAGTGCCTTTTTCATTCATACATTTTTTTAAAAATTGTTTAACTTTTTGGTGGCCCTTTTTTTAGCTGAAAATGTTACGGCTCCGTTTTTCATTTCCACTTTTTTTTATCTTTTTTTTTCTTTAATTACTTTATTTAAAAATTTCCGAAAAATTTCAATGTTCAGGATTTTACAAATAAAAATAGCTTTTTTTATAATTTTGAAAAATGCAAAAATATAAAACAAGTTTTTTGACTAATTTGATTGTAAAAAAGTTTTGTTGAATCATAAAAGGTTTTAGACCCTTTTTTTTCTCGATTTGTCTCGTATTTTTGTTAATTTGATTAACGCTTGTAAAAATCATTGTTTACTTTAAATTTAAAAACCTTTGAATAACAAAAAATTAAAAATGGTTACAGTTTTGTTCATTTTTTTGAATTGAGTTCAAAGAGTTGAATTTTCAAAAATTGTACCAGTTTTTTTATTATAAAATATTTTGAAATTCTTTGAAAAAAGATTAACTTTTTATTTTTGCACAAACTTCAATTTAAATTAAATATTTATGTTTTAAAGTTTGATCTTTTTCAATATGTTTTGGACCTCCCTAATTTTATCGAATGTTTATACGAATCAAATTCAAATAGGTTTTTGTTTCAGCTTTGCCAGACTTTTTCATCTAGCTTTTTTTTTTAATTTTTTTGACCTTTGAAAAGGGGAACCCCGAAAAAAAGAGGATGGTTTTTTGATTCCTTGATTTTTAAAAATCACACGTTTTTTCTTTTCTGTTTTTATCTGTAATCGTAAACGTGTCTATTTTGCTTATATTTTTTCTCAAAGTTTTTCTCAAAGAACCCGAAAGCATTCTTTAAAGATTACCAAGAAATAAATAATACAGAAAAAGTAAGATTTCCAAAAGCTTTTTCAATGACTTTTTTCGTTACATATAAAAAAGTTGTTCTATCACAAAAAACATAGACATATTAATTCAAAAACAATATTTCACAGATGTTGATTTCTTTTGACAAATTTGTTTTTTAACGATTAATTGATAATGTAAAAAATGTGTGAAAACAAAAAACATTTGTTCTTTTAGCTTTTTACACATATGTTTTTTATGAATGGCATTATTTTCCTTTTTATTTGATTTGGAAATTTTTTAACAATTCATAAAACATTCACAACTTTTTTTAAACTATTTTTTCGCCTATTTATTTTACGCTCACTTTTCAAACTTTTTTTTGTTTTTATGAAAACTATTAATTACATAAAACAAAACTGTAAAAATTTTACTATTAAAAACAATCACATTTTCTATCCCTTTTATTTATCATTTTTCTTTCATTCTTCCTTATTACCAAATTTTTTTGAAGATACATAAATCACTTTTGTTATTTTAACCTTGTCTGTGTTATTCTTTCCATTTCTCTCAAATTCAATCTTTTACCTTTTTTTGGTGATCGAAAAAGTGAAAAAATATCAGCTCCGATTTTTTTTATTTTACTTTTTTTTTCAACAAATTTTTTTTGACCGTGTTTGACATAATTGTTCACACATATTTTTTATTTTTTAAAACAAAATTGTTGAAAAACAAAATTATTATGTTTTTTGTTGTTAATATTCATACCTTTTTTTTTGTTATTATAACAATGTGACTTGATTTGATTGACTCCCCTCTCAAAAACTTTGCCAAAAAATAATTATCTATTCAAATCTGTTTTCTCTCTCCCTCTTTTTTTTCAATTTCAATAAAAGAATATTTTTCGAGTTGATGTAATTATTTTAATATTCAGTTTTTGTCCTCAATTCTTGATTTTTTTGTTTGTTTGAAAAAAATCGGACAAATTGTAAGAGCAAAAAAAAATATATCACTCAAGTTATTAAAAATGTCAACAAAATGTTTTGTTTGTTGATCCATAAAAAATTTTTAAAAAAGACTTGAACATCATTTTTGGAATTCTTTTTTTTAAATTTTTTTGACAAATTTGAAAAAAATAAAGAATTCGAAAATGCAAAGTTTTTGAAGATACACCGGTATTTGAATTTTGAAACAAAATTGTGTTCAAAATTTAAATTTTGATTAAAACCATATAAATTGCATATCACCAAATATTTTCACTATTTTTATTTCTCTGCCAAAAATTGGTGTGTCTATCATTTTAATACACTTTTTAATAATCTGCAAAATATTCTAAAACAAAAACGTGGGTTTTGTAAAAAAAGAGAGAAAATCAAGCTTAATCCGATTAACTTGAAGTTTTATATGTTCAAGGCCGTGGTCAATAATAAAATAATGTTGCATTCATTGATTTTTCATAAAAATATATATGTATAATTTTTCCGTAAGTGTAGTAGATCGTAAAATATTGTGCTTTTTCTTTTTTTCTTCTTTACTGGAAGCTAAATCATTATTATTATGAAGCAGCTTGCTTTTATAAACCCATTTTTTATGACAACAAATAGTTGTAATAAGCTGTCAATTTGGCAACTTTTACGAATAAAAAATATCCACTTTAGAGACAAAAAAAGAATTGAGAGTAACATTTCAATGGGCGGAGCAATCTTTTTTTCTTGTTTATTTATTTTTGAATTGAGATTAGAGACAATATGAAATATGTTTTAAAAGCTACTTACTAAAAGGTAACAGTAGCCTGTATTCGTCTTCCCTAAAAAAGACTCTTTATATAATTAAACGCCAAATGTTTTGAAAAAAACTTTAAAACCCTATTGTTCTTTTTGTTTTCCACAAATATTCAAAAATTCCATTAACATTTTATTATTTTTTTGTAGAAAAAACCGTTGACAACAAGTTTTAAAAAAAAGCACTTAAAATTTGTAACGGTTTTTTTTAAAACGACCGAAACAAATTTGATCAAAAAAAACGCTAATTTTGCAAATTAAAAAAATCATTTTTTATTATTTAAAACTACATGTGATTTTTTTGCCTTGTTTTGTTTACTTTTTACTGGAATTAAAACTTCTTTTTCACACTTTTTTTTTTGAGTGGTTTTTTTTTCTTCGGTAAAAAGAAATAATTTCTTGGCCAAAAAAATGAGTGTTATATATTTGTTTGAAGGTCGTGTTACTTTTTATTCCTGGGGTTGGCTTTGATTCTTTGGAAAAACAAAGACCTTATTTGGTTGAAAAAAGAAAGAAAAAAAATGAGGGAGAATAATATTTTTTTACACGCCAGAGAAAGAAACTAGTTCCATCTCCTTCCATCTATCAGGGGTCCCCATATAATATGTATATGAGGTTGATTCTTGTCGTCTACTTTTTTTTTGACTCATTTTTTTTTTCAATGGATAGATTTGTACCGGAAAAGGAGTGATACAGAAAAAAAGTTACTTCATTCAATTCAATTCCAAATCAAATATTGTTTATATACAAAAAAAAGTACAAAGTTGTTTGTTCTTTTTTACGGTCTACTGGAAAAAACATTTTTTTATTATTTTTACAAAATTCTTTTTTTTAATGTTAAATATATAAAAACGTAAGAGAGAAATCATAAATATAATTCTTTTTTCTTTTTTGACCTTTTTTCGTGCCGACATTTTTTTAATGTACTTTATAACTTTGATCAAAACTTATTTTTAAGATCTTTTTTGGTGGAAAATAATCTCTTGAAAAGAAAGAATCGAAAGAGAGGCAGCAGTAGTAGTAATGGAAAAACTTCATCATGCTTTTAAAGGTGATGAGGTGAATCCTCCGCATGTTAGAATAGGGCCGAATGAGGGGGAAGTTGATGATGATGCACATTTGTCTCCACATGCACCAGCTGGAAGAAAGACATCTGTTTTGGGAATTGAAGTTGTTGATCGAGGGCAATGGTCTGGGCCTTTGGATTTCTTAATGAGCATGATTGCATATGCTGTTGGATTAGGTATGTAAATTTTGAAACATGGTTTGACCACGAAAAGTTTTGTTTTTGGTTTCTAAGTAATAATCACGCATTTCAAAACAGTTTAAAATTAAAACACAGATTTGATATATACCCCCTAAGATAGTATTAATCCCATTTCAAACGGAAAAATATTTTTTAGGAAATGTTTGGAGATTCCCATATTTATGCTTTAAAAATGGTGGTGGCTCATTTTTGGTTGTATACTTTTTCTTCTTTTGTATGGCAGCAGTACCAATTTTTGTTATGGAAGTTACAGTTGGACAATATTTACAACGTGGTGCAATGGAAATGTGGAAAATGTGCCCACTTTTTAAAGGTGTTGGAATTGGAAATGTTGTAATTTCATTTATGTGTATTGCATATTTTTGTGTTATTGTTGCATGGGCACTTTTTTATATGATTGCATCATTTAATAGCACATTTCCATGGGAGACATGCACAAATTGGTGGTAAGCAATTTATCAAAAAAACATTTTTAAAATAATTAAACTTTTTAAAATATTGACAGTAAAAATAGTTTCGTTTTCGTTTCGAGAAATATTTTAAAAAAAAATTAGTTTTTTAAGTACAAATTTTTTTTTTAAAAAAGTCATAAAAATGCTAAAAACAAAAGTTTCGTTAACAAAGATATTTTTTAAATGAAAAAAAAATTAAAACGGCATTTGCCCCATCAAAAAATTTTTTAAAAAATAAATCAATTCCAGGAACACTGCTGCCTGTATTACCGGAAAAGAGAATGCAACAGCCCTTGCAAATATTACAAATTATTTAAATGGAAGACCAACAGAAACTTCTGTTGAACAATTTTGGGAGAAACGTGTCCTCTATCAATCTGAATCAATTTCAGAATTTGGTGGAATTCAATGGGAGTTATTTGGTTTAATGTTTCTTGCATGGGTTGTTGTATATTTTGCACTTTGGAAGGGAATAACAGAAGCTCGAAAATTTGTATATTTTTGTGCAATTTTTCCATATTTTTTAATTGTTGTTTTACTTATTCGTGGTTTAACACTTCCGGTAAGAGGAGTGACATTACACAATAGCTTTCCATAAATGTAATATTTTTAGGGTGCAATGACTGGAATATCATTTTATCTTACTCCAAATATAACAAAACTCTCGGAAACGACTGTATGGAAAGATGCTGGAACACAAGTCTTTTATTCATATGGTGTTGGATTTGGTACTTTAATTGCCCTAGGTTCACATAATAAAATTAATCATAATTCATATCGGGATGCATTTATTATGTGTTTTATTAATGGTGGAACATCAATTTTAGCTGGATTTGCAATTTTTTCAATTCTTGGATATATGTCTGTTGTGGCAAATAAATCAATTGCAGAAATTGTTAAACCTGGTGTAGGTTTAGCATTTTTGGCATATCCGGAAGTTGCATCAAATCTTCCGCTAAAACAACTTTGGGCATTTTTATTCTTTTTAATGATAACTATTCTTGGGCTTGATAGTCAAGTTTGTATGATGGAGGGATTGTTTACTGCTTTAGAAGATACATTCCCATTTTTACTTCGAAAGCATAAAAAAATTTCTCTGCTTGTAACATGCTTATTCTTTTTCATTTTGGGAATTCCAATGGTTTCATATGCTGGTGCACATTGGTTAAGTATGTTTCATTATTCTTATCATCACTTTTGATTAAAAACTTTTTTTTAGCTCTTATTGATGCATATGGCGCTTCTGGAATTGCATTATTATTTGTTGTCTTTTTTGAAGTTGTTGGATTAGCATGGGGTTTTGGTAAAGGACATCATTACTACTATTACAATAATCCCCTAATTAATTATTTTAGGCGCCCATCGTGTCCGACAAGCAATTTATGAAATGCTTGGATTTAAAATTACAAAAGTTTGGCTTGTTTTTTGGAAATTTACTGCCCCATTCGTTACTGCCGTTCTCTTCATCTTTTGTATTGTTATGTATTCACCCCTAAAATATCCAAGTGGTGCAGATTTTCCAATGTGGGCAGAATTCTTTGGCTTCTTTTTATCTTCATGTTCAATGCTCTGCATTCCCGCATATGCAATATATTATTTGTTCTGTAAAAAAAGTGATCTTACAGTTAAAGAAGTATGTTTCATCATTCTTATTACTTTCGGCCAAAAATTTTTGTAAATTCCCGCTCTAATTCTAACCTAATTTTTAGAAATTCCAAAAAGGTATTCATCCACCAAAAAATCTTGGATTATCTAAACGACCATATACAGTTGAAGAAGAAATGGAATTCATTGATAAAACGGATGTTCGAAATAACAATGATTACAAATAAATTCCTTTTTTGAAAAACAAAGCAAAAAATCCCTTCATAATCAGTTCTCATAAAAAATATAACTTTTTCTTTTTTATCATTCGAATCTCACATTTTTTTGTGATTCTTTCAAAAAAATTCATAAAACTTCTTTTAAATTTCACTTAAATCAATTTTTCATACCTAGCTATCATATATCTATCTATCCCCTGTATCAGGAATTAAAAAGATTATTATCTTTTATCCTTTGCTTCTAATATGAAATTATAATTCGAAAAACTTTTTTCTCACAAATATGAACAATTTTGTTTTTAATTCCCGGTTTTTTTATGATCTTTTTTTATATAAAATAAAACAAAAAAAAAGTAAAACAAACTTTTGAATACAAATATAACAAAAGAAAATCCGTAAAAAGTAACAATAAAAAACTTATCAAAGATAATGAAGCTTTCTTGAACCATCTTCATATTCCATTTTTGAAACCCATAATTGTCCAGTTGTACCCATTCCTGCAATAATTCCACCTTGCTTCCATGCACTATTCTTTTCATAAGCTTTAACATTTGAATTTAGACGAGCTTGCAGCCGAGGTGGAGTTTTTGTTAATTCATGATTTAATCGATCTGCGAAGCCTTTAAATAAAGTTCCTTCACCATTTGTATAAATATGACTGTAGAAATTCTAAAAAAAAACATACTGTAATGCATTTTACGAAAAGGCAGTCGGAACACTGTATTAGTAACTAAAAGTGGCCGTCTACAGTATCAAAAGGTAGCAAAAAACTTACAGCAATCGAATCAACATTAAATGGATCTACAGTATCTTCAATCAATTTATATAAACCATTAAAATTTTCAATATTTGATGGAGTAACAGTCGGATCAAATAAACATTCCATAATCTTGCACTGTTCTTCAGCATTAAAAGAATACTTCTTTGAACCAAAAGTAAAGTCAACATTTGGAGCAGGAAGCAATGAATCTTTAAATGGCTTCTTTTGACAATATAAAACTTTTTGAGCAAATTCACTAAGCAATTTCTAAAATGGATTTTAAGGCTATAACAGATAAGGCGGAAGCAAATCAAACCCTTTGAGCAACTTCTTCATAACTTGAATGTACTGGAAATTTATATTTGTTTTGTAAATTTGTAGAAAAGTTGATTTTCTTATTGTTTAGCAATTCACCACATAGATCAGCTACAGTATCCAAACCAAAATCAACCGATGTAACATCTGAAAAACGTCCAACAAATACTAATAAAAAAAAGACATCCAAATGGCTAAAACTGCAGTGGTAACTTCATTTTCTAGGTTTGCTAATGCAATTTAAATCATACAGCTGACAAGGATCAAAGCATTCAAAAACAAAAACATACTTTTACGAAGCAAAAATCCATCACTAACAAGACTAACAGTCGTTTCATCAGTTCCAATATCCACCACAACACCATTATACGTTGGTTCTCTTCTGAATCTAAAAATAAATCAGTAATTATATTTCTGAATTAAACAAGGGTGAATAAAAACAAACATTATAAGAGGTGCAACAGGCATAACACAAAGCGCTCTTGAATTAAACTTTTCAAATAATATTTCTGCAAGCTTTTCACGATGTTTACGATCATAAACCTTAAATGTATATCTTTAATACTGAATACTACAAAGAAGTAAAGCTTACATTTCCTTCAATGAATAACATGGGAGAAAGAGATGGATCAAATCGAAGCTTATCAGTAACTAAATATTCAAATACGTTTTCAAAGTGATCCCAATCCACAACTAAAAAATATCCATAAGCAAAAATAAAGCAAAGTAACAACAAACTTTTAGATTTTTCAATATACTTTTTAAGTTGTGTTCCTTCACGAGGAATATAAACATCTGGATCATCAATGAATCTTTGCTTCTTTGAATTACCGCTTTCTTCATCTCGAACTCCAACATAAGGTGCTACAGAACACTGAAATGATAACAATGTATAATGTTAAATAGATATAAAACAAACCTGTGGTGCAGTATAAAGTCCACCATATCCACCAACTAAAGCATTTGATCGAATATCAAAAACAAGAGCAGAAACATCTTCTGAAAACAGCAACTAACGTTAAAGGATATATCATACATGGAAATACCTTACCTCCTCGTAACAAATATTCATTTTCTACAGACATCTTTAATATTAAAAATTTAAATTTAAAAGTTTTTAAAATTTTTCACAGAAACAAAAAATTTTGCGTTGAAAAAAGAAGTAACACAATGCCAACTGTTTTCTGCCTTTTTTCAAATCCGTTTTAAAATTTTAGGCGAAGAAGAAATTTGCGAAATGTTTGTTCTTCACCATTTTCATTTTTGCTTGATTTAACTTTAATTTTTTTAACATTGAAAGATATTTTGCAAAAAAAAATAGAAAGAAAAAGAATTCAATAAATTTATTTGATAAAAGTTATGAATTTAATACATCATCATAAGATGGAGGATAAACTGATAAATTAAATTCAACATTTTCATTACTACCATTTAAATTATTGACATATGGGGGTGGTGGAACATCTGTTAATGAAAGTAATGATTTTGCAAATGTAATTGGTAATGATAATTCTGAACATAATTTTTTTTGTTTTGTAAAAAATTTAACAAATAAAGAATAATTAATTCTAATTAAAGAATCATTCATTGTTTCAGTTTCAATTTTAGTTGGAATTTTTCGTTCAATAATACCGTAATTATTTGGTGAAACCTATAATTTTTAAATTTTATACAGCATTCATTCGCCGAGAGAGAAAAACAAATAAAAACATACATTAAATGGTATTTCTTTTTTCCATATAACTTTTGTCACAGTTTTTTCAATTTCTTTAAAATGAAATAATTCTTTTGATTTTCCTTTATAAATAATTCTCATTTCGAAACCGATAACAATGAATTTAATTGTATCAAATGAATAGTTTTCAAGTTCAATTAAAAGTGAAATTGGTTGTCCAATTATGCATATACTTCGGGGTACTGTAATCTAAAAAATGCGATGATGAAATAACTGTTTAGGGTTTTAATATTAATATATATTAATATATAAATTTGGATACTGTAAAAAAATTTGTTAAAAAATTGTATCTTCAAAATTATATTATCCGAAAAAATGCTTATTTTTATATTTATTGTGCCAACATTAAAATTCTTACCTTTGGTTTAAAGCATAAATTTAAATTTGAAATAGTTTTTGGTTGCAAAAGTGATGGATTTTCCATAAAATTATATGGATTACAAACTTTTATTGCTGTTTCACAAAACTTGTACATTCCATTTGAATTATATAATTTTGCTTTTAAAATATATGTAATATTTCCATGTAAACTTGAAAAACTTGGTAAACAATTTTCTGGGAGCCAAAATGAAAAATCAAAGTTATGACTCCCAACTGGAAATATATCATTGCTTTCACGCTTTCTCCAAACACATCCATTTTGATTCACTAAAATTTTGGAAGCTGAAAAAATTCCGCTTTCATCTGGTTTTTTTCCATTTGCATTAAAAGAAATCGATAAACGCCCAATCAATTCCAAAATAATCCAATTTAGCTTTGTTGGAATTTTGTTTTCAAAAATAAATAAACCTCGAATTGAATCATTTGAAAAATAAATTCCTGTTGGATTCTGTAAAATAAAACGCATAATTTTTTGTTGAAAAAAAGTGAAAAAAATAATTCTTTGATTTTTTGTGTTGGACTTTTTTAAAAATGGTTTTAACACTTTTTTCTTCTCTGACGTAAATGACTTTCTTTTTTTCTGTTATTTGATGAAAAAACAAAATAGATAAGAAAAGACTTAAGTGGTTAAAGAAAATTATTGAAAAAACTTTAGAAATTATGTTTTGAAAAAAAAATGGAATGTAGCTTGAAAAATTTTTTTACATTTTATTTGTTTTCATGGAAACTTACTATTTTTATCCATTTTGTTATTCGAAAATGTTTATTACTATTTTTGTCTTTAATTACGTAAAGCAGAAATTTTTAACGCTAATTAAAATAGTTTTTTTGCTCCCAAAAAATTGCTGATCTTTAAAAAATTTGTCCTTTAAAGCTTTGATACCAATAAGAATCTTATGGCGTCAATCGAGTGTTTGGATACTGTATTTGATTATATTTGCTTAAAGTATTAAAGAAAGAAAAACGATGAAAATGATTTATTTATGTTGCTAGTTTATCGTAACCGATGATGATATTGGCAAATATTATTCGTCAATAAAATTTAGTAAGTGCTCAATTTTAGTAAATGCTTATTTATGTTCAAATCAAAGATCGTGAAACAAATACTTTTGATTTAAAAAAAGTGTTTACACATAGCGAATTTACATGAATTTTGAAACATTATATTTATTACTATTTTTATCATAAAATATTTTGCGTGACAAAACAAAAATTATTTTTCAAAATTGTAATTTAACGACTACTAGAGTAAATTAATTCCATTGCTGTTGTAAACTAACAAAATATGTATCAGTTGTAACATAAATGGGTAATTTTTGTCCCAATGGACTTATCACTTGACTCTTTTTCTCTCCAATACTAACAATTCTTGACTTAATTTTTACAATATTTTTCATTTTATACATTAAAATTAAAATGAATGCCAAATTATATGTCTAAAAAAATGTTATTTTAGGTAAAAATATAGTTTTGCCAAAAATAAAACACTTACAATAAGAAATAAACAAGTTGGTGCAACACCACCCGTTGAAAAATTATATGTCGCTGCAGCAATAACTCCAAGGGGACCAACAACAGTAAAAATGACAATTTTGGGCCAAAGTATTACAAGAATTTTTATGTTTTCAACAATCTGAAAAAAGGTTAAATTAGAATACGGTAAATAAAGTTTAAATATAGGTAATCTCGATATTTCGATTCTGCGAAATCGAAATTAATGAAATAATTTTTTCTCTGTCTGAAATTGAAATTTCAAAAACTTTAGTTCAGTATTTCGAATTTTTGAAATCGAGGTTTCGATTTAAATCCAAAAAAAATATGAAAAATTTCTGTTTTTGAAATTTAAGGAACATTTTTGTATTTTAAATTTCAATAAACTTTTTTCGATGAATTTTGGTCCCAAAAACGACCTTTTCATACCTGATATCTTTGTCTCAAGGAGACTCGATACGCCAATAAATTATACATTTTTCGATTTCTAATACTTAAAATTTTTGCAATAACAATTATTAAAATGTGTAATATAATAACTAAATAAACGAGATAACTATAGATGAATAATAAAGATTTAAAAAATATCCCTAAAATAAAATATTTTTTATTTTTTCTGTAAACAATTTATAAAACTTACATGTAATACTTGGAATCATATAAAGTAGTGATGAAAGATATGAACAAAGAGTTAAAATAAAAAACAGTCTAAAACCGGGTAAACGCCTTGAATGCTTTTCTAAATCAACAGTCGAGACAATTCTTTCAATTACAAGTACAACAAGAGATCCACGAAGATGTTGTGCACCCATTGCAACAGTGAGACGGATAACTTTAAAGATAATATCTGTTTCATCATTTGTAATAAAAAAATATAATGAAAAAACTATGGATCCAAATGTGATAACTAAAGCTGCGGGCAAGCATGAAGTAAGAAGAAACAGCCTAAAAAAATTGAAAGTTTTCTCTTGGCACGAAAATTCAAAACTTACTTTAAACTTTTTGGAATATTTCGATATTTTGCTGAAAAATATGTTGAATAATTCTTAAAAAACCATATCCACAATCCTGATGCAATTGTTCCAGCAATCATATTTGTGCCATATGCAAGTATCAACCAACTATACTCCATTATTAATGAATTTATAAACTTTAAACTATCTTTCAAATATTTTTAAATTACCACAAAAAAACTAATATTAAATTTTATTTAAAAACGAGGAAACGATTTTATATAATAATTTTTTTTTCTATAAAAGCAATTAAGTAATATTCAAATATAAATACTTCTTTTTTATGATGGCTGAGTAATGCACTTTTTGAAGGAACTTCGTTACATACTTCCCTAATGGAAACAATAAACATTTAATTATTTTTTTGAAACCACCCTTATTCAAATAGAATTCATGCATTCCAATAAATCGTTTTTTACAACGCTTTTGAAATTTGAGGTGACACAATTACAGCTTTATTTATGGATATTGTCGTTTTTCTTCCGACTTTTAGTTGGTGTTAAGTTTTTTTTGAATTCTCGAATCTTGCCATAATTTTTTAGAGAAATTTTGATTAAGGTATGTATATAAATGCAAAGTGTGAGGTTTCTTTGTAAAACAAGAAAATAAGTAGATTACATATTTTCTAAAATAAAGAGGAGTAACAAATTAATAAATACTTTAGAAAATGCATAAACACTGTTTATTATAATTGCCTTTTTTGTTTATGTTTTTATCATAAAACATGCAATTTCATAATTACATCTGTTGTTTGAACTTTTTAACTTTTTCAGCACATAGAAATCATAGTAATCGTACAAAAAACGTAATATAAGACGAGGATATAAAAAAAATCCTGGCGAGGGTCCGAAAAAGGCACAAATTATGAAATATGCGGCACCCGTGTTTCAACTTGAGTTTTGATGGAAATCATAAAATGGCGCATAGCGACTTTGCTCAACTTGAGTTTTGCAGCAAATCGTAAAATGGCGTATAGCGATTTTGGTCAACTTGAGTTTTGAAGCAAATCGTAAAATGGCGTATGGCGATTTTGCCCAACTTGAGTTTTGAGCTTTTTGAGAAAATGATTTTTAGCAGTTTTTTTCCAAGTTTGAAAACGGCCAAATTTCCGAAAAACATGCAATTTTTCAATATTTTTGTATTATAGGTGATTTTGAAGTTGAAAAGTGGTCGAAATGGGAATTAAATATTTTTGTGAAAATTTTTTGAAATTTTCCAACTGTTGGAAAGTTTTGATATTTCCAACCGTTGGAAATTTTTTGACATTTCCAACCGTTGGAAACTTTCAAGAAATTTAGGGGTTTTTTGAATAAAATGCAAAAAGCACGAATTGGTAATCGAACCCAAGACCTCTCGGTCAGAAGGTCGTCGCACTACCAACTGCGCCAAGGAAGCACGTAACGAGGGGTCCAAGAAATGCTTATAAAGAACAAGCGCAACCGCTGCTCAATTGAACCAAAGCGCATGTAATGAATTATTATTTTTAAAGGTAGCTACGTGTACAGGTTTTTCAAAAGTTCTCCAAATACAATAAATTTGGTATCATTAGATGCGCAGTAAAAATATTGATGGAAAGTAAAAAATAAATGAGTAAAAAAAAGTAATATTACTGCTTAATATTACTGTTAAAAAATAAAAAAAAGAGTTTCTTTTCAGCCAGGGAACACATTTTCTTTATACAAATTTTCGTGTCGCGTTCGCAAACAACACTTTTTTTTGCAGCAAAAAAAAAGTATTTTTTCAAAAGTTCAAACCCTACCAGAGACACAAAAATATTTTTTATCTCCGATTGAGCTTATTTTTGGTACATATATGCTTTCGACTATGTAGAATCCAAAAATAACAGCAGTTCTTTTTTTTTAAAAAGTTTACGATTGTTAGAGTCGAACCAGTGACCGAAGGACTGATAGGCGGCGCTTCGCCCACTGAGCCATAGACGCAAACTTTTGACCGCTGTGTTTCGCGATAATTTTAAAAATACTATTCGATGCTGAAAAAAATTCTGAGTCGAATAGGCTTGGTTTTAAAAAGGAAGAAGGTGGAAGACAGAATACAGGTCAAAAAAACCGATTTTCCCTAATTATTTGTATCAAAGTGATAGTCAAAAGTTGGATTTTCGAAATCTCCGTATTTTTTTACATCTAGGTGGATAAAAATTAAATTTTTAAAAAAAAGTTTTATTTTTTACAGTATACCTAAGGAGCTGTTTCTTTTTTTTTCTTTCTTTTTTTTTGACTGAAAAAAAATGAAGGGGAACACTGGCGTTGTACATTGCTGCGCACGTAGCTATTTAAAGGGCTATTAAAAAAATTAATTTCTTAATAAATATTCTATGATTAAATAAGCAATAGAAATTTATATTTATTAACAAATTACCTTTTTTTTACCTTCACCATCTTAGTTGTACTTCATGTTGATTGCATTTTTGCGCGATTTTACTGACATTTTTATTGCTTTTCCTTATTAACTTTAAACTATAATATTACATATTTAATCTTTACAAAAGTTGCACTTTAATAGCCCTTTAAAAATAATAATTCATTACATGCGCTTTGGTTCAATTGAGCAGCGGTTGCGCTTGTTCTTTATAAACATTTCTTGAACCCCTCGTTATGTGCTTCCTTGGCGCAGTTGGTAGTGCGACGACCTTCTGACCGAGAGGTCTTGGGTTCGATTCCCAACTCGTGCTTTTTGCATTTTATTCAAAAAACCCCTAAATTTCTTGAAAGTTTCCAACGGTTGGAAATGTCAAAAAATTTCCAACGGTTGGAAATATCAAAACTTTCCAACAGTTGGAAAATTTTGAAATAAATCATTTATTATTATAAATGTTCAGTTCTCATTCTGACCACTTGTCAACTTTAAAATCACCTATAATTTTGACATTTTATGTCGAATATTTTAAAAGTATTGAAATTTGTTCACCGTCAACAATTTGTAAAAAAATATTTCACGATTTCCTGCAAAACTCAAGTTGGGCAAAATCGCCATACGCCATTTTACGATTTGCTTCAAAACTCAAGTTGGGCAAAATCGCCATACGCCATTTTACGATTTCCTTCAAAACTCAAGTTGGGCAAAATCGCCATACGCCATTTTACGATTTCCTTCAAAACTCAAGTTGGGCAAAATCGCTATACGCCATTTTACGATTTCCTTCAAAACTCAAGTTGGGCAAAATAAAAAAGGCCCGAGTTGAGAAATTGCCTAAAAAGTGTCAAGTGCTGGCACTTTGCTTTTGAATGGCCTTTTTCGGACCCTCGCCAGGATTTTTTTTATATCCTCGTCTTATATTTTAGCACAAAATAATATCCTGAAACAAAATGTGACATTTTTGTAGCATTTCCAAATATTTTTCATCAAAGTATCCGGAAATTTCTAATGTCGCATTATGGAAGCAAATATAAAAATTAAACTTGAATTTCCGAACTTTGCTATTAACTTTAATTAATTTGCAGAAACACTGTTTTTACTTCCGAATTACTCATATTATTTCCATGTTTTGGTTTTAAACAACTTAAAAAATAACATTTTTAAGCAGAAAAACTATTTCTTAATCAAAATATTTCGTTAGTATTTTCCTTATTTCTAAAAACTAATTTTAGCTAAATGCTTGAGATTTTTATTTTAAACAACGATTAATTAATTATATCTAAGGTTTTAGCAGGAAATTATGTTACTAATTTATGGTTTTTAACATTTAAATATTTGCATAAATTCTGAAGTTAACGAATTCGTATAACAAATAACAAAGATGCATTTACAAATGGCATCTGAATTCTGTGTTCTTATCCACCAAGTTATAACAAAATCTCACACAGAATCACCTGTTTAAACAGATAAGCAATAGTTTTGCGCAAGTTTAAAAAAGTTTAAAAATATTTTATCTAGAAATATACAAACATTTTCGAAACTTTTCGAAACTTTTTAGTTCTAGGCAAAATGTTTAAACTTTTTTAAAAGGCAAACATTTTGCCTTTGAACTTTTTTAAACAAGCTTTTCTGGGCCCAGTGCCAATGTCTATCGATAGCCATGTGAAAATTAAAACTTCCAACACCTCTTTAAACTATGGCGCTTCTCACAGGTCTTAAAACGAAATCTCAAAGAAAATTTTGTGTTTAAAATTTTGTCTAGAAAAAGCATATTTACATCGCTAACGATTTTTTTTATTGCTTCTGCTTTTATTTTGTAAATCTGGTAATATTATTTGTAATTTATATGCTTTATACATCTGCCACAATGAATCCTCCACAAGATTATGTTGGAGCTTCACAATTAGTTCTTGCAAATGAATATCCATCGACAGTAAATGAACTATTAGTTCCTGCAGATGAATATTCATTGCCAGAAGATGCGTCTTTATCATTAGATGAAAAAGGTGTTCCAAGTGTTCTTCTTTATGATCTTCAATCATATGTTGACGATAATTTTCTTATCTCCTTCAAGAGCAATGAAAGGAATATTAAAAATCCTAATCAAGTGGTATGATTTTTTTACTTTCTAGAATATATGTATAACTTTTTATTGTTTCAGGTTTCTGATGACACTCTTTATTGTATGCCAAACAAACCCATTTGTGTTTATCTTGGAAATAGAATTCCTCTTATTGATGGCTTTCACCTTCCGCGTATTCGTGTTTACTTAAAATATTCTGCAGATCGGGATAAGAATAAGAAAGTTGAAACTTGTGATTATCATCGTAACTGTGAGTGAAAATATGATAAAGATTCAATCAACATATATACCTTTTTTAGCTGGTCTCTGTGTTCTTGAAAGTGATAATGTTGATGTTATACTTGAAGATAATGGTGCAGCTCATATTCTTAATTTTGCATATCCTCAAGCTAATCCAAACGAAGTTGATGTTCCTTCTATTAGTTTAAGCTTTGTGTGCTCCAGTTCATGTTTTTCACGTTCTATTTTTACACTTCATGTTGGTATGCTTTTTTTCTCTCTTTATTCATGAACTTTTACATATCTTCGTTTTAGAACTTTTCTTTCCTGATGTAAATGGAAGTCATATTTTTGTTCCTCGACGACATCTTGTTAAGGTTACAGCCAATCCTGGACGCGATTCTGGTCAACAAAAATCTATTCTTCCTGATCTTACACGTTTCAAAACTGCATTTGTCGTCTCAAAGCAAAAACCTCGTGCTCGAAAGCCCACTGGTGGATCTGAAAGTGAACCATGCATAAAACGTCGGGGATCTGTTGTTCAACAAGTTCAAAATGAAGGAAATGACATTGATCAACTTGAAGCTTTAAAAACTGATAATAATGTCTATACTCTACATGTAAGTTTATCTTTTTTTCTACAAATCATATGTTTAAGTTTTAGATTCTTGGTATGAAGGATTTCCAACAGTTGGCTTCTCAATATAATTTGATGCTCATCCGAGACAAATATAAACTTCAAGGTGTTCGTCGTACTGGAATTAATAATAGTCAAATCCCTCCTACTGCTGAACTTGATGCATGGCTTGATGATGTTCGAATGAAGAAGCATAAAGGCTGTCTCAATGAAAATAACATTCGTACTTTGGATGATCTTCATAAAGCATATCATGCTCGCGTAAGCTTTTTTCTTTTTTTGGCATTTGTGTTAAATTAATTTTTTTATAGCTCTTTGAAGACCTTGGAATTCGTGGTGATGATGCGACAAATCTTCATTGTTCTTTTATTTATTGGAGAACAAATCATATTGCTAAGATTTTTGAAGAATCTTAAAATGATTCTCAATAATTTTGTTTTTATTGCTTGATTTTGATTGTTGTTTTTCTCGGTAATAATTTATGTTTCGTATTTATTGTTTATGTTTTTTTTGTATTTTATCCGTTTTTGAATATACAAAAAAATTTTTTTTTGATAAGTTGGTGATTTTGTCGTTGAGTTAAAAGAGGAGTTCTTACAACTGAAGGTGAAAAAAGCTTTAGTGCTGTATTTTTCTCATGGTAAAGAACGAAGAGGGAATAGACAATTGCAACTGACCAGCCCAGCACTTTTATTGACTTTAAAAAGTTATTGCTTAAATTTATTTTTGGTGTAACAAATTTTGTTAAACAGAATGCAGTCATTATTTTTTTGATCGATTTTCCTTGCTTTTTCTTTTTAAAGCTTGTTTACCCTCTCATGCAAGACCGGGAAGAGCGAAAAAAGTTTAAAAATTTTTTATTAAAGTTCAAAATATTTTATTTTAATATACATGATTAACTTCCTTCAAGCGTTTATTATTCATACAAAATTAAAAAAAAACAAGTAAAATTTTTTTTTGATGATTGTTTTATTTTTTTTTAAATTTAGTTGTGTATGTAAATTGGCTTTTTTTTTTGCATTACTACGTTTGATGTTTTGGTTTATTTTATGTTTCTTCCGATAGTCTCTCAACTGTGGGGATAAAGAATTGTTGATAAACCATAAATGAATGTCTCACATGAATGTATGAATTAATAAAAAATTCAAAAAAAATTTGTGATGGCACAAACAGTGTTCTGCTTTTGTATTTTTAGCCGCCCGCGCCCCGCCCGCCGCCCTTTTTCAAAAATCATCGACCGCGCCCCGCCCGCATCTTTAAAAAAAAACGCCCGGGGCGGGGCAAAACAGAACAATTTGATATTAGATTGAATTGGAAATATATTTAAACCTTTTAGATTTTGATTTTAATTCAGATCAGAATATTGTGCACCAACAAAAAATGCGGGAAAAGCTTTCGTTTTTTATTTTCGGAACAACAAAAATTTTCATCATCAAAACTGTGGCCCCCGCCCCGCCCGCCGCCCGCGGGCGGGCGGGGCAAAGCAGAACACTGGGCACAAATGAATTTTTTTAATTTAAAATTTTTAAAAACAAAAATATGCTATTTTCTTTTTTCGCGCTAAAAATATCTTTTTCTATTGATTGCTAAAGAAGAAAACAATCTATCACTTTTCACTCAATAACTGATGCTGCTAATGATTGTTCCACCATTTGCTCAAATTCCATTTAATCCAAATTTTCATCCTTATTATCAACAACATCAACAAATTCCTCAACATTTCAGTCCTTATTTTCAACAGCAACAACATATTACTCAAAATTTTAATATGTCTTTGCCTCTTTATTATCAACAACCTCCTCCACAACAATTCTTTGCTCAACAACCACAATATTTTTATAATCCTCGGTTTTAATTCTTTTGTCTGTTTTTTCAATTTTACTGTTTTTTTTATGTTTTTTTACTTTGCTATAAATTTAACTTTACTTACTTCTTTTCTTACTTTTTATGGCGCGCATTGATTTGATTTTTTATTCGATTATTGGTTTTTTCTTTTTGCCCTAAGAGGTTTATCTTTTTTTTGTCTTTAGAGAAAAGTGTACCCAATCTTCCGGACCCCCTCAAAAACCGTTATATGTACTATTTTAAACCTATCTATTTCAATAAATCTCCTTCCAAAAAAAGCATTCACTCATTTTAAAAAATTTCAGCGAAGAAAATTTATTCAAAATTCAATACCAAAAAAACACAGAACAAAATGGGTGCAAAAACAACGGAATTGATTTAATGAGTAGTATGATGGGAATGGGTTGAAACAACAGAAGTATGAGTTCCAGCGGGACCAGTATGAGCAACATTGTGATGATTATTATGGGTTGCAGCATGTGGGCTAACAACTGAACTATGAACGTTTCCAACTGTTCCAACATTTCCTCGATTTGCAGTTGTTACACGATTATTTGCATGAGTTAAAACATGTCCGGTATCAGTAACGGTTGAACCATGGGAACCAAAAGTTGAAACAGAACGTCGAGCACGAATATGATCACTAAAAATTGTTAGAATTTTAAAAGTTTTTAGAGTATTTATTACTATCGTTTTTGATAGTAACATTTTTTAACAATATTTTAAAACTTCTGTTACTATCAATGATATCAATTCAAATTTTAAAATATCGTTTTTCTTAGAGCCCCAAATATTTATTTAGAGATAATAAAAAATCTAAAAACTTACAATTCAGCATTGATAGAGACAGCAAAGATGAAAAGAACAAGAATGGCAATAACAGCTTTCATGATTACTTTGATTGAAGAGATGAATAGCAATGGAGAAGATTGAATTAAATTAACTGATGACTTTTCCTGGCAGTAGCCGGTTATTTATATTCCCAAAAAATTTATTATTCCAGACAACCCAAATCTCACAGTCCTTTGTTTGAGGATAAGAATAAGCCCTTAAGGAATGAACCTTAAGAAATTGAAAATTTTTTTGAAAAAAATATGCAATTTGCCTTAAGAAATCGATTTTGGTTAATTTTTCTTGATAAACAATTATCGGTTTTGTGGTCAGTAAATTATTCGTTGCTATAAAAATAGATAGATTATTCGATATAGTATCGCATGCTACTGTAATTAGCAAACAGTTTTTTGCAACCTTTTTTTTCGACAATTTATTACAGTAATCTATCTAAGTGTCGCGGAGATTCCGCGATTTATGCTAATTTATATATGCTTTTTACAGATTTTAACCTTTGTAAACGTTTTTGTTAATATTAATCCCCAACTTCACATTTTTTTAACTTAACTTTTCCAGTTTCGCATTTTTCAAAGATTGCATCATCAATATGATGTGCTTGTAGTTTATTATCAATATCCAATACAAAGTAAATACTGGCAGACGAAGATGGTGTTGAAGTCATACTAAAATTCATAGTTTTGATAATTTGAAAAAGCACATTCAAATTTAATCACAGGCAAAACAGGAACTTGAATATCCAAAGAAATTTTGATTTAAATAGTTATAAAATAAAAAACAAAAAACATCTGTTGTGTTTTCGTTTTAAGACGACAATTTTTGGCGCTTGCTTCTTTTTTTGACTTTTTTTAGAGTTTTTTTATAAGTGTTTGAATGTGTTATTCTGGTGCAAGAATTTTAAAAATATTTAGTTTGACTTATTTTTTTTGCAGATCTTTACTTTTCATAACAAAAGGAAAAGTTATTTAAAAATTTGCAAAATTATTATTGCACACACTTTTTCTTTTCTTGCCATAATTCATTTTTTGCACTTTTCTTGCAAGAAAATAACAGCGCGCAATTTTTTTACAATTTTCTTGCAAGTGCCAATCTCTTGCAAGATTCTTATCACTTTTGCAAGCGAAGGTCGGGATTCCAATAATTAACATTTTTGTTTCCATGAAAAACAATAATTAAAAGAAAAAACTTTTTTTGTGTAGCCAATAGTATTGTGAGGTAAAAAATAGGCGGAATTTAAACGCTTTAGCTATGTAAAAAATTTTTTTCAACAAATTGTTGTTTTTGTAGTATTTGGATAAACTGTTGTTTTATATGTTATAATTTTATTAAATTTATGATATAAACTATATCATAAATTTAATAAAATGTTGAATAGGGGCATTTGAATTTTGTCGCATACTTTTTATTTTTCAAACTTTATATCTATAATTTATTGACTATAAAGCAGCAAAAAATTTTTTTTTCGATTTTGCAACATTTTTTCAACCTTTCGATCAAAAAACATTTATTGTCAAACGTTATTATTAATTCGAAACGTATAATTTTTCGATGACTGTTGTCTTAGATTGTTTATCGTAATAATAATATCCTTTAAAGACTATTTTCTTATAAGAAAAGAAAATAGTTTATAAAAAACAATTATTTATTTCACGTTTTTTAAAAAACTTTTTCCGAAGCACAATTTACATTTCAAACTATTCATTTCCTTCCCTTTTTTTCTCTCATTCATTGCCGCATTTATTGTATTTCCCGTTTTTTTTGTTAATTATTAAAAAAATTTAATTATTTTATAAATGTTTTTTGGTTAACCATTTTTTTAAATTTTTTTTGTTTTATTGCATGAAGAAATTTTTTTCTTGTAAAACACATATAACTAATTTTTAAATAATGTCAAATTTTAAGATAATGTTGGATATTTTTATTAAAGTTGTAAGCATTTTTCCGGCATTTGCAACAATGCCATTAATGACAATATATTTTTATAAACAACGTGGAAAATTTCGTATTCCGGATTTGTTGTGGTGGGTTAGTGTAGGCTTTTTGTTGGAGATACATATCTTTTTGAACCTTTGTTCTTTGAAAAAAGTAATGTTTCCATTTGATTCTGAAGTCATTAACTTAGACAAAAACTTGTCGAAGATACTCTTTTGTGATAAAAAAAAGTTAAAAGTTACACGTTATTGCGTCAACTCTTATTTCCCTGTTCTCAAAAAAATAAAAAAGACAACTTCCTTTTTTTCCCTATTGGGATTTTATAAATAAAATTCTCAGAAAATGACCTAGCAAAAATTTTAATAACTCCCTTACTAAGGGACCCTTAGGTCGAATGGCAATTGTGTAATTACATAATTAATGTGATAAGAGAAAAACTTTTACAGTAATCTTTCTTGAAAATAATTTTTTATACTTTGATAATTTGACATAGCTGAAAATAAGAAAACCTTTCGAAATTTTCGAAAAAATGGCAAATTTAAGAATTAAAAGCATAAACAAAACACTTTTTGGGAAAAACTCATGTTATTATTTTATCGTTTTTTTCCAGGTATTATTGGGTATTCAATTATTTCCCATTTGTTTATCTATTTTCAGTTACCAGTATTGTTTTATCTGTTACAGATTTGTATTATGGAAGTATAAATCATTCTGGAACATTTTATATCTTTTTTATCCTTGGTACAACGGGTCAACAAATTCGTACTGGAATGTTAATAACTGTCCTTGAACGACTGATTGCCACAGTATTCTTGGATCAATATGACAAACATTCACAAAATTTCCTTTTAATTTTTTTATTAACAGTTTTTAGTTATTTTTTAACACTTTTATACATTTTTACGGTTATGTTCAGTAAGATTTTTGTTAAATTTTAAGTTTTTAAAGATTAAATTTTTAGTTCTACCAGGAAAATTTAACAGCGGTGTTGAATTTGTTTGTAGCACTGGAATAATTTTGGTATTTCATGGTGCAGCAGTAATATTTTGTAAATTGTTACAAGCAAAAAATTTAAAAATGTATAAATCTTTGGCTTTTCAAGTTTCACTAAAAAGGAGATCTCAAGTAAGTATTGTTGTTGTTTGGATTTTGAACTTGTATTTGTTTACGTAAAAAACATTTATAACATAATTATTAAGTATTAAATATAGGCTAAAATATCAAAGGTTTTCGGTCATAAAACTCTTTCCGCAGAAATGTGCATAAAATTTAAAGAATTACCTTATTTAAATTTTAAAATTATCATTTTTCAAAAAACTTGAAATTATACTGTAGTTTATAATCACTTACATATTCAGCTTCCAATATACTATTCTCAGAAAAAACTTATAATTGAGCAAACTTTCAAATTTTTAAATCTTTCATCAATTTTGAAAACCCCCACGTATGATTACTGTAATATGAATCATATTATACGATGTTTTATAATTATTTTCAAATTATATTTATTCCGCATTAATAAATCTAATCTTTTATAATACAAAAAGATATTTATCTTCTTAAAACATTAAGAAATTATTTTGAATGCAAAATTTCAAAAATGCACGTTTTTTATATTGCATTTTGTTTATAAAAGTTCGTGGGTGAAAACATAAGCGTGTACCATTTTTTGTTAACCTGTAATAGTTTGACGCGTTAATTACTGTAAAAAATTAATTCGTTTTTTGTTTTTCTAATCATTTTGCAATGAGAAAATGTAAAAAAAGTAAGTATTTATAAATAACGTTTACACATTAAACTTTGTGCAATTCATGGCATTAAGATTTAAAGCTATAAGATTTTATATTTGAAACACAAAATTAGCTTTTGAATAAAACTATAATTTTTAAAAGATACTGTAAAAAAACTTAAAACTTTTCAAAAAAAATTTTAAATTTTAATAATAGAGTTCATTGCGATTAAATAATTATTGTATTTAATTGTCTGGTTTATTAATAAAAAATATAAATTTTGATGTCTTAAAAATTATAGCAAATTATTTCTCAACATTTTTTTAATTTATGAGAAGAAATTTTTTTTATAAAAAACGCTTTTACAAACGCATAAAACATATGGTTTTTTTCCTTTTTAATACAAAAAATTTTTAATGAGATTTTTTACTTCTTACAGTATGCCCCTTCAACATTACAATACCCAATAAAAAAATTTTTTCAGATTGTTGAAAATGTAAAAGTTTTAAATTTCTTTTATTATTCTTTAATTCTTGTATCAACAATTAGCCCGTTGGGAATAATTTTACGTTGGTTATTCTTTTTTCTTACAAACATTCAAGCCCCATATGAATGTATTTATCTTGTAAGTTTTATTAATTAATCTTTCTTTTATTAAATAATTTAATTTAATTTAAATTTTGAATAATTTTTTAGTCATATAATATTGCATTAATGTTAATGCAAATATATTATATTCGATTTCTGTCAAAACGAAATAATGTTAAACCAAATGAAACTGAAACAATGAATGTTACAACCGTTGTAAGCCCCTTAGGGGTACATCTACCAGCATATGTAAATTTAGAAAAATATTTTAATGGCTTAAAAAATCAATGGAATTAATTAATTGAAAGTACAAAGTTTTGCTCATTTAACTTTTTTTTCTCGAAGTAATATTTTAATTGATGTTGGATTAAAATTAATTTTTTGTACATCTGATAAAGCACAAAGTTTATTGTATTGTAATAAACTTTACAATAAATAATAAAAAACGTTAAAAACTTTTAAATTCATTGAATAAAACAGAATTATTCCGAATAAAATGTTTTGCTACAGTAACTGGATCTAAATCTGCAGGATTTGCGGTACAAAGGCGGCCTTGAATTGCACCTTGAAGGCTTTGATGACTTTCAGAAATATGCCATTGAATTGTTGGTTCATTAAAAAATGATGTAAATACATGACTTTGACAAATATATTGATCAAAATGTGGGAATGTAAATGAATTCTAAAACATTTTTTTTAAGATTACTTTTAAGCATCTTGCTTGCAAATGTTGCATGCACCATGCAAAAACAAAAACTTACATTAGTTTTAATGATATCAGTTATAAGACGAGTAATAACTTCACCTTGTCCAAATCGTTGTAAAACTTGTGACATGACCATAATATTTCCAAGTGCAAAATCTCTTAATTGTGGTTTTGTTGAAAGTGTTCGAACCAAAATTAAAAAACAAATATGTGCTTGAATTAATGTAGTATATTGTATTACTGCACCTTTGGGGAGCGAAAGATAACAATTTTCAATTAAAATTCCTTCTCGAAATGGTGAATTATGAAATTCTGAAACAGCAGAACTCAAAATTATTTCATTTGCAATGGTTAAAGCTTCAGGGATTCTTCCCATTGCAAGTTCAATTTGTAAAAGTAATAAATTTGAAAGTGGTACATCTGTTTGCATTCCCAAAAGTGTTGTTGCGAGTTGATATTCATTAAAAATGAGAAGGCAAGTTAAGAGATAATTCCAAATTGATGAATGTTCAATTCCCATATAATCATGAAAGAATTTTGCATGTGCAATTATTTTTGAATGTTTTTTGAGTAAAAGAATTGTAATTTTTAAAGTATTAATTAATTGTTGACATTGGGACTAAAAAAATGTTTACGGTAACTACTACTTTTTTGGATAAAATAAAACAACAAACACTTTTCTTTCCAATTCCTCGATGAATTGAATCAATATCAAATTTTAAAGGGAATCCATTAAAATTTTGAAATGTTTTAATTTGCATATTATAAACATTTGCTGGTAATAGCAACAATAAATTATCACCTAAAACATTTTTTTTTGTTTTTTCACAACATAAGTCTTGAATTAAACAAACCTAACATACTTTTCCAAATGCATAATCCATAAAGTAACGCAGATATTATAACATCTTTGTCATCGCTATTATTTTGGATTAAAGTTTCAAAAAGTTTTAAAATTTGTGTTTCATCTAATGCTGCTGTAACTGAAGAAGGATTTGGATTGAATTTAAGAGACAGACATAAAAGTCCAAGATGAAGCTGTTCAGATGGAAGTTTAAGAGGTGGTAAACCAAATGGACTAAAAATGGGTATGAAGTTTACTATTTTGAGTATTTTTATCGCATGAAATTAGCTAACCTCAAAATTTCTTTTGTAAATAAATGTGGGGATAGAATTGCCAAAATGCTTGTATTAATCATTCCTCGATAAAGTTCAGGATTTTGTGGCATTATTTCTCGAGTTGCAGGAATGGCATAAATATAAACTAAAAAGTTTCTATCTTCCTTAATCACTTTTAGCGCAAAAACTTACATAAAAACATGCAAAGTTTTAAAGAATTTTCCAAAGATGGTTTAAAAGCACTTTTAAAATGTTTAAAAACTGTTAAAAATTCTGTCTGAAAATTTTCAAATTATTGTCTAAAATTAAAATTGCAGTACAAATAAAAGATTACAATAATATCCCCAAATTTTTGTCGACAATGTTTTGAAATCAAATAAAAAATAAAGAAAATCTTTTCCGGATTAGTTTTCCATTCAAATTGACTTTCAAAAATTTTGAATAAAGTTGATAATTTAATATTTACAAGCAAATCTAGAATTAACAATTATAATTTTTTTTAATGTACAGATTTTAAAAATTATTTACCTCTAACAAATTCATCATTTTTATTATCAAAAATAATATTAACAATTGCTTTTAATCTTTCTTTTATGCCATTTGTTGGAGCAGAATAATGTAAAGTTTCAATAATTTTTGCAAGTTCTGCTGCATTTTTACTTCCAAATGCGTTATCAAATCTTAAGATCTAAAAAAAAGCTAATATAAATCATTTGAATATGTAAGTTCCAAACAAACTTCAGCTTCTTTTTCATCAAAACCTTGAAGTTTCATTAACATAAGAATTGATTCTTTCTTCCATTTATTGTCAGCTTTATCATAATCGCTTTTTAATTTTTCTAAAGAATATTCTGGTGGATTTACCATTTTTGCAACGCTAAAATAAAGATTAAAAAAATGTTTTTAAAGTGTTTTAAGGAGAGAGAGATATAACAGAACTGATGTTACAGTAATACATAAAATCGGGGCATAACGATCACATTATGAAACAAATTTTATAAGCAAAAATACACGTAAATTTTAATACAATTACATATCATAAATTTATACATGTTTGTCATCTCAAATGAGAGATAACAAAATAAATTAGTTGTTTGAAATAGGGGGGATTAACGTCGTTGTGCATTTGGACGTCGAACAAGTAAATCAAACCATAAAAATGATGATAAACAATGCATAATCTGAAAAAATTGTAAAATTTTGAAATAAAGTTTCACCTTTTTTGGCTTTTTACGTTTATTAAATTTGCTTTGTTGTGTAAAACAACAAAGCGTTCCAAAATTTAAAAAAATTCAAGCCACAAAAAGGGCAAGATTTTATTTTTACCTTAATAAAACAAAGGTTTTAAAAAACGATTTTATTGAATTTAGCAGCGACAAATATGCGCAAGCAAAAATGAACGCAAAAAAAGTTACATGCGCGCGGCAGACAACGAAAGAGACGCACTTTTTTCGTTGCGTTATTCGTTCTTTGTTTTCAGTCAAAACATTTTTTTTGACACAAATTTTTTTGCTTTTTTTGAAGTAATAAATATTTGTATTATTACAATTAAAATCATACCTCTTCAAATTGTTTATGAATTGCATTCATTCCAAATAATTCACTTTGTTGACCTCGAAATTCATGCTCTTTAATTATCATTAATAATTCAATCTTTTTTTCTGCAACTTTATACTGGAAAAGTGTTGCAGCATTTAAGCAATTTGGATTTGTGATTATAAGATTCTATAAAAATACTCAAATTTTTTAAAGTTTTTTTTGATTATACAAACTTTAGAATCATCATAATCAAAATATCTGCAACGTTTTTCGCCTTCATAATGGAGTAATAAAAATTTGAATAAATTCATATAATTTACACTTGTAAAAATTTGTACAAGTTTTGGTTCTTCTTTTTCCATATTTATTGTTTTGATAATACTAATAAAAGTATGCCATTGTTGTTGATTTAAATCTGTGCTAGTGATATGTTTAAGAAGGGTTGAAGCTTCTTGATTGAATTCTCTGAAATGGGGGGTGGATGGTTGAGCTAAAGTTGTTTCTTTTTTGGGGGGAAGAGGGGTAGAATAGGTGTTAAAAAGGGGGAGGGGGGGGGGGGGTGAATTTTTGAATTAATGACAAAAATTTTATAATCCAAATTTGTTGAAAAATTCTTACAATCGATTTCCAATTTGAGTTAGAATACTTGTTTGTTGTTTTCGATAATTTATTGAATTCATTGATAATAACTTTCTCCAAAGCTAAAACATAAACTATAAAAGTTTTTTTCATAAATTTGAATCCCTTTACCATTTCAATATGACATTCTCGATCAGCTTGTGAAACTAATTTCTCCAATTCCACTTTACTTGCCCTTGCAAATTCTTCTAATTCATGTTGAAGTTTCTTTTGTAAATTATTAAAATAATGTACATATGTAACTTGTTCAGGTGGAATTGCACCTTGTACCCTTAACTCTGAACTAATTGAAGCATTCTTTCGATGACCTCTTGGTGGAACTTTTTGAATCATTGCTTGTGACGAAAGTTTATTCTTTAATTCAATTGCATCAAAATTTCCAGGTTGTACAAGTGGAGTCATCTGCGAAAAATCAACCAACGTTTGAGAAAGTGGTGATGGACATGGACTAATATATCCTCCCCGGAAAGTTGAATCAAAATCAGATAGCCGATCATTTGAATTATTCCCTGAAGCAAGGGAAGCAATAGATTGCATTGATTGTCGATTTTTGAGTCGTTGAGATTTGTCACTATTTGAACCGGAAGATTGTCGAGCATCTGAATCATATGCAACATCAAAATCTAGGGGGAATTCATCTTCTAATTCAAGATCTGGATATAACTCCGTTGGAAGACGTTTAAATTCTCCTGGTGGAATTGGATCATGTAGAGTGTAAAGGGCATCGAGTAATGGATTTTCTAAAACATTAAATTTGCATAATCAGCTTATTGGATGTTGTTGTAAACGAGCTTACCAATATCTTTTGATACCATAATAACATAATATCGAATCAACAGCTTATGTTCTTTTGAAGTATTTCCTTTCAAGACATTTGTAATTACTCTAACTCCCTCATATTCTTGATTAAAAACTTTCTTAGAAGCTTCAGAAACTAACATAAATTCATCACTGCTGTCTTTTTCAGCATTCTAAAACCAGGATTTTTTAAATTTTAATGATAACACGAAAACTGACCTTTAATCGAACAACTTTCCAACCATATTTTGATTCTTTATCCAAAAAATTTTCCCACACTGACGTTCCAGGAACTTTTAAAGCATCAAATGGACAATTTTCTTCATAAATACAATTTCGAGCTGATGGTGGACGGCATGAATAATATCTGTAAAATTGTAATTGTAAAATTTTCTGTCCAAGACAAAAAAAATATCCTTACTGAAGAAAATCAATTAAGAATGCAGTTGTATTATATCCACGATTAAAAAGTAGCTGTTTTCCTCCAACGAGGTAAGTTTTAACCATTCGAAGATGAAAATCATATGTAAAAGAATGTAAATGACATTTTGAAATAATTTGATTTTTTTCTTTTATAAAACTTCTTAAATCTTGGATTGTTTGATCTTCGTATAGTTGGCCACGATTCCAAAATAAAACTCGTAAACAAAAATATGGTTCAATAAAGCATAGATGTAAAAGAATAAATCCACCAGGATATGCAAGATATAACCAAACAGTTGGGGAAACCGTTGTTGATTGAGTATATTCTATTGCATAATTATTTCGAGTTTCTGGAGTTGTGGATTGAATAAAAACTCGTTTTGCTCCAAGATTTTTTATAAGATAATTTGTATATTCTTGTGCTAACATGTATTGAATTTTTAAGGAGCATGGTTCTTCACCAGATGAAGAGCGGGATAAGGTTGGAAGCATTGTTACACTAAAATATGATTAACAGATTGGTATTATATGGGAAATTTTAAAAATTTTGTTTTTTGTTAAATTGAGATAAGAGTAAAATTTGCATAAGATGCACATGGATTTTACAAACTTTCTGCTTCAAATTACAAATTAATTTGGTCTTGAATGGAAAATTTTCAGCTTCGATAAATTTTTAAAACATCAAATTTTTGAAAATTTTTAAAATTCCTAATTTAATTCAAAAAGTCAAAACTTACTTAACAGTTTTTGATCTCGGTTTCATTTTTGGTTCCAAAGATAGCTGCTGCTTTTTTGCAATTGATTTTGCTGGAGCACTATGTTTCCGTTTTCCAACTGAACCAAAATCTGTTCCAATTGCTCGAATTGCTGCAACCTTTTTTCTCCATTCTGGAAATAGCAAAAGTGGAGTTTGAACATAATGTGCTTCTTCACATCTTGTTAAAAGTCGATGTAAAATATCTTCATCCATTGTAACTTTTGTTGATTCGTCGGGGTCTTTATTTTTTGGATGTAAGAAAAGATTATGATAATGACCAAAAAGTTGAAAATCTGATAGCATATCTTTTATTTCTTCTCTCATGGATAACATTTGTGCAATTTGATCATCAAATTTTGCTGTAGTATTTTGTTTCAAGACATATGAGGGATCTAAACAAATTTAAATATTGTTGCTTCCTAATTTGCATAAATTTGAATATAAAATATGTCTTACCTGTAAATCTATAAATTTTCAAAAACATTCGTGCATATTCTTTTGGAATTTTTGCAAAATCTGCAGTTTTAATATTTTCTGGTGGATAATCATGTGTAATAAGAAGCTCAGGATCCCTCCAAGTTAATAACTGATAAAAATTAACTTTTGGATCAATTGATTTAAGGGTACTTAAATGTGTAATTTGCATTTTATGAAGTCCAATTTCTCGCAATAATCGAGATCGAGCATTATTCCAACGTAAAGCTTTTTCAACAATTTCTTTAATTTTTACTGTCGTTTCTGCATTTACATTATAAAGGAAAAGCGAAACAGCTTCACCTCGAATTGTAAGGAAAAACAGTCGACGTCGAGGAACAAAATTTGGTTGTAATACTGGTCCAAAATTGAAATGGGAATCTTAAATTTGGAGTTTGCGGTTATTATATTTAAGATGAGGGGATCAATTTTTAGGCTATATTTTAATTTTTTAAAAGATTTTCGTTTCAATACAAAAAACTTTAGCATCAAAAATGTAATAAAATTTACCATGTGGAGTTTTGGATAAACTTTCAAGGTCATTCGCCGGTGGAGAATCAGCTTCCATTGATTGATGAATCATTTCATCCATTTGTTTTCGATTATATACCAAAATTGCATAATCAATATCAGAATAATCTTCATTAAAATCAATTACATGTCCTTTATCTTGCTAAAAAAACAGCTCTTTTTAAACAACACTTGTCAAATTGCCTTTTGACTTACAGTTACTGAATTACCCATCAACGTTTCAACATCTTTTATTGATTGCAACCTTTTTGATCCATCATTTGCAACAATTTGTTTCATAACAACCACCGAATCTTTACAAGTTTTAAAAGAATGATAAAATTTTGCATATATTACTCGAAGTAACTAAAATTGTATTAGAATTTTGTGTCTTTTGAAACGATTGCTTTAAGACTTACAGTAAGAGCCATATGATCACAATCCATTGTAAATCGAAATTTTTGAAATGATTGTAATATATCTGAATATGCTCGGGATTCTCGTTCCATATGATAAAAGAATGAAGTGGTAGCTGAAATGAAATCCATTCGAAGATATTCTGCTGGACCCTGAGGAAGTGGAGGAATTTCTGTTGCAAATTGTGTAACCATTGTATTTTTTGGTGCTATTGGAGCAGCTAAAAATGATTTTTTATGGGGCATGAAAAAAACTAACAAGGGACCGTTTTCAGATGTAAACCCCAGATTTCTAAGGTCATATGTGGAATCGATAGTACCCCTATAGGTATGAAAAACCCCCAAGTACTAGCTGCCCTTTCGGGGTTTTACAGAAGTTACAGGATTCTAAAGTCAAAAGTCCACGACCCGGGGGTCGTGAGTTAAGGAAAAAAACGCAGGTGTCAACTGAAAAGGTTCCCTTGTAAGAATAAACCATTTTTAAATGTTTGCCGATTAATTCCATTTGCAACAACATCATTCCATGCTGTAGAATATTGTGTATTGGCATCAAAACCAAATTTGGGCCCAAAAATTCCATGCCGCGGAGAATGCAATGATGAATTATTTTTTGTTGGAGAATCAATTGCCATAATTGTTGGTGGAACAACATTAAAGAAATTTGGGGAAGTTGGACCTGCTGCTGCACTAGCAATTCCAGGACTTGGTGGAACTTGAAGATTGATAGGACTATTTAAAATTTGTCCAAAATGTATTTCTGGAATTGTTGAAGAACCACGTTTTCGAAGTGGAGCTTTTTGATCAATGACTGATTGTCGCATTAGCGAACTTGGACGAGATGTTATTCCAGGACTTTGTGGAAGTGGAAGTGGGGAAGCGGGTTCCAAAAAGGGTTGAGCCATTAAACCAAATTCAACAATTAAATCAGCTAAAGCTTGAAGGCAAAAAATTCTAAGACGTGTTTGTAATTCTGCAAGGCCAATATCACCAACTTGCCAAATAAAGAATTGCATAAAATGATGGGAATCTAAAAATGTTGGTTTGTAAAAGCTTTGCGATGATAGTAATTCAAAAATGACGATATTGACAAAAAAAGTATTACTATCAAAAATGATAGTAACCCATTTTTAACAATTTTTACTTTTAACAATTATTGTCAAAACATATCTGATAGTAACTCAAAAATAGTGACAGTTTTCAAAAAGTGTAACAATCAAAAATGATAGTAATACATTTTTGACTATTTTTTAAATTTCAAATTACTATGTAATATTTTTTAAAAACTTACTAATTGACATTCCTTGATCTTCGAATGAATCAATTTGTACACATTTTGTAAGTTCATGGTATCTTGCAGCTTTTTGAAGCCTTTCAGTACCAGAAAATCCCGGATATAACAACGAAAAACTATTTGCATTTAATTTTCCAGGTGGAAATCCGCCATCTCTTTTTGCAAGCCTTCCCTTTTTATCAACTAATCTCATTTCAAAACATCCCAGACCCGTTGAACGTTGGCCTTCAGCTTTTGGTTTATTTATTAAATATATAATTCCTTCATATTCTGGAGATAGTGGTTCATCTTCACCACCATCAAATGGATATGGTTTAAAGCAAATCGGGGATGACATTGGATCATCAGAGAATTGTGGCTTAATAAAATAGCTTGATAAATGTTGTTGTAAATATGTAAAGATTGAAGCTAAGTAATCTTTTGAAATTGTTGGAAGTGAATAAATTAGAATTGAAGCAGGCTGAGAAGGATTTGGTTGAATAAAATTTATATCTGTTTGTCGGAGACGAAGATGTCGATTTTTAAGAATTGATTTTTGAAGATCATCTAACAACTTCAAATCAATCCTTTTTTGTAGCATATTTGCATATTGTACCGTAACTTCATCCGATGGAGAATGAATTCCAAAAACTGCAAAAAGTACACTGTTTTCAATATTTGAAGAAACTTCTTTTTGCCATTCTTCGGACGTATCTCCAATAACTTTGTTTATAGAATCTGTAGATGAAAAAAGATAAAAATAAAAAATATTTCCATTTGATTCTTTAAAAACATAAACATTTTTACGATTTCGAATTCCAATATTTTCAAGTCCTGTTCTTAAAGCCAAAAGTCCAAGATCAACATTTGATTGTCGAAGTCTTGGATTTATTGAATACCATCGATGCCAAACAAGTGGACAAAAGAAATATCCTGGAGAATATTTATATGTTATTGGTTCCTCTTCACTTTCAGATTCTTGACTAAACATTGCCGTGGAAGAACCAATCAGTGAAATGATGTCATCATTTTCTTCATTTGGAGCTAATTTTGGCTGAATAACATATTTTGATGCAAATTCTGAAAGTGGTGTTAGCTCTTTTGATGGTGTTAAATTTGAAGTAAGTTTTTCATCATCAATTAAATATTGTGAACATTCTTTTGTTTCATGTAATTCTTCCAAGAGAAGTGCTTGATTGACAGCCTTTATTTGTTCAATCAATAAATCTGTAAACATTTTAAATAATCCATCATGTACGCCATTTGGTCGTTGAAAAAAGAATGATCGAATTCGCATTGGATCTGATTCAACTTTTGCAATTAACCAAAAATCATGAACAATTTGTTTACGTTTAACTTTTTCATCCAAATTATTTGATGAATCTTTTAAAGCTAAATTATAATCAAAAACTTCATCTTCTCCAAGGCTGTCATCTTCCATTCCGGCTTCATCAGGATTTATTAAAGTACTTGTTTCTGTTACATCTTCTGTTGTTGTATCGTCTTCCGTTGAATCTTCCATGCCCTCCGAAGTTACAACACCCCTTTGCTTCTTTTTTGGTTTAAAATCAAATTTTACCAAATCTGCAGTTGCTTTATGTTCAACACAAAATGTATCAAAATCTTCAACCGAACAACAATAAAATACAATTGGACGATTTCCACCATAACCTTTTTCATCTCGAACACATCGAATTTTACAATATGAAATCATTGAACCTTCTAATCTTTCACATAATCTTCTAAGGCCCTCTTCTGCTCGAGTAACAAATAGCATATCAGATTGTGCAGTCTGAACTCGAGTATGTTCATCATTCCTTGAAGCTTCAGATTCAACAAAATCAACAACATGACAAATATTTTTATAACTTTTTTGTGAATCAAAATATCTTGAAAGTATTAAAATTTGTTCAGTTTTAAGCATATGATTTATTCCTTTTTTTAATTCTGTTACAATATCACGTTCCTAAAAATTATCTCATGTTTTGGGGGAATTTAAAATTGTTGGATTTACGTAAGCTTAATCTGTTAGATTAACTTTATAAACTTACGACAGTCTTTAGTGCTTTAAAAATATGCAAATTTTAAGAAACTAACCCTTGGTGGAAGATTTATATCTTCAACTGGAGTTGGCTCACGAGAAAGCATCCAATCAATTGTTTCTTCAGTTGTTCGACGGAGTCTTTCATCTGGTCTTTCAATGGCATCCACCGATGGCACAGTTAAAACGAACATTTCAACTTCAACATTAAATTCATTCAAAGCTAAAATTTATTGTACTTAGAAACAGCTAATTTTGGTTTTTGATATATCAAAACAATTTTGGCATTTTTAGAGGATTATGCAAATTTCTAACCTCTCTTTTCATCAGCAGTAAAAAAATTTGCATCACATCTTCCAATAACATCTTGTAAACAATTTGGTATAAAATCTACAGAATATGAATAAATATCTCCATCACTTCTTGGAACGGAAATATAAAATTGTAAAAATAATGGTTGAATATCAAAATCTAATTCTTCATCAGCAGATGATCCAGCATCTTGTGAAACAAGTGTTACAGCTGAATCATCACTTGATTCTTCGTTATTTTTTGATGAACTATTCCCAGTTGCTGTTACAGTTCCATCATCCAAATGTTCATTCCATGTTCCCCCAGAATTAAATAATTGTACAGTATTTTCACCATTTGGCCAATAAAAATAATAATCTGCAAATGCCGGAACTTTAAAAAATTTATGTTGTCGAAGAACATTTTCAAAAGCCAATCGAAATTCAGTTTGTTCCATTTTACAAATTTCATCATTTTCAGCTTCAGAATAGCAGAAAGGATTCATTAATTGATATTGATTAACTTGTTGAATTTCAATTTCAGATTCTGAAGAAGATGATGAAGAAGTAAGGGATGAAATATTTGGCATTTGATGACGTTTATATCGTGAAACACGTTTTGATTGAAGATATGATGATAGATGAGTGCAAGTAACTCGAAGGACATCACGAATTGAGCCAAATGTGACACTTGTTTGAGTGCAATGTTCTTGAAGAACTTCTTCAAGAACTGTTTGAGGGACATGAACATCTGAAAAAATGTTTAAGTATTTTTTTGAATTTTAAACCCTTTATCAATTTTTTATGATTTTTTTCAGATTTGAATCCCCAGAAAATTTAAATAAGTATATTTTTGTGAGTTTTTGCAAAACAAAAAATTTTTAGGCTACGAAAATAAAATGCGATTTCAAAACAATAGTCGAAATCGGCTTAAAAATGGTTCCAAAAGCCCTTTTTGAGCTGACTGTTAAACTATAGTCATTGCCTTTTTTTTGGATTAGAATTAAAACTATAAAAAACTCAAAAGTTCTTTTTTTGTTGCAATGTATGTATTTTGGCACACACACATAAAATAACTTACTTGTTCCCAAACAATGATAAGCAGCTTGTGCATAGGCTCTTGAAAAGACTAAATCATGCATAATATTTACACAAAAATCGTTTAAATCACTAAATGTTGGATCAATTCCTTCTTGGGTTTCAAAGGCGAATAAACTTGCTGGTGATGGAGTTTCCCGTTCTGATTCACTTAATTTTGCATTAACTTGCCAATTCAAATGTGCCAATGCAGAACGAACACAAAAATTTTCAACATTTGTTTTTTTGAATTCTTTTGGAAGGGACATTGAATGCCGAAATATATCAAACATTTTATCTTCTTCAATCATAAATGCCAAAACTGGAAGTCGTGGAACAAGTTTATTTGTAATTTTTAGTACAGCTCTGCAGGTTGCTGGCACCATTATTACAATTATTGTTTTTGGATCTCGTCGTTTATAATAAACGTAAAAAGCAAGGGGAGCTTGATCAGAGGCATCTTCACGAGCTCTTCGACGGGATCTTTCAGAAGTTCGATCAAAAGAAGTCAAAGACATGGTTGAAACATTCAAATTTTGCTTCTTTTTTCGTTTCTTTGTTTTCTTTGATTTTGGTTGTTGTTGTTGTGGATCTTTTTCATTTTTTGTTGATTCTTTATCTCTTTCAGAATCTGATCCGTAAAATGGTTTAGGGCTTAATAAAATTGGAGCAGAATCTGGTGGCTGGATTGATGGAGATACTATAAAACGGGTTAATTTGTTTTTGTAAAACAATTTTGTAATACAAAAAGAGCCCAAAAAACTTTTTGTTGCACGTCTATTTTTCCGGAAATCAAGAAAAAGAAAAAAGAAATTGCTAGAAACTTTTTTAAAAAAATGCAAGTTTGCGCTTCGAATTTCAATATCACCCAACAAAAAGATAGAAAAAACAAAAAAACAAATTTCTTTTTTGTCCCTTTTTTGTTGGGTGATATTGAAATTCGAAGCGCAAACTTGCATTTTATTAAAAAAGTTTCTAGCAATTTCTTTTTTCTTTTTCTTGATTTCCGAAAAAATAGACGTGAATATTGTAGCTGAACCTGATCAGGCTACACTAAAAAGTTTGTGATTGATTTTTAAAAATAATTTTTGAAAATCAGGCAAAAAAAGCATTTTTTGCCAATATCCCTTGACAAAAATAGAATAATAAAATCAGAATAATGCCTTTTTTGCCTATTTTTCAAATTCAGGTACTTTAGAAAAATTTGAATAAAACGAAATTTTGATTTTGCAAAATCTGCAATATTTCAATTTCGGAAACTGCAAAAAATCAAAAATGAAATTTCGGTTTGGAACATAAAATTATTTTTGTTTTCGATTTCGAGGAATCTTGTCTCCTTTGGCAAAAAAGTTCATTTAAACTTACATTTCTTTCCTTTTGATGGTAAAAATTCTGCAGAATCATCGTCATCATTTTCTTGCGGCAATGGTACAGAAGTTGATCTTTGTTCACTCGGAGATTTTGGAACATTTAAAGATTCCCCGCTTCCAAATATCCCTCTTTTATTATAACTTCCAAGCACATGCTTTCTCAAAGTTTCATCATCCATTTTTGCCATTTGTGATGTTAAACTTGCACATGAATCATTTGTAGCTGGAAGGGAAAGCGAAACAGGTGAAGCTAAACTTGGAGGGGTTGAATAAACAGGTGTTGAATAACCTGTTCCAGATCCCGTTGAATCTTCTGTTTCATCCATAACCCTTTCAACATCAGTATCATAATCTTTGAGAGAAAGTTGTTCAGCTTCAATCAGTTCATTTTGGTCAACTTCTACCAAGTCGCCTTCCAATCCAGAAGCAAGAGTTTGCCATGCCCCATTTGTATCTTCAAAATCAAAACATTGTGGCATATAATTTCTCATTTCATGATTAAATGAATCCAAAATTCTTCCAAGTCGATTTATTGAATGTGGATCACTATGGACTAAAAAAATGGATTTATGATATCCCCATTAGAAAATATAGCTTACTATATTTCATTGTTGGCATTAAAACTAGCAGCCTTTCACCACATTGGCACATTTTTACTAAACTATATAAATGTGCATGATAATTAATATTTTTTGCAATATTTACTGGTGCACATTCATCAACGTGTAAAGAATATGGTTCACCACCAATTAATGCTGTACCAATTCCCGGAGCACGATTTAGCTCACATTGCATTGAACGAAATGTTATAAATGCAGAGAGCATTGCACGATCTTCAATAGCATGCTAAAAAAATTTTTCAAGGATTTCGATTGGCACATTTTTTGTTTTATTATTAAATACAAAATTATCCAAGTTTTATTATTTTAAACAAATTTTTTTCAACTTTTTAAAGCTTATTAAATGTAAGAACTGTTAAATCATTTAATCCAATATGCAAATTTATCTATATTGAAAAATATTTTCAAACCTTTGATTTCTATTTTAAAGATAAATTAAATATTTTTACAGTAATCTCAGCTTCAAATGGAGAAAAAGAATCTCACTTATTTCTATAAAAGTCAGATTAAATTCTCCACTTGAACTTAAGATTACTTTTTTTGAAACATGAAAATCATTCAATTATAACTTTGTAGCACAAACAAAAATGCATACAACTTTTTTTTTCTATACAAATATCAAAAGCATAAAAAAGCAAGAAAAGAAAAGAAGATTGACCAAAAAGCAAACGATAACGTTTCACACAAAAATGAAAAAAAGGAAAGCGATAAGCTACAACCACCACCACCATCGTGGTTATTGTGGTTGTCGTCGTCGTTGGTGATGGTGTCTGTTCTTTTCTCCTTTTAAAGGCTTTTAACTGTCTTTTAATTTCTTTTTACGTTTTCTTTATAAAGGAAAAGGCAAAAAAAAGCATGGAATAAATTTAGTATAGAAAAAAATAAACATTAACAAAGTCTTTTTTTTGTTACAAAGATGGTGTAATAAGGAGGAGCTAATTTATGAATAATATACAGTACTTTTATAATTTTTTTTAAAAAAGACTGCTGAAGAATGTATATTTCCACATTTAATGTGAGCGCTTTAAAGATGCGCATGTAAAAAGCAACAACAACAACAGAATACCGTAGTCAAAAAATGTAGTTAATGTTCAATAACTGATTATTAGCAAAAGAATACATCAAAAGAATTTGAACTGACGTTAGTTAAACAGATTTCAAAATAGTAAAAGAAATGTTGACATCATTCAAGAAAAACAAGGATTTAGCTTTGGATAAATATTACTTTTTACCTTAAAAATATTACTTTTTACCTTAAATTTTTTAATTGCCTTAAAACGTATTACTTTCTACCTTAAATTTTTTAATTGCCTTAAAACGTATTACTTTCTACCTTAAATGTGTAAATGACCCTAAAACGCTGAATTTTACGGATAAATATGTTTTAACTTAAAAAAGCATACAAAAACAAAAAACTTAAACAAAAGGGTTAAGCAATTTGATTTAAATTTAGCAGTAATAAGTAATAATTGATAAATAGTAAAATTAAATGTACTTTTTTTAATTTCAAAATAATTTTTATTAAAGTCTTTAGGATATTTTTTAAATAAAATAATTACTTTTTACTTTTGGTGATGAAGTATTATAACCAAAAGTAAAAAGCAACCTGTAATAAAAAAACTTATACGTTGAATAATAAGTTGTTTAAAAAAGGACAAACGACGAAATAGGAATGGTGAATAGAAAATTTCATCATTCTTACTTCGTTTTATCTTTGCAAAACGCACTTACAAATAAATAGAATAGGCACAATGATGTTGTTCTATGACAGACACTCTGTTTAAAAAATTTGAAGAATGGACGTCAGTTGAAAATGAAAGCCTCAATCAATTTGCAAATTATTTTCGTCGTCAATATGTCGAAATTGATAAAAGATGGTTTGCTCAAACTGGTGCTGGTTGTCGTACAGACAATGGTATCGAAGGAACAAACAAATGGATTAAGGTTATCTTTATCACTCGTCGTCTTCCATTATTAGCTGCTGCGGATAAAATGAAAATGTTCTTGGTCAAAGCAAGAGATACTAATTATGGTACTCAAGAAATTCATATTACTAATGCTGATTGGATCAAGTCTTATGACTTCGCTCAAAGTAAACCAAAAGTTCGACATGATGTTGAAAATAATTGTTATTATATTAAAAGAAGTTCTGCCCCATTTAATAATGAACAATTTTATGATCTTTTGGATAGCATGGAACTTGTTGAATGGAATACAAATGATGTCTTCAATTTTCTTACTAATGTTGCAGTTGTTGCCCCGTCTGATTTATATGAAGATGTTTTTACATGCAATTGTCCTGTTGGAGTTCAAAGAAAAATGTGTAAGCATGTTTTGCTGATCCAAATTCGTGTTCTTCGGACAAAAGAATTTCCAAATATTGCTGCAATGCGACAATCTGTTACAGAAACAGGTCGAAATAAATCTGGTCGCCCACGGAAATATCCCCCAGCGCTTTCAAGGAATTAAATTTACCATTTCTAACTTAACAATTCTGGTCTACTTCTCTTTCTTTAGTTGGATATAATATTTACCCTGCTAGCACAATCATTAAGTCTTTTTATCTTTTATGTGTATTTCTATTTTTCGTTAATTTTTTAGAATTATTTATTATGTGTTTTTAACGGGTGACTTTTTTAACTTAAAGATTTTTGTCCCAAAATATTTTTTTTTCACTATTTTTGTTATTCTTTTACAATTACGTTAATGAAAGATTTTTGTACCCAAATGGTCTTTATTATTCTGTTGTCTAGTCTTGTATATTTTTTTAATATATCTATACTCTTGGTTGTACTGTAAGAAATTTCTCCTGTTAGCTGCGTTTCAGGTTTTGTCTTACTTTTAATGTAAATACTTTTAGCAGCAAAAAAAATAAAAAAATATTTAAATTTCAATTACCTTGCTTTAGTTGAACAATTGTTTTGTACAAATATATATTACACAAAAATATACACATCATGGTTATCAAAAATAGTACCTTCAGTTGCGTCGTCAAAAATATCTGTTACTTTAAATCTCTTTAGAGGGCAACGGATAATGTCGTCTATGTTAAAAAATAGCCACAAGTGTTGAAACTTGTATTTTACTTTAATCCTTATCAAACAGCTTTGCGGATGTATTAATAGTTAAAATAAATATTGTGCATTGCATTTAATACTTCATCCCCAAAAGTAAAAAGTAATTTTTTTATTTAAAAAATATCCTAAAGACTTTAATAAAAATTATTTTGAAATTAAAAAAAGTACATTTAATTTTACTATTTATCAATTATTACTTATTACTGCTAAATTTAAATCAAATTGCTTAACCCTTTTGTTTAAGTTTTTTGTTTTTGTATGCTTTTTTAAGTTAAAACATATTTATCCGTAAAATTCAGCGTTTTAGGGTCATTTACACATTTAAGGTAGAAAGTAATACGTTTTAAGGCAATTAAAAAATTTAAGGTAGAAAGTAATACGTTTTAAGGCAACTAAAAAATTTAAGGTAAAAAGTAATATTTTTAAGGTAAAACTTAATACTATGCCTTTAGCTTTGATTTTGCTTGATCCCAGTGATAAACTTAATTCTGTCACGTTCTTAAATTCAGAATCGGACATACTGTCGCGGAGATTCCGCGATTTATGCTAATTTATATGTTTTATATCATTCTTTGTACTTAAATTGCCTATATAAGCTTTAGTTGTACATTTACTTGATCGTCTTTTATTCGTCATTCTTAATAAACTTTATTCTCTTATTCAACCGTGTCTTATTCGCTCTCTCTTATTCAACTCTTTATTTCTGTTACGTATCGTCGTAACAATTGGTGCATCGTAAAGGATCAACTCGTGGCGAAAAGTTCCTGAACGATAATTCGATTGCTGATCTATGCGTGGCTCTGGATCAAAAATGTCAACTGGTATTCGACAACAACTCGGCAAATTTCGTGTTCGTGGACAAACTTTATTGGATGAATATAAAGCCATTACACCGAAATGGAATAATGATTCTAAAACAACTGCTCTTGATACATTATCCACTCTTGATACACATTTGGCAAGAATGTATGAAAAGTTCCAACAATGGCAAACTTTGGTAGACGACATTGAAGAAGATGATGATCGGGAAGCTGAACAGGATGTATTAGATGAATGGAGGAATAAAGAAGAATATGAGTATCTGATGGAAGATCTTGCAAATGCTGTTGCAACTTTAAAGAAATTTAAAACTGCTCGTGATTATCCAAAACAACCAACAGAAGCTCTTGTACCTGCAAAGATTGTTATCCAAAGTATTGAAAAGTTCAATGGTGAATATATGAAATGGAAGCCTTTTTGGCAACGGTATGTCCTTAACATTGATTCTAAAGATTATGCAGCTATTGAAAAACTTGATTGTTTGATTGGATTGCTAGAAGGAAAAGCACTGGATGAAGTTCGTGGTTATGCAATTATGGAAGAAAATTATGCTACTGTTAAGCAAGCACTTCTTGATCGATTTGGCAATACTGATCGAATATTGTATGAACTTCAAAACCAACTTTATGCAGTACATCCAGCTCAACCAAATGCAACAAGTCTAAGAAAAACTGTAACATCAATCAATAATCTTTGTCTTCAAATTCAAAATCTTGGAATAGATATTAATACTCCAACAATGAAATGGGATATTATTCGAAAGATGCCACCTGCTGAACAAACAGAATTAACAATCACTGTTCAAACACAACCACAAACAACAACTGCTGATGTTTTGAAGAAGATGAAAGAATATGAATTGAAAGCTGAAATTCGTGCAAATATTCAACATGGAACTGGTTCTTCATATTCAACAACTTCTAATCAATCTTCTGCAACTTTTGGTCCTGCAAATAAAGGGGTATGCTCTTTTTGTAATGGGGATCATTTTTCGGGATCTTGTGAAACTTACAAAACCATTGATGAACGTTTTGATCAACTTCGAAGTCAACAACGCTGCTTCAAATGTGCTGGACGATATCATTCAAGTAAAGAATGTCGGTCAACTGTTACATGCCAACATTGCAATGGTCGTCATCGATCATTTTTATGTGATAAATCAAAGTCAAGCAATTTCACCAAACCAAAAGCTGCTACAAAAACAAATGTCTTTCTTGCTGCTGAAAGAATTCAACTTCTTCAACAAAATCAAAGTCCTCTTCTTGCTAAAGAAATCACCGTAAAGAATCCTAAAAATGATAAAGAAGCTAAAGCTGTAGTATTCCTTGATTCTGGATCACAAAGGAATTTTGTATCTGATGTTCTTGTTAAAAAACTTCAACTGCAACCGATTGTTCATGAATATATTAATGTTGAAGGATTTGGTGGAAAGAAGACTCATCATCAATCAACTCTTGTTGAAATTCGTATTCCAACTGTCGATAGCAAATATCATGATATAGCTGCTTATTCTATTCCAAGTATAGCAAAAGAAATTCCAATGGCTGAAATCAAAACTGATGATCCTCTTCAATATTCGATTGCTAAGAAAACTCCTGATATTCTTGTAGGTATGGAAGATTTTTTCTCTATTGTTACTGCTGCAAAAGAACAAGATGGTATTTTTATTATTGATTCAAAGGTTGGAAAGATGATTTCTGGCAAACTTACTGAACATCAGAATACTGTATCGTGTCCTGCAATAACTTCTGCTGCTGGGGAAGGTCTCGTGGAACCTAAACATGTTCAACTCGAACAATGGTGGGAACTTCATAAAATGAAACATGGATCAACAAAACTTCGTGCTGGACAATTTGAACTTTTATAAACTCATCGACCGTTGCTTCTATTCTTCTGGTGGCCGGGAATGTCGCGGAGATTCCGCGATTTATGCTAATTTATATGTTTTATATCATTCTTTGTACTTAAATTGCCTATATAAGCTTTAGTTGTACATTTACTTGATCGTCTTTTATTCGTCATTCTTAATAAACTTTATTCTCTTATTCAACCGTGTCTTATTCGCTCTCTCTTATTCAACTCTTTATTTCTGTTACGTATCGTCGTAACACATACCACGGAGCGATGGTAATTTGCTGCATGGAAACCGGGATGCATGCAGGGTAATTTGCTGCATGCAAAATTTTTTTGCGGTTGACTTCAGAATCCAAGAGTTCTGAATATATTTTTCAAAGGGATTTTGATACACTTTTCTGCCCCAGATGCCCATATGAATTTTCTCTCCGCAAAAAAATTTTGCATGCAGCAAATTACCCTGCATGCATCCCGGTTTGCATGCAGCAAATTACCATCGCTCCATACCACGTCTATTTTTTTAGAAATAAAAAAAAAAAGAAATTTCTAAAAAAACCTCATTTTTTCCGAGAATTTTTTTGTTGGAAAAAAAATAGAAATTTCTTTTTTCTTGATTTCTAAAAAAATTGACGTGTTTTGTTTTTAAGCCATTTTTTCGTTTTTATATCAAACTTTTTTTAAAGGTTCGAAACTTTTTTCTGGTTTAAATAATAAACTACTAGCTTACAAAAATATGTTTTGATAAGTCGCAATATTTTTTTAGATTTTAAACAATTTAAATTTTTGCTATCGTTCTTAAATGCAAACCTGTAATCTTTCATGGCTATCATCTTCATAATTTAAATATGTTGTTGGTTCCATCCAATATTCTGATACAAAAAAGCATCCAGAATCTTCATAAACTTCTTCAGGCTTTTCTTCAGATTCATTCTTCTCTTTTTCTTTATTGTTTTCTTCTGCCGCTGCTGCTGCCGTTCCATCTTTTGATGCCTTTTTTCCACCTTCATCTTTTTTTCCATCCTCTTTTGACTCAGCTTTTTTCTTGCCTTTTTTTCGTTTTTTCTTTTCTTTTTTACCCTTTCCTCCGCCAGCATCATCATGCTTTTCAGAAGGTGCTTCAGAGGTTCCAACTTCAACAGCTTTATCACTTGATTTTTCACCTGTTACAATACTGCTATCACCTTCAAGGGAATGTGCATGTTCGACATTGTCATGTAATATCTGAATTTCATCATCTTCATCATTATTGTCTTTTACAAATTCAATTTCAATTTCAGGATTTTTATCTTTTGCAATTGCAGCATTTTCTTTACCGTCTTTATTTTCCTTATTTTCTGTTGCATTTGCATTTGCGGCTGCTGCAGCCGCAATCGCCGCGGCTTCTTCTTTGAGTGCTTCTTCCTCTTCTTCACCTTCAGGCTTTTGAATTTGTAAAACTTTTCCAACTGCTGCAAGTTGTTCTCTCAATTGTTGTACGGAGGCTCTATAAAAAAGGAAAAAAGAATTAATATACAAAACAGCGCCTATTTTTTGTCTCTGTGTCTGGCAGTGCCTGTGTGAATCTTCTAACTATTGCCGACGCAACAAAATTTTTACAGTTTTTTGTAATAAAATCTTGAAAAGATCCTTTTTCAAATATTTTGCAGCGCAAAAATATTTGAGAAAGGACCATTAAAAATGGGGGGGGGGGGGGGGGGGTTTAGTTGACCAAATTTTTTGGGAAAAGTATTTAATGTGAAAAACAAAACAATCAGAAAATTTACAGAAATGCAAAATTTTAGTAAATTTTAAAACATTTTTATCAAAAAATGCAAATTTTTAAAGCAAAAATATTATGCCTTGTTTAAAAACTATCGTTCTTCTTTTCAAAAAGAAATAAGAAGTTTTTCCCACTCTTTCGAGGAGGTTAAAATTGGGTTCCTGTTTCTAATTAGAGCCGCTTATTTTCAAAAAACCCAATTTTAATTTAAGCATAACCCGGATACCTCAAACAATTCGCTGTTCTTACTATATAACTATTGTATAGAAAAGCAGATTTAAACAAAAAACTATACTAAAAAAAGCTTAATAGAAATTTACAGCTTAAATAATATTTTTTAAGTCTTTTATACAGACTCCAAAAAACCTTATAATAAAAGGAATAACAAAAAAGAGAAGGGGGGGGGGGGGGCTTACTTACCCTTTAAGTGTAATCGGTTGTTTATGAGGTGGAAAAAGGATAAATTGTTCAAGCCTTGGTGGAATGCAATAATTTTCTGATGAAATTTCTTTAACCATATGTACAATTCCATTTTCAACAAATGCAACCCGATATCCTTCTAATATTCTCCTTCTATAAAAAAAACTTTTTTTAATCTTTTTTGCAGTATTTTTTTTACCGAACAACTAAATTCATTCCTTCAATTGCAATTTCACCAAATCTTAAATCATCAAATTCTTTTTCCATTTTATAAATAATTCTTCGAGGCCGCATAATTTGTAATAAAGTATTTTGATGAAGTTTTTGTCGAGTTTCCCATATTTCTGATGTTTGCGGCATTGCAAGTGGTTGAAGTTCATATAAATCTTCTGGCAATCGATGATATTTTATCATTTTTGCATCAACTCCAGTTGCCATTGGTTGTAACATTCCTTTTAACTAAAAAACAAATATTTCTAGGGAAAAAATTTTGGGAAGTGGTCTTGAATGAAAAAGAGGAAAAAATTCATTGTAGGACATTATAAACAGGGTTATGCGAAGTCGAAATTTGGGTATTTCAATATCAAATGAAAAAATAATTTCGGTACTTTGAGATTTAAATTTCGAAGAGGAAACCTAATTTTGACTTATTTTTTGTAATAAATTAAAAAACTTTCGATTTCGTAAAAGCAGAAATCGAAATTGCGATTCCAGACATAAAAATTATTTCGATATGAAAAAATTATGTCGGTAATTTCGTTATTTCGATTTTGTCTCTATGGATTTCGACATACCTTATCAATTGTCATTAAATCATTTTTAATTTTTCCAATTGTCTTATTTCTGACATCCAATGAACAATCACCAACAAAGATAACTTTTATTGTTAGCAAAGTTGAATCCGCAAAAATTTTAACCAAATAACAATATTCTGGTGATTTCATTCCTCTAAAAAAACAACTTTTCATTCGATTATAATTCAAAGAGGATAAAACAAACTCTCGAACAATTTTAACATAACAATATCTTGCAACTAAACAAAAAGTTGTGGTTGCTTTAAAATAATCAAAAAGCGTATTTAACAAATATGTTTTCGCTGGAAAATCTGTTGGATTTTGTTGTTGTTGTTGTCCGTCGTCGTCAACTACAAATTCAGGCCAAAAATTTGTTGATGGTTTTTGATTTTCTGCAAAATCTGTTGTAAATCTCATTGAAAGTGTATGGGAGCATCGATGAAGGGCGGCATTATCAGCAAGGACAAGAGGCTCCCAAAATCCATTAAATTTTGTTTTTTCAAGTTGTCTAAAAAAATTTTTACATGAAATTTAGGGGATTAACGAAATCTCAGTAATCTCTAATTCTCTGTTGAAATAAATTAAACATACTTAATAATTAAAGTTGGAAATGGATATGATTCTTGAGTAAATCCATATAAACTTGGATATCGATGAAATGGAATATTTGAAATTTCATAATTATCAGAATTTGAAGAAAAACTTAAAATTTTAATAACAAATTTTTCAGTTTCAGATAAACTAAAAATTAATCATTAAAAAATACTTATGATTAAATTTGCATACAATAATGCTGCAGTTAATGCAGAATCTCTTGGATCTGTAATTGGATCAGGTGGAACATAATTTGTTTCAATTGTAACAACTCGATGAACATCATGACTAAAAAGATGGATTTAAATTTTTTAGCTTAAAACAGTTCGAATTTCTACAGTAATTGAAAATTAAAATTTAATTTGTTTCAAAAAAAATTTTTGCCCAATAAAACTTACATTCTTTCATCACAATCATTATAAACTGCAGAAATTTGATAATCAATTTTACAATCAAATGTCCATGGAAAAGTTAATAGAGCCGAAATATAATCCTTTGAACCTTTTTTAATTACATTTAAACTTTTTAAAAAATATCCTTCACGAATTCGAACATGAAAAAGTTGATAAAAATTTGATTTAATTCGTGAAATTTGTTTTCGAATTCTTCCTGGATGATTTATGCAAGATGAAAGTGGTGCCTCCATTTCATATGTACCTCTTTGGGAACTCCATGAAAGCATAATTTTTTGAAATTTATTTATATAATCATCTGGAGCTTTATAGGATAAAAGTTCTTTATGTCGAATATGATTTCCATAACTAACTTTTGATAAAAATGAAAGTAAATCCGATGATGGAATATATCCTGGAGATACACCACATCCGGCAGAAGTAATTTCAATAAAATGTAGCGGAATACAATTTGTTCGAAGATTTAGTGCAATACTTTGAATAACTTCTTGATTTGGGATATATAAAATTCCATCTGTGATTATTACAATCCCCGGTTGACTCGTTTCTGGTGCAGAATAAAGTCCTAACATTCCAAGTCGAAGCATTTGAATAAGCCGAAAATCAATGGCAATTTTATCATTGATTGTTGCTGGTAAAGTTTCTTCTTCTTCAATATCTTCATCATTTGGAGGTTCAGATTCTGAGAATTTTGTTGAACGATATCGGCCACCTTTTATTTGACGAGAATCTCCAATACTTTTACTAATTTTTATTTGATTCTTTTCTTTTTGTAAATTTATTGGGAGCATATATTCTAATAAATCATTAAGATAGGATTTTGCATTCAAATTTGCCTGAATTAAAAAATCATCGATTGTTTGATCTGTAACTCGAAAGCCATGAACAAGAACTGGAGGTTTACGAAAATGTATTAAAGGTGAATATGCAATTAAAGTAACATAAATTTCAGCTTTATGAGTATTTTTAGAGTTGGAAAATTTAAACTAAAATTAAATTTATAATCTTTGAAAATCTGATATACCCAAAAAAGGATTTTAAATATCTCTACAAAAGATACATACCTGATAAACAAGTTCCCTTAACATTTTTTCAACACACGGCATCATATTTGTATATAAAATATCTCCAACACCATCCTAAAATGCCATTCTTACATATGTATCGTCGAATAACCCCAAAACTTACAGCAACAAAAATACTTGGAGAAAAATCTAATATAAAACTCATTTTATAATATTTTGAAAAGAATAAACAAGTTGTTGTAGAAGAAATTTTAAATTCTTCTTTTGGTTCAAGTTTATCTCCATCTTTTGTAACAACTCCACCTATTTGAAATGGCTTTTTTCCGGTTGTATCTGCCCCTGTTAATCTTATAAAACAATCATGAAAATCTAAATACCAATTCATTCGACGTGTTCGGGAAATTCGTACTCTATGATTCATTAATATTTCAACTTCTGTAGCTTCACGATTCATAAAATCTGAATCATTGTCATGATGATTGGATTGTCGACTTGTACTTGCTGCTTCTCTCTCAATCTCTTCATCTAATAAATCCATGATTCGTAGATTTTAGGGGTGGATAAGGATAAGGGATATGGATAAATAAAAGTGGATTGTAAAGTGGGGTGCCAAAAAAATAACACCATTTTTTTTTCCTGCACAAAAAAACAAATAAGCATGGTTTTTGTTGGGACACAAAACGCCAAAAATGCGGGAGCTGTAAAAAAAGCATTGCTGAATTCAGTTCATGAACAGCAAAAATTCAATTTCGTTTTTCAAAAATTTTGTTGAATTTTTTCGTTTTTGATTGCTTTTTCTTTATCATTTTTTTTGATTCGGAATATCCCTACTGATCTTTATCTTTATCTTTTCCTTTTATATTATCCCTTGATAATTCCAATCACAGACACTTATTGTTGTTTTTTAATCAAAAACACAATTCTTTGAACCTTTTCTTTCATTTCTATTTTTAAAACTATTAATTATCAGTTGTTTATGGTCAACGATCTTTTTTATTTTTCTTATAAAAACAATAAACCTTTGATTAAGAAAACGAAGACCCCTGCTTTGAAATCAATCAACAAATTTTTTGCAAAAGAGAGAGAAAGGAAAAAATTACACAACAACAGCGGCAGCAACTTTTTTTTTCTTTTATTAGATTTGGCTGCTTTTTTTGTTGAACACTTTGCTGTTTGTCTTCAATGATCATATCTGATTGCTGCTGATACTTGGCACATTTTTTTAGGTAGACTCTTTTTTTTCGTGAAATTTGAAACATTTTTCAATCAATTTTTATCCATTTTTAAAATTTTAAAAACGTGGATTTTAGTATTTTGCAGCTAACTTTTTGCTGTTTGCTTCTTTTTTCACAAGTTTTTCAACTGCAGGCTTGATTTTTTTGTGATAATAACTTTATTTTTTTCTTGTAGACTATCTCAAAGACTTGTTTGTTTGTCATTTTCGTGTTTGTTGTTTATATTAAAAAGTTATATGTCTCCGCCTTTTTTTAATATAGAAAAGAAATTTTTATAACCCGAAAGGTATCTTTGATTAGTTTCTTGCGCGTTTTTTATTGTTCAAAAACAACATTTTTACACTTTCTCTGACTGTTGACCTTTTTTCTTTTTTGAATAACTTTATTTCTATTGTATTTTTTAGCCATGTCGCAAACTTTCAAAGTTCAAGTTGTTCCCACAAAACCGTATCCAGGTCAAAAGCCAGGTACTAGTGGATTACGTAAAAGGGTAGGTGATTTGAAAAAGATTTTATCGGAGTTTTAACATGAATATATAGGTACCAGAATTTCAACAAGAACATTATACTGAAAATTTTATTCAATGTGTTATTGATGGTGGCCTCGGAAGTAATAAACAAGGTTCCACACTTATTGTTGGTGGTGATGGACGTAATCCATTTGATTTTATTGTTTGTAATAGCAACCAACACTTTTAGGTTATCTTTGCCCTCAAGCTGTAAGCGTTATCATTAAAATTTGTGCTGCAAATGGGGTAAATTTTATTGGTTACTGTAGGCACATATCATCTATTACATTGTAGGTTAAAAAACTCATTATTGGTCGTGATGGTATCTTTTCTACACCAGCTGTTTCAAATCTTATTCGAAAACGTAAAACTGATGGTGGAATTATTCTTACCGCTTCACATAATCCAGGTGGCCCAAAAAATGATTTTGGAATCAAATTCAATTGTAACAATGGTGGTCCAGCTCCTGATGCTGTAACATTTTTATTGTTTTATCTAATTAATACATGATTCCATTACAGATGACAAATAAAATTTATGATCTTACAACCAACATTAAAGAATATCGTCTTTGCCCAGATTTAAACGTTGATTTTGGCATTATTGGTTCTGATTCATTCCAGATTGAAGGTGTTGGCACTTTTGAAGTTGAAGTTATTGATAGCGTTGAAGATTATTGTCAGTTAATGTCGGAAATCTTTGATTTCAATAAAATTCGTGATCTTATTAGTGGAAAAGCAACTGGTGAAAAGCTTAGAATTTGTGCTGATAGTATGGCAGGTGTAACTGGTCCATATATTTCAACATTATTGGTTGATAAACTTGGTGCATCACCAGATTCTTTACTTCGAACTGTACCAAAACCTGATTTCGGAGGCGGACATCCTGACCCAAATTTAACATATGCTTCCAATCTTGTTGATATTTTAAAGAAAGGTGAACATGATATTGGTGCTGCTTTTGATGGTGATGGGGTACTGTAACTTTTTGGTTTTACAAAAATAATATATGTGTTTTTTAGGATCGTAATATGATTCTTGGAAAGAATGGATTCTTTGTTACTCCTTCAGATTCCCTTGCAGTTATTGCAGCAAATCTTGAATGTATTCCATATTTTCAAAAAACTGGCATTCGTGGTTTTGCAAGATCTATGCCAACTGCATGTGCCGTTGATCGAGTTGCAAAAAAACTTGGTCATAAATGTTATGAAGTTCCAACAGGTTGGAAATATTTTGGTAATCTTATGGATGCTGGTTTATTATCCCTTTGTGGTGAAGAATCATTTGGAACTGGGTCTGATCATATTCGTATGCAAATATTTGGTTTACGGTAGCTACAATAATTTGTAATTTTTGCAGGAGAAAAGGATGGAATTTGGGCATTCCTTGCATGGCTTCAAATTCTTGCTGAAAAGAAAAAATCTGTTGAACAAATTATTAAAGAACATTGGCAACAATTTGGTCGAAATGTTTTTACTCGTTATGATTATGAAGACGTTGATGCTGGTGGAGCAAATCTTATGATGAAATATTTGGAACCACAGTTACCAAATTTCGTTGGCAAAAAGCTATCAGCAAATGGTGTAGAATTTACTGTTAAAGCTGCTGATAACTTTGAATATACTGATAGTGTTGATCAATCAATTACCAAAAATCAGGTATATTCATTTTTGGGATACTGTAGTTACAATAATTAATAATATTTTTCAGGGTCTTCGACTTCTTTTTGATGATGATTCACGAATTATTTTCCGTTTAAGTGGTACTGGTGCTGCAGGTGCAACAATCAGATTATACATTGAAGGTGTAATTGATAATAATGTTGGATTACAAAAACTTTTTGCTCCTGCTGATGATTTACTTCGTCCACTTGTTCTTATTGCACTTGAAACTTCAAAGCTTCAACAGTTTACTGGGCGTGATAAACCAACTGTTATCACATAATTATTTTGAAAAACTTTATTCTTTTCATATTTTGTAATAGTTTTAATATTTTTTTAACTTGTAAAATTTTTTTGTAATAATGTTTAATGTAACATTGATAATAATTTTATAGTCATAATTTTCTGTAAAAGATTTTATAAAGATTTTATTTCTTATTTTTATCGAAGGATACTGTAATCATATTTTTTTGTGTCTTTAGGGTGGGATTGACATTTGAAAAAATGTATCGTCTAGCTTTTTTTATAAATTGATACATGTGTATGTTATTTACAGTCTTAAAATCAACAGCCAGACATCATTGATTTTTAAAGAAGATATGTCTTGCGCTTTTTTCTCACTTTTACGTTTTAAGGCTTTTTTGTGTTCCAAAAAGCTGTGAATAAAAAGGGAAGGAAAAAGAACATTTGGCTCGCTTTTGTTTTACTAAATAAAATTTTTTCATGGCAGCAATATACCAATTCCTTTGGGGTTTATCGTCTTTGTTTTAACACTTTTAAAATTAATGGAATTTTCGAATTTAACATTTTATTGTTATTATTAAAAAATTTTTTTATTTTTTACTCTATTTTTTGTTTGACGAGAAAACTGTCAATAACTCCATGTTTATCAAAACAAAGATGACCGATGTTAATAATGTTTTTTAAACTATTACAAATTTTTGTCCTCTAGCCTTTTCTTTTTTTCCCAACATTTTTTCTCTCTTCTTTTTTTGCCTCTCTTTTTGCATCAAATTTTAAAAATAGCAGCAACAATAATCACACCGCGAATTAAAACGGCAGTTTTTAACATTTAAATTTTAACTTCTGTTTGATTCTATATTTTAAAAACAAAAGCAAATTTTTTTAGGAACTTTAAACATTTTAAATATTTTATAGTTTTGTAACAGATTTCGTAATACGAAAAACAAATATAAAAAATCAATAACTTTGAACGTTTTCGTCAAAGTTTAAAGTTTTATTTCTGACTACAAATCTTTAATTAGCTTAAAATATTCTTCTTTAAAAGTTGGTGTAAATAACTAAAAAGGTCTTGCGACTAAAACGATTTAAGACAAGTGCATTAAAAACGAACAAAGACAGAAAAAATTTTTTGTTGGATAATCGAGAGTTAAAGCGTGTTGTAATATTTGAGTCAAATTTTAATTAAACTAAAACCAATTCGTTTTAGATGTTGTCGAGTTCTGCTTTTTCTCAATTTTCATGTCCTGATAATAATTGTACGCGACCATATTGCCAATATAATCATGAAAAAAGAAGTAAGTTTAAATTTTGTAGTTTTACAAAAACTACAGTTTCTTTAACGTTTATTTATCCACTCTTTTTCAGGTGCTCCTATTACAACTGCTTCAAAAACATCTGCTTCAGCTGATTCTGTTCCAAGTACATCCTCATCAGTTGTAATTATTTCACAAGAAGAAACACCAATACTAAATGATTATGTTGGATATTATACAACTGCTCCTGCCAATATTGATTCTACATCAACAATAACTACTGAATCTGCAGTACAAACAGCATATGATCCATTTTCATCAATATATGGGTATAATTCAACATCATATGCTCCAGAAGCTCCAACAACATCTTTTAATAATACTAATTTATATAATCCGCAATTCAATACTTATAATCCATCAACAGCAACAACTACTGAAAGCTTTAATCAATATGGAGGATTTACTGCTGCTGATGAAGATGAAATTATCGATCCAAAACCATCAAATGTAAGCCCACATAAATCAAAGAAAGGTCGTGGATTTGTTTTAAATGAAGAAGTACCGGATCCGACACCATCAAAAAGGATACGGAAAGATTCAAGTGAATACGTCGATCCAGGTAAACCAATTCTACCGCCTGATTTATCCAATGATGAAATTTTACAATTTGGAAAACGACAAAAGCCAAAAAATGAAAAACCGGAAGGTATGTTTGCTTTTATAATGCTCCTCCTAAACATCAAATTTTAGAAAATTTTGTTTCTAAAAAGGCAAGAAAGCCAGCACCAAAAATTCTTGTTGAATCTCAATATGAAGTTAAGCAGCGTACAGAAGAAGCAAATAAAATGATGAAAAATGTTGCAGCAATAGATCGGCAATTGGATTTACTCAAACGGCAGCGAAAAGAAAAATTTGAAGAAAATATTAAGAAAAGTTCATTTGATGTTGATGCGTTATTTGATGTTGATGAAGTATGTTTATTGTTGTATTATAAGATTATGTAATCGTAATTTTAAGGCCCCGCCAAGAAAGATTGCAAAGACAAGAGAGTCATCAGATTCTGTAAGAAGTAGTAAACAACAGAAAGCAATCCCACCACCACAAAAAGCAGCAGCAAAAGATGATGATGATGATGTAATTGTAATATCTCAAAAACCTCCACAACCTGCATCGAAAGGTGCACGAGTTGCTCATCAACCAATCGTAAATGTTCCACCAATGAGAAAAAAAGCTTTGCTGAAAGATCAAATTGAAGCTCGACAAAAATCTGTTGCAAACACAAAACCACCTCCATCATCTTCAACTTCGTCGAAGCAACAAACTTTATTAACAAATAAAGGTGCACCTCGAATTGCACATGTTCCAAAGCCTTCACCATCAAAACCAAAATTGAGTGAACCTCCAACAAAGCCATCTTTAAAAGAACCAAATTCACGAAAAGTTCCAATCCAAGTACGACAAAGAATTTTGGATAAACTTGTTACAGAATTTCTTCAGTTTATGCCAAAGAGTGAGGCAATTGCTACTGTAAGTTTATCTTTACTTACACAAATGTCATAAATAAAATTTTTAGGCTCAAGATGAAGAACATGTTATGTTAACAAAATCTGCAACTCGAACAGGTTACTGTAGTTCAGTTTCAGGAATCATTAAAAGAACTCGTGAAATGGCAAATAATAAAAAATCTTCAAAATCAACACCTGGAATATCACATTTGGATTTGCTGAAAGGAAGGCATGCCGGAGAAATTTCTATTGGTGTTAATAAACATTTAAAGAAAAATGCTGAAAGAGTTAGTGAATATTCTGAAGCTGAATTATATGAAGTATTATTTGATAAATATATTATGACAAATGAACAACTTGAAGATAATGGATATCCGCTATGGGTTGATGAAACAACAAAAGATTTAGTTGCAATTAAAACAAGTGAATTGGATGCAAAAAGTGAATTATATGTTGATCCAAATAATCCAAGTCGAGTTTGTTGTCGCTGTAAATCTACATATCGAATAAAGCTGCGACCAGATGATGTTGTGGAAAATAGCGATTGTGTTTATCATTGGGGAAAATTTTGGAAGAAGAAAGGTAAGCTTTTTGGATTACTGTAATATATAATGTCATGGATATATTATAGTTCAAGCGCAATGGATTCCTCGTTATACGTGTTGTGATATGGGTGAAGGAGTTCCTGGTTGTTCACTTGGAAAACAACATGTTACACAAATGCAAACAACAAATGTTTTTAAAGAATTTGTTGAAGCTCCTGCTCGTCGAGATGGATATGATGAACGATCAAATAAAATTTTTGCATTAGATTGTGAAATGGTTTATACATCTCTTGGTCCAGCAGTTGCTCGCTTATCTGTTGTTGATTATCGTGGTGATAAAGTTTTGGATGAAATTATTCGACCACCTGGTGAACTTTTGGATACAAATTTTCGTTTCTCTGGCTTAGAAGAAGATGAAGTCCTCAATGCAAAACTTGATCTTGCTGGTGCACAAGAAAGATTCTTTGAACTTATAAATCGTGATACAATTTTGATTGGACATTCGTTGGAATCTGATTTAAAATCAATGAGAATTGTTCATAAAAATGTGATTGATACCACAATTTTGTACCCCCATCGGCTGGGATCACCATACAAAAGAGCTTTAAAGAATTTGTCATCAGAAATTTTAATGGAAATTATTCAAGAAGATGTAACTGGGCATGATTCTGCAGAAGATGCACAAATTGCTTTAAAACTTGTATTGCATAAACTCAAAAATGAATAAAACTTTCAAAAAATTACTGTTTTTGAAAATGTTGTAGGTTATTTCTTTTATTATTGTTGTTTTTGGTTATATGTAACTGATTTGGTTGCAAAATTAATAAAACGTATATTAACTAATATTTGTTTTTTAAAATCATTTATCAAAGTAATAAAATAATATACGATTGTGAATGAAACAAATATTAAAAACAAAAAAAGTGATTATTTTTTTGAAGAAAAATTTGATTTTGATTGTAGTCTTTCGGCAGATTTTCCACCAGTTTTACAAGATTCTTTTGATTTATTTCCAGCTGGATTAGTTTTTTGTTGTGCCTTTTCTGGTGAAGGTGATGGAGCACGCTTTTTTTCTTTCTTTGATTTTCCAGATACATCTCGAATTGATGGAGCACGCTTCGTTGAAATTGATTGCGTTTGTGATACAATTGTTATATCATTGAAATCTGATAAATCCAAGACTGGTAATTTAATGACGACTTTCTTTCTTCTAAAAATGAACAAATATTTATAATTTAAAGTTAAAAAAATGTAGCTTACTTTTTACTATTTGCTTCTTGCGTTTTCTGCTGCTTTTTTTCATATTTAGCTTTTTCAGTATCTGATGGCATTGCAAGTGTATTTGAAACTAATGTATTTTGTCGTAGTATTGAACAATTAAACATTTCACGAGTTTCAAGTTCCTTCAGTGGTGCAAATGGATCCCATTTTACATTTTCTTGTGCCTAAAAACAGCACATTTATATACAATAAATAATGTAAAATAAAACTTGCATCATTTTGTTTGATATTTCCAGTTACATCAGTGATTTCTTGTTTTCCCATTGATCGAACCATTGTATGACAAGTATATACAATTTCTTTACCATTATACATATAATTTTCTGAATTTGCTTCAGAATCAACTTGATCTTCTTCGAGTAGTTCTTCAGCTTCTGGATTTGGAGTAATACATCCACCATCTGCTCCAGGACTTCGAGCAACTGGTGAACGACCTTTAAAATTTGGTGCAATTGTGTCATCATCTTTTGCAAGCTTTCGTTTTATAAAAGAAAATGCAATGTCACCTAAAATAAAAAAATGATAAGAATATAAAGTTTAAAGAAGAGAAACAATACCCTTTGTTGACATTACAGATTGTTGTGCTTGAGATTTATCTTGAGTTTTTTCATTCTTTTTATCTCTTTCTGCTATTCTTTCAATCAAGGCAGTATTTGGACGTAAGCCAAGTGCTTTTTGTGCTTGTGCCATTTGAAATTTCTGTTCTTCAATTGTACAATCTTGTGAATCTCTTATTTTACGATGTACTTCATTAAGTCCATGTCTCTATAAAATTGATATATTTTTTAATATAATATGTTCAAATTAATCCACTTAATTCCCATTATCCCATTATAGTTCCCATTACATTCTAAATATATAAAAAATAAACTTACTTTTTCCTTTTGCTGCTGTGGTCTTTCATATCCTTTTCTTTGAGATACACGTTCTCGAGCAGTTTGTAAATTTTCTTTTATCAAACCACTTCCACCACTATGTACTGAACCTTTTTCTTTTTTCTTTCTTATACACATTTTCCAAGTAAAAGTTGAAAGTAATAAAAAATTTATTATTTGAAAAAATATAAAAATGACTGCCAACATCGAAGAATTCTAGAAGTAACGTTGTTGAATGCTGTTGATTTTGCTTTTTGATTTTTGCAGCATTCATCAAACAAAAAAATTTCATGCAAAAATATATTCAAATTTCCACATTTGGGTATAATTGCCGAATAGTGGATGGGTTTTTTTTTCAAAATATTTTTTCCTGTACTTTATGCAAATTTTACTATTGAAAAAAAAAATCCATCCACTTAGGCAATTGTTCCCACATTTGAATTTTTCAAAATTTTTCCAAAGGTAAAAGCTTTTTGAAAGTAAATAAATGAATTGCAAAAATCATTATTGTTATTCATAAACATGAAAGCAGCTGCTTCTTCAAATTCTTAATTACATGTAACTTGAGAAGTTGCAAAAATGAAATAATCATCTGAGATATCAAAAATTGTTGTTCGAATTTTAAATGCTTAACAATTGGATGCTGTTTTAATTGGAGTTGATAGCTTAAAGGAGGTACAACAAATTGTAGCATTACCGTTATCTAAAAAAATCCGAAAAAAATTATTTGCTGCATTTTTTTCAAACCTGTTCGTTTAAAACACGGATTTTCCAATGTAAACAAAGTTCCATCAATTAAATTAACACTTGTTTCATCAACAAATCCATCAAAAATTAACTCTGAAAGTTGAGGAGAATGAACATATTATGTTTGATTTTGTTTCTTTTTCTTTTGGTCTTTGAAATATGATCGAAAGCGTTTTATCAAAAAAACGATGTCCGATAAATAATTTTTTAAAATGAGTCATTCAATATTGTTCCATTCCATTGTCTATTTTTTAAAAATCAGTGATATTGCATCATTCTCACTTTCATATCGTAGACCCGAACATACAAAGATTGCAAAAAAAAGGGAAACAAATGTACAAAGGAGGCGGAACACGAGAAAATAGTGAATTTCATTATCAGTCATTTCTCGTGTTACGCCTTCTTTGTTTTTTTTTTGTTACTTTTTGTTAATATATTTTCTAAGTTCCCACATCAAAAATTTCGAAATGTGATAAGAAAAAAAGTGATTGTTTCAGTTAGTAACAAATGTGCAATCAGTGTCTAGCCACCTTTCGTTTTTCCATTTCTTTAAAAACTATGTTAGAAATGTTCTATTCATTCAGCCTTTTTTATTATTTTATGTAATTATTGACTAAAGATAAATTATTTTAGATGACAACAAACAATAAGTTTGTGTTATTCAAAGATAAGCAGCAATGTTTTGCAAATGATAATTCACAAACAAATCATCGAAATCAATATTCAAATCAAAATTTGAATTTAAACCAAAGCTGCAAAGTTACAATTTTAATCCCTGTCAAAATTTGTAGCAAATCATATAACGATAAAAATTGTGGTAAAGAAATTACTGCAGTTCCCACAAAAACATAAACAATAGCATCGTTAATTTTTTCGTGAAACTAAAAAATTCGATTTCGCCATTAATCCAAATAAGATTTTTTGCCTCAAATCTAGCTTAAAGCCATGTGTTGCGACTCATACGAAAAGCTGCCAGATTTCTCGCAAAGAAAAAAAAAATTTGTTTGCTGATTTTTTTTCAAAATGTTTTTTTGTACCATTTTCCCGCGCTTTGCCTGCAAAACCCTGGCAGCTTTTCGTATGAGTCGCAACACATGGCTTTAATAATTTTTTTTTCATTTCCAAGCATTTTTAACTCGTCGTATCCAGGGTCTCCACCGTCCCATTATCGATTTTATCCGTCCCTAGCTCGCGTGCGCTTAAATTAATTAATTTAAAAAATCTTTTTTAACAAAAAGTTTAGATTTATGCTCCTCTACATCTTCCAAGTCTTTTGAAATTAAAATATTTTGCCGTTCCATTTTTACAGCCAGGGACGGATGAAAAAAGCGAAACGTCCCTTGCATCCGTCCCTGGCTGTAAAAATGGAACGGCAAAATATTTTAATTTCAAAAGACTTGGAAGACGTAGAGGAGCATAAATCTAAACTTTTTGTTAAAAAAGATTTTTCAAATTAATTAATTTAAGCGCACGCAAGCTAGGGACGGATAAAATCGATAATGGGACGGTGGAGACCCTGGTCGTATCTCAAAACAACAAAATTTCTGTTTTCGAAATTAAAAAACTGACGTCTTTTTAATTTTTAGAAAATATCAAATCTACGGTATAAAATTACGATTTCATTCGCCCTAGAGGTGTATAAACAACAATGCCGAATCAGATTCCGGTGAGAAGAAAATCTAATGTGCAAAAAATAGTTATCGTAGCATTACCGCACAAAAAAAGCAGTTTTTGACGTTCTGTAACCGACAAAAAATCTTCAAAAAAGTCATAAAAATCAAATTTCATATTTTTTTGAACTGCCCACATCCATAACTTCTATTCAATACTGCAATTGTAACTCAAAAAATGAAAAAAATAGACTTATATTTTGTGACACAAAAACTACAGAAAAAATGACAAAATTCATTACAAAAATGACATTTTTGAACCTTTTTTACCCTAGTAACACTGTTTACACCTTCCTAATATAAATGTGATAAACATTATTTGCGATTTTCAAAATTATGTTTTGTCCAAAAAGTTTAATTTTTTGGCATATAAGCAATAAATTTTGGCAGAAAAACAGATGCCAAAAATTGTTTGGGGAGGGAACAGCTCAACAACTAAATTATAAGATTCTAAAGCATCTGATTATTTTAAAGAAAGAAAAACTTTGTTTTCATTGGACAAACCTTCAGAATGGTTGAAATTTAATAACAATGCTGAAGAAGAACCTGAAAATCCATGGAAGAAAGATTGTAGCTCTGACAAAAGCACTTTATCACTTCGTAAGTTTTATCCCTAATATTAAAAATAATAATATTACAGATATTGCCGCTTGCGAAGTTGAAGCTGCTGAATCTAATCTATTTGGTGTAAAAAATAATGAAAATTTGAAAAATGATATTTCTGGGTTAATTAGAAATGGAAAACATCTTTTAACTTCACTATTTATTGTTCAAGTAATATTTCAAAAATATATTTTTTTTGTAAAAAAAAATTTTACAGAATCCATTTGAATTTCCGAGACAGCAAAATGATGAAGTACAACCACCTGAAGTATCCGTATTTAGAGCATCGCAATCTTTACTAAATCCCAATCCCAAGGTATAATTGTCGAATAGTGGATGTATTTTTTCAAAGTTTTTTTTCCTGTATTTTATGCAAATTTTATTACTGAAAATAAAATTACTGAAAATAAAATTACTGAAAATAATACTCATCCACTATTCGGCAAATTTTCCAATCCCAAGATGGCGGCTGCAGCGGCTTCTTCAAATTCTTCAATTTCAACAACTAAATCTGAATCAAGCATGGAAAATGAATATAAAAATTTATCCGATTTATCAGCTTCAACTGCCAATGATGTTTTAACTGAAACCTTTGAACAACTTCGAGAAGAAGTAAATGGAACTTTAACTCTTGAAATTCCTGCAACGAAGGTCCCTTCAAAAACTCGATCAATTTGTTGTGAAAAAAAGGATGATAATCAAAAACAAGAGCAACGACTTTATTTTACTGTTACAACAAATGAAGATGATTGCATCTATGGTGAAGTGGATAATGAAAAGGAAAATGCTCTTAAATTCAAGCTTAAAATGCTTAATTTAATTATTGAACAAAAACATTTGGAGGTTTGTTTTTTTGTGTTGTGTTTCATCATTTTCTATATTTCTTTTTTAGCATGAAATACATGTTTATGGTGAAGCAAGAGAAGAAGATATTGAATGGAGGTTTTTATAACACACATTTTACTTTTGTAGATACACTTAACACATTTTAGATTTTTGGCACAAGTTCGAATTTTGACAACAATCAATGATCATTCTCTTCGGGTTGTAGATTATGATATCTTTGAATTTAGTAATCGTACAAAGCCTTTAATTTTGGTAAATCGTGATTCTCGACTTTCGCATATTCGAATTGAAATTCGTTTTGTTCATCAATTTTTTGAAAAATTGCCTGATTTTACTGAAGAAAATCGAAGTGGTGATCTTTTGCTTCAATTTAATGATGGAAAACCACCTTTAAAAGTTCATTCTGCATTAATGGCACTTTATTCACCATATATGGGTAAAAAAAGCTTTCTTTTTGATTGATGAATTTGTGTAATTTTTCAATTTTAGCAAAAGAATTGGCAAAGTTTCATACAACTGAATTTTTGGATTCTGGTAAGCAAGCTGTACTTGATATGAAAGAATGTGATCGTGGAGATTTTGTTGAAGTTTTATATCAAATTTATTCTCAAGCTCGTCCACTTTGGGCTGATTTTCGTCGAGTTTCACGCGGTGCAGTTGCATATCAAATTTTGCCAGTTGTTGAACAAATTATTAAACATCTTGTTGATTTTGATGTAAGTATATGTACTATGTTGGATGTCCCATGGAAAAGTTCGGGACTTCCTGCATGCTAATATATTATGATAATCAATTTTCTTTTTTTTTGCAGATGCCAATAGTTCCAAAAATGAAAGAAGCAATTAAACTTGGAATTGAAGATGCAATTGGTGAATTGGCATATACAGCAGAACAGCTTAATATTTGGTCATATTTAATTGGAACTGGTTTTGATCCAAAAATGGAATTTGGTGATGATATTTATCATCGACTTATTTGTCCTGCAATTCTTCAAGTAATTTTGTTTTTATAAGATCTCTCTCACAAAAACGTCACCTGAACATTTTTTCTTTCAGCTGACGGTTTTTTCGTGCTGAGAATTTTTATTCACACAAAAAAGAAATATCAGGTGCCTGGGTGACTGAAAAAATAGAAAAAAAATCAGTCACCCAGGCAGCTGATATTTCTTTTTTGTGTGAATAAAAATTCTCAGCACGAAAAAACCGTCAGCTGAAAGAAAAAATGTTCAGGTGACGTTTTTGTGAGAGAGATCTATAAAATTTCTTCAACTGTTTAACATTTTTAGGCTAAAAAATCTGCCCCATTTTCACGTTATCGTTCTCCATACAAAGTACCGTATTCACTTGAAAATCCATCTGAAATGGAAAAACCTTTTGTTGTCCCATTAAAAGTTTCTGGAAAAACTTTTTTTGTTAATAAAGGAATTTTGCAACTCTACAATGATACAGAATTGGCAATTGGGAATAATGGTAACTTTATGTTAATGTCTTTTTTTACATTTATCAATATTCTTTTAGGTGAACGATATTTTCGTATTACTGTAGAACTATCAAAGTATTTGGAATCAAAAGATTTAAAAATTCAAGATGTTATTGAAGCAATGCTAAATTATATGAATCCACAAAATCATCGCATTCGAATTGAATTTGTTCGTCCTATAATTATGATTGCAAATGAACATAAAATGTTTAAACTTTTAAAAGAAATGGAACAATTTTTGATGGATGAACCTCCAACAACTTCTGAAGTTTTACTTGATCATCTTGAATTTGCACAAAAATATGATCTAAAAAATCTTATTGGACAAACTCTTCTTCGAATTGAAGTCAAGTAAGTTTCTTTTGTGGATCACTGTATCTCTACAGTAATCTTTTTTTAGTTTTCTTAATGTTGCTTATGGTATTATTGATACAGAAGTATACAAGAAGCATATTAAAAAAGATCTTCAAAATAAAATTATGGATCGAATTGTTTCGGGTTGGGGTCAATCATCTTGGAGACTTGCGGATTGTGTTCCAACAAAAAAACTTCGACGTTATATTGAAGCTGATAGCGGTGGACCAACTTCAAATCATGATGCTCAACTTGTAACTTTTAATGAAATTAATTCTTCATATGCTTTTGGTGATCCTCATTATCTTCCGGTTAAAATGGAATAATAATATTGTGTATATTTTGATTATAAATTAATTAGGGATACCAAATGTATTTTAAACTTTTGTTGATTCTTCTTTGATTGTATTTGGAAAAATAAATAATGCATTTCATTTTTTTCTTGGAAGAGAAGATTATCATTATCACATAGGAAAAATTGGTTATGTTTTATAAGACTTGAAAAATAAAGTAATCCTTAAAATTGCTTCTCAATGAAAAAAGTCTAGCTTTTCTATCAAAAAATGCCGATAAAGTTGGGTTTTGAATACACAAAAAAAGGACAGATAAATTCATTTGTTATTTTTTAAATATAAACGAAGCCAAAGTTAATCGATTCGATGGCATTTTGAAAAAATGCTACACGTATGAATCGCTTGCGCTAATCGACAAACGCATCCAGATTCTTATTTATTTTAAATTTGCTTTGTTGTGTAAAACAACAAAGCGTTCCAAAATTTAAAAAAATACAAGCCACAAAAACGGCAAGATTTTATTTTTACCTTAATAAAACAAAGGTTTTAAAAAACGATTTTTTTGAATTCAGCAGCGGCAAATATGCGCAAGCAAAAATGAACACAAAAAAAGTTACATGCGCGCGGCAGACAACGAAAGAGACGCATTTTTTTCGTTGCGTTATTCGTTCTTTGTTTTCAGTCAAAACATTTTTTCAACTCAAAAGTTTTATTACAAAAAAAAGTTTCTTCCTCTTTTTTCAAATCATTGTAAATAAGTGCCGTATTAAAAAAATAGTTCGACAATATTACTGTTTGATTAGAAATTAATTTCCTTGGCCATAGATCGAAGGCTTTTGCAGAAAACATCAAAGCTCTTTTTTAGCAAACCCCCTCTCCCCTCCACTTGGTCACGTGATTGCTGTACAATCCCTAAGGTGTTTTCGAAGAAAGGTTAAAATTAATTTATTTAAATTATCTTAAATTAAGAAAAATAATAAATATATACATTAAAATATTTACATCTTTGCATTATACTGTACAGCTTCCACGTCATTATCTATTTATTTGCGAACTACTAAAATGAAAATTTTACATTAATTGTTTCTTTAAAAAAACATACATGGAGTACAATCACAAAAACCTCCGATTAGGGTTGCCGCCCCCCCCCCCCCCGTAAATCTAAAAATCCGTGGACGTGGACGTCTCCGATATGCAAAAATTTTCGGGGACGGGGAAACGGGGATTCCCGAAAATTAAAAATTCTTCGGGGACGGGGACGGGGAGAGAAAAAATTCGGGGACGGAGACGGGGAGAGGAAAAAAATTCAAATTTAAAGGAAGCGGACCCTTTGATCCATTTTTAAAAAAAAAAGGATTTCGAAATATTTCTTTTTTTTCCAAACCATCGATATTCGTGATCAGGGTGACTCTTGAAACGAAAATGCAGCTTCCATTGTTTTTATTTTTTTAACAAAGGAAATATTTTTTCGTTTCAAGAGTCACCCTGATCACGAATATCGATGGTTTGGAAAAAAAAGAAACATTTCGAAATCCTTTTTTTTTAAAAATGGATCAAAGGGACCGCCCCCTTTAAAGATTCAAAAGTGTTAAAAGTCGTTTAATATGTACAGTAATCATTAGGGGAGCGCTAATTGGAAAACTTTTTAGTGATTTTTCCTTTATTATCGAAACTTTAATTTTTTCGGGGATGAAAATCTTTCGGGGACGGGGAGACGGGGATCCCCGAAAATCAAAAATCTTTCGGGGACGGGGAAACGAGGGGGGACGGCGACCCTACCTCCGATACAAACTTCATCCGAATAAACATCCCCGCAAAATACATGTTCCATCATCGATGCATGGAACTGAAAAAATTTATTTTAAACTGTTTTAATCACTAAAGACAAATAATAATGCCTTGAGCAAATGTTTGACAAATAATTGCTAAAATCAAAACAAAAACAAACAATTTTGTTACAAATGAAATAACAGCCATTTTTAGTTTTTGATAATTGCTGAATATTCAAAAACAAAATAAAATTGATATACGACAATGATTTTTGAAGATTCTTTTATACTCTTATTTTTAATCTCGATTTGCATTTTAAATTTAAAAAACAACATTTTGATCTTTTAAATTCGCAAAAATTTCAACATATTTTTTAATTGTTGAATTTTTTTATCATGAGATTTGTATGTTTATTATTTTTCTATGTTTAATGATTAAAAAACACCTGTATTTGCAGAACTATAATTCAAAAGGGGTCAAAAAATGCTAATCTTTTGTTTTTGTCTGCCAGAGACAATAACGTTCAATAAACAAAATAAAAGTTATGTCATAAAATTAAAAATTATTTTAGGAAACTTTAATTTATTCATTGATTGTTTTGCTTTACAAACTGGGATTAAAAATGAGAGTATAAAAGCTTCTCCCATGTTTTTTATCACCCATCAACTTTGTTTTATTTCACATATACTTTAAAATAAATATTGAAAACTAAAAATGGCTGTTACTTCATTTGTTACAAAATTGTTTGTTTTTGTTTTGATTTTAGCAATTATCTGTCAAACATTTGCTCAAGGTATTATTATTTGTCTTTAGTGATTAATAAAAGTTTAAAAAAATTTTTTTCCAGTTCCATGCATTGACGATGGAACATGTATCGAAGCTGGATTTGATTGCGGAGATGTTTATTTGGATGAAGTTTGTATCGGAGGTTTCTGTGATTGTACTCCATGTATGTCTTTTTTCCTTAAAGAAACATAAAATTTATATTTTAGTAGTCCGCAAATAAATAGATAATGAACAATACGTGTAAAAGGAAGCTGTACAGTATGATGCAAAGATGTAAATATTTCCAATGTATATACAAAATATTTATTATTTTTTTAAATTTAAGATAATTTAAATAAATATATCTAAACAAACAAATTTCTTCGTCTATTTATTTTGACAAAACATGAATTTTTAATAACTAATTTATTTTTATAGCTGTCAAAGACAAAATCTATTGAAAAACAATGTCTATTATTTCTCAAATTCTCTTTTTTTCAAATATCTACAATATTCAAACACTCCCATAAAATCCTATAATGTTGAATTTTTTTTAATTAAAAACATTTTTTCGCGCAAATAATTCTACTATTTATACTTCCATTCTGAAGTGGAAACAGTAGTATTATTGCAATATATGTACATTGTTATTTGTTATTGATTTTGACAAGAGTTGTGAAGAGATGTGGATAAAGTTATATAATTATCACGATAAAACTTTTAATATTTAAAAAAATATAAATTTTAAAGCTACAAAAAAAATTAAAGAAAAAATTGATATTTTTGGTGAATTTGACAAAAGTGACTGCAACTGTGTCTTTGTTAAATCAATATCACGGAAACTTTGATTTACAAATAATTGTTCATCATCAAGATATACAATATGTGAATAATATTTTATTCTTGTATTGTCTTTGCTTTCGATTTTTTTCAAATCTTTGTCAATAACATGTCCTCGCATACTTTGTAAAAGTAATATCATCGGTGATAATTTTTTGTATTTGAAATTTGATGGAAATTTTTTTGCAAATACAGCTCGGAGATTTGAAACATAAGTGCAAATACCCCCATTGCTAGCAAAAATATCATTTAATTTTTCAGTAGCAGTCCAGAAACCGCAACCTTCTAAAGTGTATGCAAATGTTATTTCGCTGTCATTTTCAATATTATAATATGATATGGGTGTGTTATCTGTACATGCCTAAAAAATAATTTTAATCTTAATGTTTATTATGGAGATTTTTTTTACCCTATACAATTGTTTCATGATAGCTTGTATAGTTTCAGAGTACATTGTTTGATTACAAAATGAAGCTGCTCGAAACACTGTTATTTCAAATTCATTGACGCTTACAGAATACGCGACATCTTTGGGCATATTTCCATAAGTTGTTATATTACGGTATCCAACCCATATTGTATATAATGGCCCATAATTATATTTCTTTTCAAAATGTCTGTGTAAATCCAACGCAATTTCGGCATACATTTTTTCTTTTGTTTTGCCCTCTATTGAGTAATTTGACAAGTATTCTTTGATGGCACATTGAGAGAAAGTAAAATATGAATTCTAAAAAATTATATATATAAAAATTGCTTTTAGATAATTTGAACTTATTTTTAAAACTTACATGTATAACATCTTTCGATCGTTGAATTTGTTTCAAAATTTCCTTAATGATTGTCTCCAACTTTTTTAAATCATATCTTGCATTTTCAATTTCCTCTAATCCCGAGCAACCTGCTTGACAAAGTGATATAATTTCTACAATATTGTCCAACTTTTTAATAATTTCAGTTACAGATGGTGATTCGTATTTATAATGTTTGGCTTGATCAATTAACCAATTTTCACGTAACATATCATTTAATGTCTAAAAACTTGTGTTTAAAAATTATAAAGATATAACTAATTAACTTCTAAAATACTGTTTGGTGGATGAATGTGGCATTGCATTGTTAAACTTTTTATGGTGGAATTTGAAGGATATTCTGCAAATTTTAAAAATTGATGAAAGAGATGTTTCATTGGATATTTTATATGCTGAAAAATGAAATTCCCAGTTTAAAAACAATATGAAAAACTTTTCGCACGCTATTAAAATGTTTTAAATCATAACTAAATCCTAAATGATCAACAGTTTTTTGAAGGTCAATAAGAGATATTTGGATTTCATTAAGTTTTCCTAAAATTAAAATTTTATTTTCGTACCAATAAAATCATCAAATACCTTCTATCCGTTTTTGATACTGCCCATCTGAATTCAAGTTTTCTATAAATTCAGCAAAATTTGTACTCTTATTTTTAGATTTTAAAACATCTTTGCCCAAAGTTGCAGCAATTTTGGCAAAATCATATGCACTTTTTACAATTGCAGCAGTAATTACAACTGAATTAACCAATGTGAAAAAAGTAAAAAATAAAAAAACAATCGAAACATATTTCATTTTTTTCCAAATGTATAATACATGTATTGAATGAAAATAAAAATTGTTTTGTTTATGGCTGCTTTTAAAGCTTCTTGATAAAAAATATGCATTGATAATAGAGACTCTTTTTTTTGTATCATAACATTATTATTATTAACAGCAAGTTGTCTTTGTTTAAATATTTTCTGTTTTGAAAATGTAAATGACATTAAAAACAAAGGATTGTTCTATCTTTTTATCAAAGTTTTAAGTAGACATGGACTGGGAAAAAACGAAAGTTCGAAATGCTTATTTTTTTAGTTGGAATATGGTGCTTTCGACCCTGAAGAAAATGAAAATAAAAACAAAAAAATTAAAAAAGTGCATCTGAAGTGCCGAAAATGGCATTTTAAAATTTTCAAAAACAGGAGAAAAATAAGCAAAAAATTACAAGAAAATTATTTAAAAAATAATTTATTTTGAAGAAGAAAATAATACCACATTGTTTTTGGAGAAATGTTGATTGATTGACAAATGAAAAAACGCAATCAAAAAAATTAATGTTGCAATCTTTTTTTAAAATTTGTGTTTAAAAATGAATAGAATAAAATCTGCCGGTCAAACTCTATATAATCACAAAAAGAAAGCGATCTTTGCTGCAATAGTATTAGCATATGGTGCAGATTATGGAAGATTAGCTGTAAGGTATGTTTTTTTTTGGTTTCGATATCCATAGTGTTGAACACAAACAGCAACAACCCCAAAAAAGCTGATAACTTTATATACTAGTTTTTACCTTTTTATTTCTAGGGATGCAAATATTCGAACATATTATGCAAAAGAAGCTTTAAAATTTGGTGAACAAACAATTTCTGCTGAACATCAACCTCGTCGAATTACAGTATTGATAAATAAATCAGCAGATTCTGGATCGGCTGTATCAAATTTCAAGAAGAATGCTCTTCCATTATTAAATTTATCTGGAATTGCTATAACTGTAATTAATACAGAAGATGCAAAACAAATGACATCACTTTGTGCCGTTTTGGATTCTCAAGAAGCAGATGGAATTTTTGTCGTTGGCGGAGATGGAACTGCAAATAATGCAATTACTGGAATAATGGAACGTAAAGGATTAAATGAAATTCCAATTGGATTCTTTCCTGGTGGAAAATGTAATAAAGCTTTAAGGTTATTAATTCCAAGTATTTTTCGTAGGTTTTTAGACTTTTCTTTTAACATAATTAACAATTTTTATAGAACATACGGATGATGTTCGATATCAGTGTGAATCTGCAATGGCGGTTATTGAAGAAACTCGTGCAAAAGTAAAACCTTTAAAATGTGAAATGATTACAACTGTTCTTCAAGAAGTTGAAGCTGAAGATGGAACAAAAAATAACATTGAACAAATTAAAGAAGAATCTGTATGGACGCTTGGAGATATTTCGGCTGGATGGTTTTCATATATTGAAGATAAAAAATGGAAACGTTGGTATTGGGGAAGTTTAAAGCGACGATTTGCATATTTTTGGGAAATGGTTAAAGTTTGTATTTCTTTTTGCTATAATGTAGTTTACAGCTTTTTTTAGAATTCACCTCATCTTCTTCGAACTGAAGTTTCTTTAACTGATTACTGTAGCGGATGTAGCCGATGTCGAATAACAACTGAAGCACCAAAAATTGTGGAATGGAAATGGTGGCATTTACTTATTGGTACACCGAAACCTGCAAAACCTGATCGTAAGCTTTTATTTTATTTTCATGTTTTACACGTTCCCTTTTTTTAGCAAATTTTAAAGATTACTCTAAAATAATCAATGAAGGCTGTGGTCGAACAACTGAAATGTGCACACAAGGGACAGATATTGTCATTGTTGGAGAACAGCATCAAGTAATGTTTTTTTCTTTCCTTTTTCAATTTATTTAATTAATTTTTTTCTCCTCTTTTTTTTATAGGATTCTGTTGCACTTCGTTTTCGAGTTGGTGGAACATTTTCAAATCGCATGGGAATTATCAAAGATGGTTGGAGTCGATGTGCTGAAGATGCTATTATTGCTTCAACCCAACCTGGATTTTATACAACTGATTTAATCGCAAGTTCATTATTTATTAAATTTATTGAAGCACCTGTAAGTTTTACTTTGAAGAAAAAAATGAATGAGTGCTGTTTATTTTTTAGGAACGCCTTCAACAGTTGTTTATTGGTGGAGATCGAAAAGAATTTGGCGCTTCTTCAAATGCAACAATAAAAATTCAAACAAGTGAAAAATCAATTGAACTTTTTGTTCTTAAAAATCTTCGGGTTAATATGGAGTCGCTTTGAATATCGATGTCAAAAAGAATGTTACACTTTTACACGTGATTCACGTGTTTTATATTAGTTGTTGTTTGTTTGTTTGAGAATAGTTATTAATTATGATTAGGAAAAATAAATTTATTTATAATAAAATATTATTATATAACAATAGATTTTGATGGCATTGAAATTTGTTCTAACACAACAGGATCAGCACCATCGTAGCCTCTGAAAACAAGTTTTATAGCAAGTTTAAAAAATGTGAATAATTCCGTAATTATTTTTTTGTCCCAAAAAATTACTTTTTCAATTATTAACAGTATCCCGAAAATTCCAAAACACTTACCGATATGAATTTAAAAATTCTAATGCTGCTGTACAGTAGCTTGAACCAAGGGTATAAAGAATTGCAGCAATCAACCAAATAAGAGCAATAAAAATTCCAACTGTATCTTCTTGTACAAATAAACATAGCAACATCCATATTAATGCAAATACAACAATAATTCTTAGCCGCCATCGATATATTGTAAGCTTTTTTGAAGATTGTTGAAAAATTGCAATTGGTCCAATTGGATATACACATATTGAAAGGATTAACGCAGAAAGTGGTCCAAGATTTGTCCATGATGGTGAAGCCTAAAAACGGAATTATGAAAATGAAAAAGTTTTTTAAAAGTGTTTTTGTTAAACTTTCTTAAAACAAAAAAATGTAATAATTTCAAATGCAACTTTTTGAGTATTTATGTAAGACTCTTTTAAAAAAAGAGCGGACAGTCTGATACATTTTTCATTTTGACGTTTTTTCCGAAATGGCATTAATCCGACGATCACACAGAAGAATAATACAAATCGTCAGGGTCATAGTATTTCAAAAAACCTTTTAAAATAAAAAATATATCAAATCATTCGCTCTATGTAATGGTCAAAATACAAAAAAGTCCAAAAAGTTACATTTTTAAAAAGCAATGCCCAAAACACATTTTTTTTCTGTCTTTTGTTCTTTCTCCTCTTTGTTCTCTATCTTAATCCCTTCCACATGTTTTAGTTCAGCTTTAATCCCCCCTTTCAAAAAAATTTTTATCAATGAAAAATGAAAGGAAAAAAACAAAGAACACTTTTTTGATTTATCAAAATAAGAAAAAAATCCAGTATCGCTTTGTATCAGTTTTTTATGCACACTGCTGCAAAAAAATCTAATCAATTTTTTATGCGAGACTTTTGACTTGTCTGGTTTCAAAAAAAAAGTAAAAACAAAAAACAAACCATTGCAGCAAAAGCATAAATTGTTAGAGTAATAAAAACTGCCATAAAATCAAATATTGAAAATGCCATTATTGCCGCATATGAATGAAGTGAACCACAACAAACAAAATGATTTTCTGATTCATCTTCGGCCAACTGTACCAAACACATTGCTTTTCTTTTTTTGAATTCATCATTTTTCTTAAAAAAACGTTTAGCAAAAAAGTCATTAAAAATTTGCATACTGTAAATTTTAAATGCAAAAATATCAAAAGATCAAAAATAGCACAAAAAATGACTTTTCTTTAGTCAGATGATTTTTATAAAAAAAAAACGGCTGCCGACAAAAAATGTGTTTCGTCTTTAACCATTTTGGCGATTTTATGATTCAAAAAAATTGAAGATGACTGTAAAAATGACAAATTTTTTGATCTTTTTTAAAAACACAAAATCCTTATAAAAAGGTTTATTATTTTCAGAAAAAACTTAAAATTGTTTTAAAAAAGAACGAATTAAATTATTCAACAAAAGTAAGTTATTTAAAAAATTATAAATTTTAACATAAAAATATTTTCTTAATTAAATAACAATTTTAAGAAAAAATAAGCACTCTACACTTTTAAGAGGCTTGTTATTTTTTAACCATAAAAAAAGCCTTTTTTTTAACTGTTGTATCCGACAGATACACAAATAATAATAACAGCAATATTTATTACAGCAGAATAGAATAAACGGAGAAGAGGCCGAATAGCGTCTAACTCCTAGCACAAGCTCAGCAATAATAAAACTAAGAAAGAGAAGACAGCACTATTGCAAATAGGCTGAACGTTCTCGAACAACAACGAAGACCAACGAATAGTAACGTTGTTACATTCGTGGTGAGAATCTTAACCTAACAACAGAAAGTATTAATACCCTAATACCAGGGTTACAACATTAACAAGCTTTGATCACTCACAAAAAATACTTTTTTTTGCAAAATTGTTCCAACTCTGAATTCTAAAAAAACTGCTTGTCTTCATTTCTTAGCTTACGTAAAAAAGCTAATAAATGATCAAAAAATAAACATTAAAACGAACAAATATATTTTTTGTAAGTAGTATAAAACTATATTCTATCACTTTGATCGTTCTTTGAATCACCTCTAATTTTTCCTAACTTTTTTGAAGAGTCTATCAGCCGCAACAGCGAAAAGCAGAGAAGTTATTTTTTTTTAACAGCAGCGGAAAAAAACGTGTGTTTATCATGTGAAAATAAATTTTTATTTTGGATAAAAAAAAAGTTGTCTCTTCATCAATACTATTTTTTCACTGATGACAACCCAAAAAAATAGTATCACGGGAATTTTTTCTTTTTCTCTTTAAAAATATATTTTTTTCTCCATGCTGCCGCCATCGCTGTGAAAACAGCAAAAAAAACAAAACAGCTAAAAAAAATCACGCCTGACTTTTTATTTTTATTGTAACCTTTTTTTCTCCTAAACTTTATTTTTTCTGTTTCTATTCATCCGCTCCTCTTTTCTCCGTGTTCATCATTCAAATGTCGTCTAATATAATACCCAACAAAAAACTTTTTTCACTATCTCTCTCATTTTGCTTTTGTTGAACCTGAACAAAAAAACTTCTTTTTTGCAGTTGACAAATTTTTTTTTCGGCTTTTGATTTTGCTCTTTTCTCGTTGTTCAATTTTTTGTTTTTCTTGAAAAAATCATAAAAAAAATAGAAATCTCCTTGTGGTAATTTTTAGTAGAAGCAAAAATAATATTATGCCTTTTTTTCGACATGATTTAAATTTCAAGAAAAAACTGTAGCCCGAAAAACGGGAGACGACATGGAGAAAAATTTTATTATCAAAAAAATGAAACAAAATCAATTTGTTTGCTTATTTTTTTAAGACTTTTGAAAGAAAAAATTGTTTTGATTAAACCATTTTTTGACGGAACCGAATATAGTTTTACAGTAAAACTTTTCCAACATTTTTTTGATTAACTGTTTTAAAAAATTTTAAAAAGTATTTTTTTAATATAATTTTATTTATTGTTTACAATTGCAAATGTTGATTTCAATTGTATACTGTATTATTGCCCCCTTTTAAATTGTCATAATTTGCACTCCAAAATATAAGCTCAAAAATCAGCCAATCCCCCTTTTTTAAACCACTGCTATAGTTAGCGCTAACTTTAAATGTCGATGAGCGAAAATGTTTTTTCAACCTGACATTTTTTTTCTTTCTTCGACATTTCAAAGTTCACTATCATTTGTATTTTTTGACTAATTCTTTTTTACTTTGATCAGTTGCCAAATGGTTGTCTCTGCTACCATAAAAACTTGTTTTATTTGTGTTTGTGTTTAACTTAAGAAAAATTAATTTAAAAAAAACTATAAAACTTATTAATTTTTCGAATTTAAAACTATTTTAAAAAGATGTTTTGCTCTTGGCATGTTAACACATATAGCCATAAACCATTAGAGAATTTTTTTCACACGCGTAAAGCATATATTTTTTTGTTGTTGATCGACGGCGGTTCGTCGTTTTTGTTTTTCACATTTTTTTGTTGGTTCTTTTTTTTCACCCAAAGTTGTTTGCTTCGATCCTCCGTTTTTTTTCTCTCACATTTTTCTTTCCACACGCTTATTTATAATTTTTTACACTGCTACTATTACATATATTTTTTTTGAACATACTTTCAGGACATTTTATAATATATGTGTGTTTATGGACCGTGAAGCATTGATTCATTTTATTGGTAAATATATTATGTTAAATGAATATTGATAATGCTTATATTAATTTTTAGGTGGAGCGGTTGGTGGTACAGCGGGTACAGCATTGACATGTCCATTGGAAGTTGTAAAAACTCGATTACAAAGTTCAAAGCATGGATTTAGCTCTACTTCATCATCATTAAATCCTCCAAGTGGTAAACCATCAACATCACAAACAAATTTTTCGAATAAAGCTTCACCAAAGATTACAATATCAAATAGACCAAAATTTTCATCTCTGATAAATTATGGTATGTTTTTTGAAACTCTTGGATAGGGTTAACGGAACTATAATTTAGAATTTCAAAGAGCTTTTCTTCATACATCATCAAAGAAAGTGAATAATGGTATGTTTTTTTTCTTTTATATGATTAGGATAAAGAAAACTCTTAATTTAGGATATCCACAATTTTGTGAACTTCAAAGATCTTTTCTTCATACATCATCAAAACAAGCAGCATGGCTAAGACAACCAATGCTAGTAAAACATTTTATGTAAGAACTTTGTAATATTTTGGCTTAATTGCATCATTATTATTTTTAAGGAATATTATTACAACAGAAGGAATCTCATCACTTTACAAAGGACTATTACCAAATTTAGTTGGTGTTGCACCTTCAAAGTAAGCATTTGCATTTTTAAAACGCTATATTACATCATCTACCATTTTTTAGAGCTGTATATTTTTATACATATTCTTCATCAAAAAGATTTTGTAATCAACTTGATATATTTGTTCCTAATACAGCAATAGTACATATGTTATCAGCTGGATTTGCGGGTTTTATAACGGCAACTGTTATTAATCCCGTATGGCTAGTTAAGACCCGTTTACAGCTACATCATGGACCATTATCTATTCGTGAATGTATTAAACGTATTTATCAGCGTGAAGGTTTTAAAGGATATTATAAAGTATGATTTATTTATGTCTGTCCATAGATATTAAACAAATTATATATGTTTTTAGGGTGTTACTGCATCATATATGGGAATAAGTGAAACAATTATTCAGTTTGTATTATATGAATATCTTCGAGCATTTATTGATGATTATCATTATGTAAATGAAAATAAAAAATTCTTAAATTTTATGGTTGCTGGTGGTTGTGCAAAATTTATTGCTTGTATAATTGCTTATCCACATGGTAAAAATTTTGTGTATATTCTTTCATTGATTATATCGTTATTTATAGAAGTAGTTAGAACAAGGTTGCGTGAAGAAGGTTCAAATTCTAAAGGTTTCTTTAAAACTTTGAAAGCTTTATATCGTGAAGGAAGGGTTCCAGCTTTGTATCGTGGATTATCTGTACAGGTATGTAACTTTGGTATTTGAAAAAATAGTGCTAGCATGAGGAATTTTTTGAGTTACGGTAGATACATTGTACTTCGAATACTGTATTTGCTGGGTTATTAGCAAAACTCTAATCATTATTATTCTTTTTGAACTCTACCGTAATATTATTTACTAATTTTTTTTAATTTTTCAGTTACTTCGTTCAGTTCCAAATACTGCTATTACTATGGGTGCCTATGAAACGGTGGTTTATTTTCTTCATACATATGTAGCTTAATTAGATTCCAAAAAAATAAACACACAAAAGTGCCATTTTTGTTGTTCTTTTTTAAGCAAAACTTCTTTTTTCTCCTGGGTTTTTGTTATTTCATTTTTTTGTTTTTATGTGTTGACTACTTTCGTTTTATTGTCTTTCGGTGTTTAAAATAGTTCTTTTTTTATATTCTTGCTGCTTCATCTTTTTCTTTCCTTTTTTACTTTCGAATGCAACATTCTTTTCTAATGTTTTTTAATCAAAAAAGAAGAAAGAATCAGATAAAGCTTTGTTAGCCTTGTTATGTTTGTGTGCTAAAATAACGTAGTAGTAATGTTTGTTTCTTTTTTAAATTTTTATTGATAAAGAATTTTTTTATACTAAATCTAAAGAATTTTCAAACAGCAACACTAAAAGATATGGCACCTATAAAATGAAAAAAGACAAAATAAACTCTTACAAAAAGTTGATATATAATTTATATATAATTAGCACCTTATTAGTTATTTCCTAAAAAAATTCTTCAATGGATGGAATGAAACTTTTTGTTAGCGAAGTTCTGTCATCATAAATGCAGGATTTTCAAGATATTCTTTCAAAAGATTACTAAATCTTGCAATTGTTGCACCATCAATAACACGATGATCAGCAGCCCATGAAAACTTAACAATATGAGCAGGATAAATCTAAAACAAGTTATGTAAAATATGTTTAAAAAAAGATGGTATCTTACGTTATCATCTTTATCAAATCGTGGTAACTTTTGTACCTTTCCAATAGCACCAATTGCAACTTGTGGAGGAAAGATAATTGGAATTGCATAAGTTCCGCCAATCTTAAAAAAGGATACGGTAATGACTTAAAAACCAACAAAAATAAAAACTTACGGCACCAATATTTGATAATGTAAATGTACCACCAGATAAATCTTCAGGTCTAATTTGTTGTTTCTTTCCAGCTTCTTGTAAACGTTTCAAATCTTCTGCAATATCCCAAATTGTTTTTTGTTCACAATTTTTTATATTTGGAACAACCAATCCACCAGGTGTATCAATGGCTAAACAAATATTATGAGATGCCTAAAAAATAGAAAAATTTAATTACTGTATTCAACAAAAAAAATACAAACTTTATAAATCATATTTTCAAATTTTTCATCAACAGATGAATTTAAAATTGGATATTTTGTCAAAGCCATTGAAGTTGCTTTGATAATAAATGGCATATAACTTATTTTGATATCACGTTCTTTACCGATATGTTTAAGAGATGATCGAAGTTTAATTAAATTATCAAAATGAATTTCATCATCATAACCAAAATGGGGGATTTTAAGAGCTTCTGACATTGATTTAACCATTGCACGAGTATACCCTCGAACGGGAACAGTTTGGTCTTGGCCAGGAGTAATTCGAATAGGAGAAGCAGCAGCAACAGTTCGAGATGGAGACGATGACGGTGCTGAAGAGGATTCAAGTTGTGGAATTTTACCAAGGAATCGAAGGACATCTTCTTTCAATACTCTTCCATCTTTTCCTGTTCCAGAAACTTTTGATAAATCAACCTATAACTTTTAAAGTAATCACAAAGTTGATACAGAAAATGAAACTTACTTTATTTTCCATAGAAATTCGTCGAACAGCAGGTGTTGCCAATGCTTTTCCATGCCCACCTTCGCTACTTCCACTTTGGTTAATTACAGTATTTTCTTCCTTTTGTTGAGACTTTCGTGCTTCTTTAGCTTCTTCAGCAGAATTTGCAACATTTGAAGCTTCAAATGAACTTTCTTCTTCAACAGCATCAGTTTCAATATCCAATAAAAATGCTCCAACTTTAACCAATGATCCAACTTGATGATGTCTAAAAATATTTGAATACGGTAACTGAAACACTTTTAAAAAGCTTACAAATTCTTTACAATCCCATCATATCTTGAAGTAATCGTTACAGCAGCTTTATCACTTTGAACTTCACAAATATTATCAAATTGATTAACTTTATCACCAGGTTTAACGTACCTAAAGAGGTAAAAATTTAAATGTACGGTAAAGAAACAATAATTACCATTCTTTCATTTCAACTTCAGCAATACCTTCTCCAATATCAGCTAACTTAAATTGTACAATTTTTGCAAGATAATCTAAAAAAATTATTATAAAAGGTTAAAAAAAGATATACAAAAACTTACTTGTTGTATGAATACATCGAATAAAATCATGTTTGAAAATCTTGCAATTTTTGCCAATGCCAACAAAATGCCTCAACATCTTCTTCCTTTTTAAGCTTAAAAAGCTTTTGTTGACAAAGTTAGCTTAAAAGAAAAAAAAGCTACAAATGTGTGTGTAAAACACTGCTCTCAAAAAAAGCAACAAAATTTTTACTGCTGTTTTTTTTCAAAAGTTCAAAAAAAAATCGTCTGTGTCACATTTTGCCAACATTTTTGTGAGACAATTCGACAGAGTTCGAACGGCCGATCTTTTTTGTTCCCAAAAAATTTGCAGCTGCAAAATTATTTTTCTTTATTTCTTTTTTGTTCTCTTCATTTTCTGCTGATTTTTTCCTGTTTACCTTCCTTTTTGTTTCCATTATTGGTTCTATTTTTGCTGTTTATTTTCCTTCTCAATAAATAATTTAGTAAAAATTATTTAATGTTTAAGATTACATTGTAATGTACAATAATGATGATGCATTGTTTCGCGTCTTTGAGGATTTCTCAATGCAGACAAAACATAAGTGTTTTCTATTGCAAAAAAAAACGTTTGATCGACATTTACACATACTTTTTTATGCAGTGCTTTTTTGTTCTTGCTCATTTTCTCTTCTTTTTTTTAAATGCCTTTTGATTTCCCACCAGCATGTTTAAGCGCTAGTACATCTTTTCGTTTTTTTTATGGTTTTGCTTATAACTAATTTGTAAATCGAATACAATATGATTCATTTTGTTGCTGTAGTGTCTAATAAGTACTGTAAAAACGATTTCTGTTATGTCCAAAACGTAAATGAGGAGGACTTCAAAGGGCTTTCTGTACCTTAATGCTGCACGCCCTTTGAAGTCTTAAAGAAAGTTGTAACACCTTTTTTAATGTCATCGTATTTTTAGATTTTGTAAATGTTGGCCTTTCGCTTTTATTATTAAACGCGTAATCGCTTTTCCCTTTTTAAAATATGCTTATTTAATAATTTACAAAACACCTTATAACATATTTTGTAATTTTTGCGTGTATTATTTTTTTGCTAATTTTTAATTATTTGTAGTTAACATTATGAGTAGTGTTATCAAAGAAGAAGCAAATCCTTCTGCAAGTCAACCAGATATTGCATCTGTTGATGCTTGTGAAACTCCAAAACAGCTTAAAGAAGATGGTGATTCTGATGTATCTTATGATACTGACGAAGATGAAGTAAAGCCTTCTGGAAGTCAACCCGATGTTGTTCCTGTTGATGTTGCTGAAACTCCTGAACAACTAAAAGAAGATGAAAATGACGAAACTCAACTTTCTGATGTATCTTCTGATGGTGTTACAGAAGAAGGAACAAAATCTTCTCAAAGTCAGCCAGATACTGTTGAAACTCCAACACCACGTAAAGAAGATGGTGATAATGATAGTCCACCTACCACTGCTTCTGCTGCATCATCTGATGCCATTACAAATCATCCTTTTGGTGAAACTTTTGATGAATATTTTAAGAAATATCTTGATACTGAACCATCAGAATTGGATGATCAAGAAATTAGAGCTTTTACCCAAAAAGTACCACAAGGTTTTGTTATTAGTGAAGATCGCTTTCAAACGTAAGCATATTTTTGCAATTATTTTCTTGTCTCATTGTTTTTTTTAGTGTTTTTAAAGTTTTATTCAAAATCAAAGAACTTACCAATAAAGCAGTATACAATGATTCTTTATCACTTTTACAAAAATGTTTTTCCAACTTTAATAGTCTTGATGTTAATAAATTTCTTGTACAATTTTGGAATTGTGATGTATTTAAAGATCGTGAACTTGGTCCAATTGGATATTCATTTACAGAAGGTCGTGCTCGATATGATTTTACTGGAACTGCTCCCAATAACAATGATATTGTTACAATAAATGCTAAAGCTGTTGATGTAGGGTGTCTACTGTATTGATACTGAATACCCCTTGATTTTAGGCTGCATGGTCCATGGTTCTTGATGTTGAAGCTACTATAAATTCAATGTTAAATACTTACATGGTTGATAAGCCAATGTCTGTTTTCTATCTCATTGTAAGTTTAATGTTCTTTTTTGTTGAACAATAAAACAGTATATTTTTTACAGATTTTACGCAGATTCAAATGTTTGGGCGATTATAAGGTAAAACTTGATGGAAAGGAAACTCCAATCTTCTTGTATTTTCTTCGTAAACTTATTGCTCCACTTGAAGGTCATCAACTTAATATTGCTTTATCTTGCCTTGTTAGCGTTTGTTGGTCACCTAAAGGTATAAAATATAATCTGTTTACAATTTAACATTTTTTTATTTTAGGACATTACTGTTATTCAGCCATGAAACCAAATTATGCACTTTGTGAAATTATGAGTCATCTTATACTTGATGATGCTAACCATGTTCCATACATGTTAGCTTTACGACGACTTTTCACTCCTATCCAAAATTTCCGGTGTGATATTGAATGGAGCTCTGAATCTGAAGATTATGACAACCAAAATCTTTTCCTTTTTCATTTTATCAAGTATTACAATAGGAAACAGTCAATTGAAAAGAATAATGAAGTTTTCTTTATTATTAGTTGCTTCAAAACTTCATTGCAACGTAAGTGGTTTTTTGGTATACGGTAATGATTTTATATGAATCTTTTTTTTAGATTTTGGTAAAAAAATTGATTCATTTGGTGCATTGGAAGATAGTGTTGAAGTTGATTGGCCATTTGCTTACCATGTTATGAACTTTTTGAATGTTCAAGGTGTTAAGCGTCAAATTCCTGAATCAATTTTTAGTGCTCTTCCTGAAGCTGAACTTGATAAATATCTTTCATTGGATGAATCTGTACCATCTCTTCAAAAAGCATTGACTGGCCTTACAGAATTGCATTTCTTATGTGATCGTGATTACGGAATTCCTGAATTTAATATTGTTTTGAAATGCAATTACCAAATTCCTGATGCATTTTACAAAAGTATGTATTTTTGTTTTTTACACAATAATTTTTTACACGCCTTTTTTTCAGATTTATGGAATACTCATCCTCATCCAAAAAGTGTTATTGATCTTTTTGGAAGATCCATTATTCAAGCATACAAAAATTTAAAATCTTCAGTTCATATTGTAATTGATAAGAGATTCATTGATTTTGTATCAAGAATTTCTCAATTCTGCTTGGATTATGGTCTTGTTGAATCATTTTCATCTGCTACAGAATTAAATTTTGATTGTTAGTTTTTTTTAACATTATCATTTTTATAATACAATATATTTTTTAGTCGTTACTCGCAGTAATCATTTAATTATTGTTGGTCGTACTCTTCGTTTAATTATTGAAGATGAACATGCTAAAAATGGAAGAAAGCCATCGTGTCGAGATTTACCTGATATCTTCTATGATCTTTTTAAAGTATTTTCAATGAAAACAAGGGATAAGTTTGCTGATATTCGGACTGTTAATCAAGGTTTATGGGCTCCATGGAGAAAGGGAGCACTTCCTTCCATCGATGATGACAAATCGATGGCTATCAATCACATCCTCAATGGTATTCAAAAAGGTATTTATTTTTTTCACGTATATGTTATTTTTTGTATTTTTTAGAAGCTTTCTGTATGTTTGATGGCACTTTTGCTCATACAACTGAATTACTCGACTTTCTTCTTTTTCTTCATAAACAACGTAAGTATAATGGATTATATTACCCAAGACTTGAAGAAGCTTTACGGGAAACATATCCATATTTTTTTCAAAGTGAACATTCCACTGGAGTAGCACAACGTCAACCATTGCGTCAAGATCAAGATCTTGGACCACAACAACGTTATCAAAGTAATCAACCTGATCAAGATTATGGTGCACAACAAAATGGACGTAGTGGTAGCACCCAAAATCGTGGATATCAACCAAATCCACGTGGTAGCAGTCAAGATTGTGGACATCAACCAATTCAACGCGGTGGCATTCAACCAATTCCTAGTGGTCGTGGTTCTCAAGATCGTGGATATCAACCAACTCAAAATGGTCGTGGAGGTGGTACTCAAAATCGTAGTGGATATCCACTGAATCCACGTGGTATTAGTCAAGATCGTGGACGTCAATCAACTCAAAATGGTCGTGGTGGCGGCATTCCGGCTCGTGGTCGTGGCAATGGTTTTGGTACTCATCCTATTACTGATAATCCTAATCCAAGAGGTGCTCGTGTCGTTCGTGGAACTCGTCAACCTCGTGGTAATGGCAGCAATGATGCAAGCGTTGCTTAAATTTATTGTAATAATTTTTGTTACATTTTATTAAAGTTGTTTTTGTTTAAAATTGTTATTGTTTGACAATGATAAAAAATTTTTATTAATTTGATTCAAGACTTTCAAAACCATCAGGAATAGGAGGTCGTCCTTTTTTCTTTCCTTCAGTTGTTATTTGCCTTTCGTTTACTTCAAGGATTGGAAATTCAGTTGTCTCAAATACAGTACTTTCACCAGAGTTTACACCGATATTTCCCAATGATCTTTCAGCAGAATTTGTTCCAAAAGAGGATGGTCGTGGCACTGATGAAGGTGGAATAGAACCTGGACTTGGAGAGAATCGTTGAAAAAAATATCCAATATTATTGATAAAACTAAAATAATTTTTATGTAATTTTTATTTTAAAGAAAATGTGATACATACGCATTTAATTGTCCAGCTGGGTCATTTGGGTTTGGTGGTGCATTACCAAATTTCAATTGGCTGCCAAGGTTTAAACCTTGTCCCTCTTGTACCCCAACACCGCTATCAAGGCCTAATCGTTCACCTAGAGAATTTTTGGGTTAAAAAAATCTTTAAATTTTAAGATTTACCTCCAATTAAAGCACCTCCACCTAATTGTGTATCAAATTTTCCAGGGCCTCCAGTGAACTGTAAAGATCTGTCACCACCAAACCCAAATATCTTAAATCAAATTTTAAAATAAATGTTGTTTAAAAATGGTAAAAAAAAACAAACATTTGCAGATTGCCCAACTCCAAATTCAAGATCACCTCGTGGATTTTTATTAATATTTATTGAACCAAGATTTATTTGACAGGATACTGTAATTTTTTTAAAAGTTTAAATGTCGAAAGTATTTGAGAAAAACTTACCGTAATCAATAAATAATAATGTAACAAATAAAAATAAATTAAACATTTTTATTTTCACTCAAATAATAGATTTTTCTTTGAAATGCTTTTTAATTTTGGCCTTAAAAACATCAAAAAAATGTATGAATGAATGAATCATTGAAACAGAAAAAAAAGAAGATCAAAGCCGGTTTTTGAGAGATTGAAAGAAGAAGGGAGGATTCTTCATGGTTTTAAAAAAAGGGACAAAGTCAAACTGGAAAAAGGAACAACATTATTATTATTTTTGACTTCATCAAACTTTCATCTCTCTTTTTTTTGATGATGGTGGTGAAAAGGAACGTATCGGATTAAAAAGAATGTTTTTGACTTTGAGAAAGTGATGAATTGGAAATTGGAAATACATTTAATGGAACTTTGTCGTCATTTGCGGTTGAACGAGCGGGCTGCATTTTTGCTTTCATTTATTGATTCACATTTTTAGCCAACTGATTAGCTACAAATTTATCATATCGATTTGGTTTATGATCTCAAAATCTAATCATGAAATCTAACTTTTTGTGGTCAAGGCCATCTCATGATTTTTTATTCATCTTCTCCGTTTTTCAATCAAGATTAATCGAACTAAATCCCCCCTTTTATTAATCCCCTTTACAAGTAAAATAGCAGAAAATTGACTTTATTTCAAAATAACAGAAATTCAAAACAATAAAAGTCAAAAAAAACAATTGATACAAAAAATGATACATGTACGTACAAAAAAATGTTAGTAGTTCCCAAAACCAAGTTACTATTGAAGGATCTTTTCTTTTTCTTCTTGCTTCTTCTTCTTGGATAATTGATCAAGTTCAGTGAAAAATTGTGATTCTTTGCCAACTCCACCCTAAAAAAATGTGCATATTAATCATTGATAAACAAAATTCTGGCAACAGCAGAAGTTCAAGGATGATGAAACTTTTAGTTCTTCAACACTATCAGTTATATCCCAAATCTCCACTGATACAATGTGAATTACAAACATGGAGGAGAAAAAAGGAAAGGGGAACGAAGAAAAGGCAAAGAAATTTCCCTTTTTTACCTATCCTTTTCCCCCTCCACGTTTATGTCGCCCATTGTTTCCCTTTTACATACAAAAAAGAACTTACATGAACAGTTTCATTTCCAAGATTGAGATCACTATCAAGTTGTACACCCTTTTTCTTATCACCACCAAAGGTATTGCCAATACCGTATTGTCCACCCTTGCCATCCAAGATTCCACCATGTGATGAAACTGTGCCACCAGTACCATTTCCACCAGTAAATGTTAATCCACTACTTGTACCATATCCAGAAACATTAATTCCATGATGAATTGAAACTTCGTCACTTCCGTCAGGTCTTTTGTTAACATCAACACCACCAAATGGGAGAGGAATTGTATATGCTAAAAAAGAGAAAGATATAAAGGATATGAGATAAAAAGAGGATAAACAAACCATGAATAAAGTAGATTGAAAGTGAAGCAAAGAAAAAGACGGTGATAAGTTGGTGGGACATGGCTAAAAAGAAAGAGTTGTTAAAAAACGGATTAAACTTGAATAGCGCGAAAGAAGAAATTTAAAGAGCAAAAACATGAGTTTACTTTTAATTGGAAGATAAAAAAACAAAAATGAAGAGCAAAAAATGTAAAACGCAAAAGAGTGATAGAAAAAAAGTAATAATGGCAAAAAGCAAAGTTGAATCAAAAGAAATTGGAGCGAGCAAAAAAAGAAGAGACACAACTTTGAACGTTCGACTCTCATTTTTTTGGCAATAAACGAGAGAGAAGTGACATTATTTTGCGCAAATGTCCACTTTTTTTTCATTGTCTGCAGCAGATCAGAAAAGCGATAGCAGACAGTCTGCTATCGCTTTTCCGATCGAAATTTTCGGCACTGTTTTTTATCGATAAAACTGTTTTTGATCACCAAAAACAACTTCCCAAGCCCCAAAAACAAAAGATTTACAATTCTATGGCTTTTATTTTGTCAGTACAAAAAAACATGTTAAGAAAAAATTCGTTAATACAAGAAAAAAAGTGTACAAGAAAAGGATTTAGAGATCTCTCAAATATTTTTTGATTATTATTCATTTTCGTTCAAAAGCAGCAGCATTTCTGAGACGTTTATAATTTTCTGGAATTGGTTGTTGAAATTGCTAAAAAAATAATATTGATTTAAACAAGATTTTAGAATGTAAATTAAAAACTTACAGCTAAATCAATTTTAAGGTATAAAGATTCCAGTATCTAAAAATGATTATTGTTTAATGCTTATCGAACAATTTGATAAAAAAAACTTACAGCTTGATAAAATTTACTTCTCCCTTTAGACGATTCATGGTCAATTGTTGCAGCATCAACGGTAGAAGAAGTAGTAGAATATCCAAAACCAAATTGTTGACTTTTTGATGACATAATATTTTTTTAATGTAATAGTACTTAATAATAATAATAAATTGTTTAAAGAATGCAGCAGCAAATAATCATTCAACAATTGAAAAAAAGAGAGAAGAAAGAAAAATGAGAGAAAGCAGCAGCAACACAAAAAAAGGAAATGAAAAATTTGAAATTTGTTTTTTGAATAAAAACGAGACTCATGAAAAAGCGCGTACTTTTTGCTGTTGATTTTTTTTTGAGTTGTGTTTGGAGGGCTAATTTTCTTTGAAAGATAATATGTCTTTAAGGTTAATTTCCCATGGCATTGATTGATTTTGGTATTGTTTAAACATTGATTGCAAAAAATGGAGATTACAGTAACCTATGCTTACAAATGAAAAGATATATGATATCTATTTATACATTTATCTGTAGTATTTTGGTTCAAATTTTTTTTTATAAATTAAAAAATGCTGTTTTTGGGATTGACCCTTAAGGGTATTTGCTTATCACATTCCCAAGGCTCTTAAAACGAAAAAGTGTTCTTCCAGTATGTGCGTGTGACTGGAGTTACACTTTTACCAATATTTTTACAATTTTTTAATCTAAAATGTCTTTATTACAACCATTTGATTTCCGCCCGCTTTCCCCACCAAAGTCTTTAACATTTGATGAAAAATCTGGATACTTAAAAATTACAAGTAATGATTTTTCAACAAAATTTATGTATCAGCTTGTATTTAATGTTAATAATATGTAAGCATTCTTTTTATATCCTTCTTTAATCAATGTTTTATAATAGTACACTTCAATATCCAAATGCTCACGAACATCACCATTTAGCTCCTTTGGATGTTGGAGAATATTTAGCAATATTAGATGCAAATTATATCTTTCACGTTTCGGATATTCGAAATGATTCTCTTTCACCATGGAATAAAGGGAATCATAAATCCAAGCAACATTCATTCATTGTTGATGAAATTTCTGGTACTTGTAAAAGGGCAGATACAAGGGAAGAAAGAGAACGATCAAATGCGAAAGAATATTATGCAAAACATCCTGATCAAAAAGTTACAAAAAGGGTTTGATAAAATTTGCTTAGTTAAATATAAATACATTCTTTTATTAGATATTCCTTGCAATTACTACTGGCAGTATTCGACCACAAGCAAATACATTTGTTGTAATTTATTATAAGATTGATGAAAATTTATCCCATCAATCTTTGATTAATCGAACTTCAGTTTCTTCTTCACAAAATCACGAACAAGAAGATAATAGCTTATTTGAAGATGATGGAGTATCAAATATTGAAATAAAAGAAGATCCAGAAAGACAAGCTATGGATTTATTAGATGGAATGCTTTTTACAAAAGGTCCAACAGAAAATAATGGAACACTTAAGGGTTCTGTTAATCAAACTCCCTCAATATCTACGGCATCTGCAGTACTTCAAAGCAATGATAGGAAGCGATCAGCTATTACAGAACAACGAGCACCAGTAGCAAAGAAGCCTCCTAAAATTACAATCCTCAATCCTGTGGCTTCAACACCTTCAACAACATCAACATCTTCAAGCACAAACTTTATTCGAAAACGCCATTTTGGTTTATTTGAACATACTCCATATCTCTGTGATCCACCAACAAATCTTCAACATACACCTCAATCTTCACATATCGATAAATCAGCAAAGTAAGCTTTACTTAAATTTATAATTTTATACATTCCCATTCTTTCAGGAACTATTACAAAGCCAACAACCTTACAGTTGAAGCATATCAAACATCTTTTCCATTTCAACTTCAAAAAGGAAAAGATTTAAAATTTAAAGGTAAAAGAAAATGTGCACATTGTAATGCTGAAGTTGCAATAGATGATAATACTACTGTAATCACACATTATGAACCATTTGAATATTTGATTTCAAACAGCAATCATATCACATCTGGACATGGAAATCGAGTAATTTGTATTAAGTTTAGTTGTTTAAAAGCTCGATATCCATTTATTGATGAAAAGTCTTTTATTGTTAATAATACCGTATCTCAAGTTGAAGCTAAAAATGTTTTTGATTTGATTTTTTAAAGTTTTTTATTTGTATTGAAATGGTTAATAAACATATTGCATAAAAATTTTGGATTTATTTACAACATTCCCAGAAGAAAAAATAAAAGAGGAGGATCAGAGTAAAGTCAAACTGGAAAAAGGAACAACATTATTATTATTTTTGACTTCATCAAACTTTCATCTCTCTTTTTTTTGATGATGGTGGTGAAAAGGAACGTATCGGATTAAAAAGAATGTTTTTGACTTTGAGAAAGTGATGAATTGGAAATTGGAAATACATTTAATGGAACTTTGTCGTCATTTGCGGTTGAACGAGCGGGCTGCATTTTTGCTTTCATTTATTGATTCACATTTTTAGCCAACTGATTAGCTACAAATTTATCATATCGATTTGGTTTATGATCTCAAAATCTAATCATGAAATCTAACTTTTTGTGGTCAAGGCCATCTCATGATTTTTTATTCATCTTCTCCGTTTTTCAATCAAGATTAATCGAACTAAATCCCCCCTTTTATTAATCCCCTTTACAAGTAAAATAGCAGAAAATTGACTTTATTTCAAAATAACAGAAATTCAAAACAATAAAAGTCAAAAAAAACAATTGATACAAAAAATGATACATGTACGTACAAAAAAATGTTAGTAGTTCCCAAAACCAAGTTACTATTGAAGGATCTTTTCTTTTTCTTCTTGCTTCTTCTTCTTGGATAATTGATCAAGTTCAGTGAAAAATTGTGATTCTTTGCCAACTCCACCCTAAAAAAATGTGCATATTAATCATTGATAAACAAAATTCTGGCAACAGCAGAAGTTCAAGGATGATGAAACTTTTAGTTCTTCAACACTATCAGTTATATCCCAAATCTCCACTGATACAATGTGAATTACAAACATGGAGGAGAAAAAAGGAAAGGGGAACGAAGAAAAGGCAAAGAAATTTCCCTTTTTTACCTATCCTTTTCCCCCTCCACGTTTATGTCGCCCATTGTTTCCCTTTTACATACAAAAAAGAACTTACATGAACAGTTTCATTTCCAAGATTGAGATCACTATCAAGTTGTACACCCTTTTTCTTATCACCACCAAAGGTATTGCCAATACCGTATTGTCCACCCTTGCCATCCAAGATTCCACCATGTGATGAAACTGTGCCACCAGTACCATTTCCACCAGTAAATGTTAATCCACTACTTGTACCATATCCAGAAACATTAATTCCATGATGAATTGAAACTTCGTCACTTCCGTCAGGTCTTTTGTTAACATCAACACCACCAAATGGGAGAGGAATTGTATATGCTAAAAAAGAGAAAGATATAAAGGATATGAGATAAAAAGAGGATAAACAAACCATGAATAAAGTAGATTGAAAGTGAAGCAAAGAAAAAGACGGTGATAAGTTGGTGGGACATGGCTAAAAAGAAAGAGTTGTTAAAAAACGGATTAAACTTGAATAGCGCGAAAGAAGAAATTTAAAGAGCAAAAACATGAGTTTACTTTTAATTGGAAGATAAAAAAACAAAAATGAAGAGCAAAAAATGTAAAACGCAAAAGAGTGATAGAAAAAAAGTAATAATGGCAAAAAGCAAAGTTGAATCAAAAGAAATTGGAGCGAGCAAAAAAAGAAGAGACACAACTTTGAACGTTCGACTCTCATTTTTTTGGCAATAAACGAGAGAGAAGTGACATTATTTTGCGCAAATGTCCACTTTTTTTTCATTGTCTGCAGCAGATCAGAAAAGCGATAGCAGACAGTCTGCTATCGCTTTTCCGATCGAAATTTTCGGCACTGTTTTTTATCGATAAAACTGTTTTTGATCACCAAAAACAACTTCCCAAGCCCCAAAAACAAAAGATTTACAATTCTATGGCTTTTATTTTGTCAGTACAAAAAAACATGTTAAGAAAAAATTCGTTAATACAAGAAAAAAAGTGTACAAGAAAAGGATTTAGAGATCTCTCAAATATTTTTTGATTATTATTCATTTTCGTTCAAAAGCAGCAGCATTTCTGAGACGTTTATAATTTTCTGGAATTGGTTGTTGAAATTGCTAAAAAAATAATATTGATTTAAACAAGATTTTAGAATGTAAATTAAAAACTTACAGCTAAATCAATTTTAAGGTATAAAGATTCCAGTATCTAAAAATGATTATTGTTTAATGCTTATCGAACAATTTGATAAAAAAAACTTACAGCTTGATAAAATTTACTTCTCCCTTTAGACGATTCATGGTCAATTGTTGCAGCATCAACGGTAGAAGAAGTAGTAGAATATCCAAAACCAAATTGTTGACTTTTTGATGACATAATATTTTTTTAATGTAATAGTACTTAATAATAATAATAAATTGTTTAAAGAATGCAGCAGCAAATAATCATTCAACAATTGAAAAAAAGAGAGAAGAAAGAAAAATGAGAGAAAGCAGCAGCAACACAAAAAAAGGAAATGAAAAATTTGAAATTTGTTTTTTGAATAAAAACGAGACTCATGAAAAAGCGCGTACTTTTTGCTGTTGATTTTTTTTTGAGTTGTGTTTGGAGGGCTAATTTTCTTTGAAAGATAATATGTCTTTAAGGTTAATTTCCCATGGCATTGATTGATTTTGGTATTGTTTAAACATTGATTGCAAAAAATGGAGATTACAGTAACCTATGCTTACAAATGAAAAGATATATGATATCTATTTATACATTTATCTGTAGTATTTTGGTTCAAATTTTTTTTTATAAATTAAAAAATGCTGTTTTTGGGATTGACCCTTAAGGGTATTTGCTTATCACATTCCCAAGGCTCTTAAAACGAAAAAGTGTTCTTCCAGTATGTGCGTGTGACTGGAGTTACACTTTTACCAATATTTTTACAATTTTTTAATCTAAAATGTCTTTATTACAACCATTTGATTTCCGCCCGCTTTCCCCACCAAAGTCTTTAACATTTGATGAAAAATCTGGATACTTAAAAATTACAAGTAATGATTTTTCAACAAAATTTATGTATCAGCTTGTATTTAATGTTAATAATATGTAAGCATTCTTTTTATATCCTTCTTTAATCAATGTTTTATAATAGTACACTTCAATATCCAAATGCTCACGAACATCACCATTTAGCTCCTTTGGATGTTGGAGAATATTTAGCAATATTAGATGCAAATTATATCTTTCACGTTTCGGATATTCGAAATGATTCTCTTTCACCATGGAATAAAGGGAATCATAAATCCAAGCAACATTCATTCATTGTTGATGAAATTTCTGGTACTTGTAAAAGGGCAGATACAAGGGAAGAAAGAGAACGATCAAATGCGAAAGAATATTATGCAAAACATCCTGATCAAAAAGTTACAAAAAGGGTTTGATAAAATTTGCTTAGTTAAATATAAATACATTCTTTTATTAGATATTCCTTGCAATTACTACTGGCAGTATTCGACCACAAGCAAATACATTTGTTGTAATTTATTATAAGATTGATGAAAATTTATCCCATCAATCTTTGATTAATCGAACTTCAGTTTCTTCTTCACAAAATCACGAACAAGAAGATAATAGCTTATTTGAAGATGATGGAGTATCAAATATTGAAATAAAAGAAGATCCAGAAAGACAAGCTATGGATTTATTAGATGGAATGCTTTTTACAAAAGGTCCAACAGAAAATAATGGAACACTTAAGGGTTCTGTTAATCAAACTCCCTCAATATCTACGGCATCTGCAGTACTTCAAAGCAATGATAGGAAGCGATCAGCTATTACAGAACAACGAGCACCAGTAGCAAAGAAGCCTCCTAAAATTACAATCCTCAATCCTGTGGCTTCAACACCTTCAACAACATCAACATCTTCAAGCACAAACTTTATTCGAAAACGCCATTTTGGTTTATTTGAACATACTCCATATCTCTGTGATCCACCAACAAATCTTCAACATACACCTCAATCTTCACATATCGATAAATCAGCAAAGTAAGCTTTACTTAAATTTATAATTTTATACATTCCCATTCTTTCAGGAACTATTACAAAGCCAACAACCTTACAGTTGAAGCATATCAAACATCTTTTCCATTTCAACTTCAAAAAGGAAAAGATTTAAAATTTAAAGGTAAAAGAAAATGTGCACATTGTAATGCTGAAGTTGCAATAGATGATAATACTACTGTAATCACACATTATGAACCATTTGAATATTTGATTTCAAACAGCAATCATATCACATCTGGACATGGAAATCGAGTAATTTGTATTAAGTTTAGTTGTTTAAAAGCTCGATATCCATTTATTGATGAAAAGTCTTTTATTGTTAATAATACCGTATCTCAAGTTGAAGCTAAAAATGTTTTTGATTTGATTTTTTAAAGTTTTTTATTTGTATTGAAATGGTTAATAAACATATTGCATAAAAATTTTGGATTTATTTACAACATTCCCAGAAGAAAAAATAAAAGAGGAGGATCAGAGTAACTTCATTAGGCAAATTATGGGTGATAAAATGGCAAAAAGATGAACTTCCCTAACGGGGAATCGAACCCCGGCCGCCTGGGTGAAAACCAGAAATCCTAACCACTAGACCATTAGGGAGGCGAAAGGAAGAGCCAATTTGAAGAATAGGTTTTATTATCTTTTTGCTTGCTGGCCAACACTTTTTCCAACGGCCTCGCTCGTTGTCTCTCTTTCAAAGTCACCTCTTAAAAAGAGATGGCCGCGTTCCTTTTTTCAAAGGAAACATTTTTATAATCACAAAAAGTTTTTGTTCTTTCTTTTTTAGTGGAGAAAAAATGCAACGAAAAAAATAGCAAATGCAAAATCAAAACAAATTTGTAGAATAAAACAATCAGCAGATTTTGTGTAGCTTTGTGTTTTAAATTGGAGCACTGTTTCTCTGAAAAATTTCAATAACTTTTTTGTTACAAATAATTTTTTAAAGTTTAAAATGGAAAAAAACAAAAAGAATATTTTTTGCTTAAGAATTTTTCTAAAAATTACCACGAAAATTTTGTTGAAAATGCCATTATAAACACAAAAACTCATGTCAAATTGACAGTCAATGTTTTGTTGTTTTATAGACTTTTTTGATTTTCATTAATTGCAATAAATTACCAGAAAAAAAGAAGTGATAAGCTTTTACAACCTAAAATTAGCTTCTGTATAAATTATTACATTCACGTGTTTGTTTAACCCTAAAAAAGAGAAACGATAACAAAAATGAACATTTTTGTTCTCAACTTTTTGGGATTTATTTTTCTTCCTAAAAAAGTTAAAATCAAGAAACAAAGATTTTCGGATAATTGAAACGAAAGAGACATAAAAAAGACAGTGCGCAAAATGAAAATCAGTTATTTAAAAAAAGTATTGATTTAAATAGAAAAATTTAGAAGAAGAAAATGAGATAGAAAAAGGAGAGACTATTTACTTTTGTGGAAAGCGATTGACAAATTTTTTTTCTGTCGCTTATTTTTGTTTTTATTTAACCAAAAACAATACTAATTTCTTTTTTTTCTAGCTCATAACACAATATTAAATTTAAATAAATGGTTATCAAACTTACATCCTAAAAATACAGAAACCGCTGAAATCACAAAATGACGAGATACAAGGTAATTTTTTATTCTTAAATGCAACAAGCATTTTTAACGATAAAAATTCGTATTTTAAACTTTTTTAAATTAAGAAAATATTTTTGTTTCGAAAAGAATTAATTCTAAAATTCTAAGAATACTGTATTTATCTAAATGTTCTTTTGTTTGTTCATTAATCACACATCACTCAAAAGCATCTTAATTTTGTATTTTAAGCGTTTTCTGACCCTTCTTTTAATTTGAACCACATTATTCGTCACCTGTTTGAAAAGCGATTGTCTCTCTTTTCTTAAAAAACATAATATATCAAGATTAAAGCAGCAAAAAATTTTTTTAAGGGACAGTGTTAAAACACACGTTAAAAAAATGATAAACTTTTTTTCCAGCAAAATCAGAGGACCGCCTATTTTTACTTTTTTAGCTTTTTATTTTATTAGTTGGTCCAAAAAAAAAATGCCTTCCATGTTTTTCTTTTTTGAGATTTTCGACGTCTTCATTTTTTTAAGAAGCTGCAAAAACTGAAAAGTCCGTTGACTTTTTTGCCAAAAATATTTTTACTGTTATTTTTTTCTAAAATGAATCCCTTTTTCTATTTTATGCTTCCAGAATAACTTTCGGTTTAAACTTTTAAGCTTGGAAAAGAATGTGTGAAAAAAGGGCAGAGTTTAAGTCCGAAAAAGCATTGCAGCATTTAAAATTTGTGAAACGCCTTTTTTCTTGCATCATTCATTTATATTTATTTATTTCCTCATTTTCTGTTTTCTTTTTAGCTTTAGTCATTTTTTGACCGTTCATTTTTTGAGGGCAAAAATAGCGTCATTTTTTTTGAAGTCTCAAAAAATTTTTGAGACGTCAAATTCTTATCTCAAAAATTACTGAAATTTTTTTAGTTAAATTACTTTTTTAATTTTTATCATCTTAAAATTTTTTTCAAAATTAACTACAATTTTAAATATTTTTTAAACATTATTTTTCCTTTTTTCAGAGAATGAAGAATCCCGTTGAAACATCGGAGGAATTTTTAGAAAGCATACGTGCAAAATTGCATTTACGAAATCCAAGAATTGTTAATTTAATTTCTGAATTTTATGCAACTGCTTTACTTTTGGTATGTGTTTATTCATTTTTTGATTTTTTCGGGAAGTTTAAGTTTTTAAAAATACAAAATTACAAGGATTACCAATTTCTAGGAAATTGAATCACCTAAAAATATTTAAATTTGAATAAATTTTGTTCAAAAATGAAAACATTTAAAGCCGATTCAAACTATTTTTCTTTTATAAAAATTAAAAATTTTAGTTTATTGGCATTGGAATCGTTATGCAATTTATTCTCAGTCATGAAAAATTAAACACATGGATTCAAATCAATATTGGTTGGGGTTTTGCTTTAACCCTTTGTGTTTTACTTTCATCAAAAACGTCAGGTAAAAATAAACTCTTTTAACCACATTTAAAAAAAAACCCATGAGGCACAAACAAAAAGCAGTGAACGGCATTTCCGCTGTTGTTGCATCATTGCTCCTTTTTTTTGACTCGAGGCTGTTTCTTTTTTTCTTTGGTTGAAACAAACTTTGTCAAAGCTCAAAAAGTTTTTTGCTTTTTCAAATTTATTTAACAAAAAAAGCACAACAAAAAAGAAGCAAATGTTTTTTTTCGTTTTGTCGATTTCGGATCATAATAATAAAATGAGTAGATTTTTTGGTTGCGAAAAAGTATTAAAGCTAAAATTTCTGTTTTGATTGTTCTTTCATGCAAAAACATTTATGTCATTAAAACAAAGTTTTAAAATTTTTAAAAGCAACAGATTGCAAAAGATTATTTGATAAAAGTGTTAAAATTGATTAAAATTGTACAAGTTTTTTTTCATCGATTTTAAAGCCGACGGATTAAGACAAAAATTATTTGGGAAAAAATTTTTGAAAAAAAGATGTTTGTTTTGTACTTTTAGAAAATCACAAAGTTCATTTTTCTGTTTAAATAAAAAGGTGCAAATTGTCTGATGTCTGATGTCAACTTTTAAGCTTAATTAGTAGTTTTAATGGAATCGTGAAAAAATTTTCGAACAAAATTAACGAAATTTAACAAATGCATTTTTTTAACACCCAATTGGTTAGTTAATTTTTATTTTAGTTTGAATTGTAAAAAACTTGTAGCATATTTTGAATAATGATATAAAGCAGATGTCTTATTTGATTTAGATTCATGTTTTTTTCATCAATTTTAAAGCCGACGGATAAAGAAAAATTTATTATCCGTTTTTAAGATTTATAAACTTTTTTGACAATTTTAAACAAATCTACAAATATTCAAATAATTTCTCTTAAAAAACTGAAGAAAAAAGTAAACTAAAAAAGTGAATTAATTTAAAACAGCGTTAACAAACAACAATCGATTGATTGATCGTCTGAACATGATTTATTTCCAAAAACTAAAAAGAAAGAAATTTTTTGTTAAAAAAATGCATTCATTTTCTGCAAATGTTTATTTAAAAATTTTTTCCTTGCATTGCTTGATTTTCTTAAATCGCACTATTTTTTGAAAATTTAATTTTTTTATTAAACGCACGTGTGTTCTTCAGTACTAAGGAAATTTATTTTTACAGGACCAACAAAGTGCCTAGAAATGAATATGCAATTATTTAATAAGAAAAAGATGCATCTTGGTGCAAAGATTTTTAAGCCAAAAAAGATAATTTTTTCCATTAAATTATCTTTTAATTTTTTTTTCACAAATACCTAAGAATAAATAAAAAAAACCCTTGCAAAAAAATCATTAAAATTACACCTACAATTTTTTAGGAGGTCACATGAATCCAGCTGTCAGCTTTTTAATGTATACTCGGAAAATTTTATCTTTTACTGATTTTATCCTTTATTCAATTGTACAAACAATGGGTGCATTTGTTGGTTCTGCTTTAGCATATTTTGTTTATTACGGTAATCTGCTTTTTGATTGCTTAAAGTCCCAAATATGTAAATTTTTTAAGATCAAGTTCAACATTATGCTGGAAATCTTCGAACAGTTTCTGGAGCAAATTCTACTGCAATCCTTTTCTGTTCATTTCCACCAGAACATTTAACAAATCGTGGAGCATTTATTGATCAAATTGCCGGAACTGCAATTCTAACAACATTTGTTACAGCTGTAATTGATAAACGAAATCGAGTTCCAGAATCTATGCATGCCATTCTTTTTGGTGTTACTTTGATCACAATTGGAACCTCATATGGCATGAATCTTGGATATCCAATTAATCCAGCACGTGATCTAGGCCCAAGGATTTTTGCATCATTGATTTATGGCACAGAAGTTTTTACATTCCATGATTATTATTTTTGGATTCCTGTGTAAGTCCCCTTTTATTCCATATAGTAAGACATAATGTAACTGCCTAAAATTTTAGAATTGCTCCATTCCTTGGTGCTTTTATTGGATCTTGGATTTACACGTTCCTTGTATCCTTCCAAATTCAAGAAGAAAAAAGAGTTGTTGTACTTGAAAAAAATGGTGATTTGGAACCACTTGAATAACTTTCAATTTTCATCGAAGCTTTATATTTTTTTTACAAATTTGTTAGTAGTATTATTTGTCTAAAAAATTTCTTTCTTTTTTTAAAAATATTTAATTAATAAGAAAAAGTAATACAGTATCAAACTTGGAAGAGATATATGAAATCCCATTAACCCGTTTTTAAAATACAGATATAAACAACGATAATTTACAATTCATGAATACTTCGATTTCCTTCAATATATTGTTGATTGCTGTACCAATGAGAATCAAAATTTGGCATTCTTGCAATATTTGCTCCACCAAGCCAGGCATCAAATCTTGGATTCTTTGAAACATTTCTAACTTTTATTCCATGAAATTTTATCGATAAACAACTTTGAATTCTTTCAGCAAATCCAGGAATTGCTGAAGTTCCACCAGTAACTAAGATATTTTGTTGAAGATCCTAAAGGGTGTATTATTACAATACAAAAATTTAGCCATTGATGCACACTTACATCTTGAATGCTAACATCATTATATTGCAAAACATGTTCAGCCATTTCTGTAATTGTTGGTTCAGGACATGATTCATTTGTTGTCTGTAAAAGTAAATCAAAATTTCGATCAAACATTCCTTCAGTAAGCGAATAAATTTCATCTTGAAAAATATGTGTTCGACCATCTGGGAAGACATATGTCTTTGCGATTTTATGATTAGGTTTTTCTCGAAGTGGAATTGTTGAAATTTGTAAAGTTGATTGTACAAAATCTTTCAATGTTTCATGTACAGCCCAAACATGATAGGTACTTGAAAATGGTGGCAAATCAGTTTTCATTTCACAATCCAATGGACCAAGTGGAGAAACAACTTTGGCACTTTTTATCATATATTTCGGAGTTATTGGTTCATTCATTTGTGAAAAATATTCTTGTGCTTGATCAACAAGAAAATGTCCACCAATATCTGCTTTCCAATATGCTATAAGATAAAGGGGGATTTGATATATCCATTTTTAAAGGATTAACGCTTACATTTTTTTAAAGCAAAAAAATCAACAACTGGAATCACACTTGTATGTGATGCACCACTGTCAATCACCATTCCACTGGACATGAATCGGCTGGCACTATAATGAAAAAATTTGCATAAACCCTTAATGAGGGATAAATCTTACAGTTGAAACACTGCACTTGGTTTAATGTATAATCCATTGCATTTAAACTTTTCAAACATAATTTCAAGTAATTTTTGTCTTGATTTTTCTGGAGTATGCTATAAATGTAATATCGTAGGATTTGATAAATCCATATTTAGCTTACCAATGCCTCAGAAAACATAAAAAATGTTTCATCTGGGATACAATTTAACCGTTTAATAATGCCATTTATAACTTCTTCAAATAAATCCCAATCTTGAACTAAAATGGGGATATTATATATCTCTCTCGAAAATATATGTAAAACAAACTTAATCCATCAAAGATTATTGGATTTAGTTTCATCCCTTCGATTGGAGTTTTAATAGCATCATCTAAAAAGTATTGATTTGAGCCATCTGTTGTTGATTTTTTTACTCCTGCAATTGATGAAATTTCCATTTGTGGCTTTCCTAATCCGTTGGAACAATATCCAGCTCGAATTGTCTCAGATCCCAAATCAATTACAACTGCATTAACATTATCTAAAAAGAGTAAATTTGCGTATCCTTTTGCTATTAATGTAGGGATATTGTACAAACCATAACTGGATTGATAAGCGGCATCCATCTTATTTTAATAATTTTTTTATAAATGACAGATAAAAAAGATAATTATTCAGCTGAATATATTTTTTTACAAAATTTCTGCTGTTAAAAAACTCTTTTTTTCAGCAGAATCAAAGCAAATGCTATAAGCGTAATGAACAAAACGCCAAAAAATTTTAGTTAACAAAGTTTAAAAAATAACGAAAAAATTGTTTTTTCAAGTGATAATAAAATTAAGGCGATTTTGCGGAAAATTTATTTTTTCGATATTTAATCATTGAATTTTAATGTGCCATGAAAATTAAATTGCAACGAATTAATCCTGAAAAAATAAATTTTTGCAAATTATTTCCGCGCATATGTTTTTTACGAAACACATCTCCAAAAAAGTCTACCGCTAAAATTAAATCATAAACAATGCATTAATGTCAAATTAAAGTCGTTTTTTGTGAGGCTGTTTTACGATAAAATAAGAAATTATTTTGTAAGGTTTTAAAATCTTATTTTTTTAAATATTTATTGGTTCACCTTTAAAGATGTGAACGTCGACAGAATTTTTTTATTAGTGTCGACGTTCACCTCTCTGTTTTTTGCAACCTTTCTTTTTTCATATGCCATCTTTGAAATAGAAAGCGTCCATTTTCCTTAGCGAACGAAATTTTAACAATTGTCCTTCGCTAAAAAAATGTTTGAAAAGTTTTGTATTTATTTGTTTTATCAACGTTTTTTGTTTTTGAATATTTTGTTGCTATCATACATTTTCCACACCGGAGAGCTTTTTATAATTTTGTCAGAATTAATAAGATCAAGAGTAAATATGTTAATGTTCAAGGATTATTAATGACATTATATATTAATTATTTTTCATTTTTAGCCGTATATACAACAGTTTGATGGAAAATGTAGCAAATTCATTTTTTCACAAATGTTATACTTTTTATGTTTTTGTAACTATTATCATACATATTACCTTAAATCATTCGAGTTATCTCCCTTGAAAAACAAACCATAAATTTTTTTTTGATTGAAGTTTCAATATTTAAAATAAAATGCGGATCCATTTCATTTCAAAAAGAAGTTGTAACTTCCATTATCCAGTTTTAAAAGTTCAGTTTAAGGTTGCCTTTTTTAAAAACTCAAAACTTTTGCTTCTAATTTTAGATAAAATTCCGGTATCAAATTCAACTTATTTTCTTTTGTATAATCTCTCTTTTTTGTAAATGAAAAATACATGCAACTGGATATTTATTTCATTTTTTGAATCAAAAAAAAATGCGGTAAACGATAGATATATCAAAAATTTCTGACCTTTGTCCATGTTTTTTTTTCGACACTCTGTTTTGATTCTTTCTTTTTTTTGTTATGTCAATAAAAAAGATGCAAAAGAAAGAAAAAATGCTGTTTCAATTGAAACCTTATTTTTTTCTTATTTCGGTCAAAAATAAAAAATGAGTATAAAAAACGAAGAAATTGAGTTAATAAAAAACATTTTTAAAGAAAGATTTTCTTGGATCAAAGAAATCTCTTTCTCCTTCCATTAAAATATGATTTTAAGTATATTTTTAAGTTTTTGTTTATTGAATAATGTTTTTGGATATTGTCCAGCATGTGAACAAAATAATAATTTTATGAATTTAATGAATTCTATTCGAAATGGGAATTATGCAAATAATAATAATAATAATGGTGTTGGAAGTGGACAAAGTTATGGTACTTCAAATAATTATATGGGAACCGGATTTGGTTCAACTTCAACCAACAACTTTAACCTTGAAGGATATGGTAATAGTAATGGGGGTGGAAGTAACAGTGGTAGTCAATGGACAAATCAGCCAATAAATGGATATAATGGTAATAGCTTTGGAACAACTTCTAATGCAATTGGTGGATTAAGCGGGATTAGTGGATTAAGTGGAATTAATACAAATGGAAACAGCGGATATGGGATTAATGGATTTTCAACAAATGGCAATCAAAACTTTAATGCTATCCCTGTTCGAATTATTACAACCGGTGGTGGATATGGTTGTTGTAATATGAATAGCTTTGGCCCATGTTGTCAACCTCAACAACAACAGCAAACTTTCACTCAGCCACAAAGTTTCAACACTTTCATCCCAAATCATTCAAGCTTTGGCGGAGTTCAAGCAACTCCAAGCAACGATGTTCCAGGACCCCTCCCACATCCGTCATATTCTCCACCTTCATCAATTGGATTATCATCATCTTCTGCTACAATATCCTCTCCACAACAATCTCCAACATTTGATTATGCTTCCACAGTTCATAATAATGTCCCATTTTCTTCACAACCTCTTCAACCAAAACAAAATGATGCAACAACAATTACATCGGCAACATTTGATTTTTATCCTCAACAACATATTAATACAAATCAACATTTATCTCCATCATCCCCATATCAATCACAGCAACAACAAACTCAAGAATTTCAATATTACAAAAATCCATATGGTTCTGCAGCAGCTTTTTAAATGATTAGTTTAAATATTTATTGTGTGTGAAGGATATCTATTTTTGAAAATAAAATAGATAAGATTTCTTTATGTTTAATAAATAATTTTTTTATAACAAAAAAGAGTCGAATATTTTAATTTCCAAATAAAAGGCTCTCGCATTAACCATAACAAAAAAATTTTTTGAAATTTAAATAAAAAATCATATAGAAATCCATGTTTTAAAAAAGTTATTTAAGCAAAGAAAAAAGGTTTTACACATGCTTAAAAAATTTGGGGGATCTGTTTTGTTGAAAAAAATGGACAATAAAGTTTTTCAGGCAAGAAAAAAAATAATCAAAAAATATTTGCAAATGTTCGTGTTTGTTTTTAGATAAGAATTTTTATAGAATATGTTTTTGGTAATTTTCAGAAAAAACTTAAATAATTTTTTTTACGAAATGAAAAAATCAAATAATTATTATAAAAAACGTTTTAAAAAAAGAATTTTACAAAAAATTTACAACTAAAAATAGTCATGATTATTCATACAGGTGTAATACCGTATGACCCAAAAAATAGAGGCAAAAAAGTTTCATTCTTTCAACAAATAAAAAAATTTTAAATTTTTTAAAAAATAAAATTGCTTAAATTATATATTTGAACATGAATTTTATGTAACATATAACTTCATACAAAGAAAAAACAGCAACAATATAATGGAATAATAATAATAAAGTTACAAATGATTTTCACGTTCATGTTGGATTTTCGCATTGTTTTCTCGATTTTTAACGTTCCTTTAGTGCCTTTTCACGTTCAGTTTGTTCTCCAGGATCAACAGTTAAATATTTCACAGGCCTTGGATTTTTCACTTCCACAGTTTCTGTATCAACCAAAGTAGGAACTAAAAAGTGCAATAAAATATGTACAAACAAAAATTATAAAAAAAATAATCTTACGTCCATCTTTATCATAATCATATTTTGGATTTTCATTCAAATAACCTCGTAATGGACGAATCCGGTTTCTTTGTGATCGACGAAGATTTAGTTCATCAATCTCAAGTGAATGCGGCTTTACCAATGTAGGTTTTGCCAAAACATATTTAACCTCTTTATCATTTTTCTTTTGAGCAGCTGTAATCTTGATAACAGATCCATTTGAACGAGTTGAATCATTGATTGTCGTGTTTAATTCATTACGTAATTTGACCGGAATCAATGGATTTCTTTAATAAGCAGCTCTTTCAGCTTCAGCAAAATTTGGCTAAAATTGAAAAAAATATATAAAAATGCTTTAAATAATTTTTTAAAAATGGATCAAAGGGTCCGCCTCCTTTAAGAAAAGCTGCACAATGCATTAACGCCGGTAATCATTAATTTCCAATGAATACTCATTGATATTGTGTAAAAATAAGCAAAGAAAATTTTTTCCGAATTCTACCTACGTTAAATTTCAAGATAGGTGGCGGATAAGGCACTGTTTTATCTTTCCCACTAATTCACAACCTTAAAATTCATATCATATTTAGAGACCGGCTGGGAACACTTTTTCCTTTCTTTTCTTTGACATTTTTTTCGTTACAGTAAGAAAAATAAAATTTTTAGCTACACCCTAATAATCAGACCTACTATACCTAAAATTTTACGCTGACTCCGAAAATGCAACTTAAAATTTTTCTTATGCCGGAAAAAATGCCGAAAATGCCACTTTTTGTTGTGGTTATAACTACAACTTTTTTCTTTATCAAACTTGAATTACAAGCTTAGCATCATTAGAAAGCCCGTCAAAAATTACACAACATACTAAAAAATCTCATGTGCGCGTATGTGCGCACATGAGATTGTTTCAAACGCAGAGCTAAAATTTAGTAAAAAGCACCCAAAAAAAGGAAGAAAAAAAAGGAAAGAAAGAAAGAACAAAGGAAATGCATTCTTTTTTGCAAAAAAAGGGAATAAAAAAGTGTCAAACAAAAGTGTTCCTTTTTTTTTCTTCGACGAAAAATTTTTGCTTCATGAAATTTTCAGACGGCGTTTTAGGGGTTTCAGATGCTTTTTTTTAATTTTTAATTTTTATTTTCGTCTTATTCAGGGTTGAAAATAGTATAATCTGACTAAAAAAATACGATTTTTTAAAAAGAAATTTTCGGCTGCCGGTCGCTAATCATATTTGTGTTTAAAATTACATTGCTTGAAAAATATTTTTATAGTTTAAAAAAGTTTTAATATTAAATGGCACTTTATTGTCATTTATAAAAATCTATATTTAAAATTCATAATAATATTGCAATTTTTTTGTTCAAATTTAGTATACATTTAAAAAAAAAATCAATGCGGAAAACATTTTTAAAAAATTACCAAAGAAAAGTAACCCGTAAAAAAGTTAAATAAAAACAATTATAAAAAAGAAAATGGAAAAATATATATATTTAATTTTATAATCCAGATTCTGCAATTCCTTCATCGTCTTCAATAAATGCAGGATTTTGATGAACTTCAATTCGAGGATTTTGTGTTTGTTGATTATTACCAAAGAGTCCAGGAGTTGGTGGAACAAAGCCATAATTGGATGTTGGATGTCCAGTTGGATTTATAAGATGTGGGTAATATTTTTCCAAGATATACACAAGGCAATGATGAATAAAAATGTATTGTTGCTAAAACAGAATGATAAAATTATTGGAATGTCTTTTTTTTATTTTCGGATAGTTGATTTTATCCTACTGTACATAGCTCTTTCAAAATTGTCTATTCTAAGAGTTTGGTATAACAGTAATATAGCACTTAGTGATATTGTGGACACAACTTCTTAATAGCGAACTTGTTTTACTTATATTTCGCTACAAATGTCTCTCAAAAAACTTACTTCGTTTTGTACCATATGACATCGTTCAAGCCGCATTTCATGTACAGTTCCAAAGACATCAATATTTTTACCAATATCAATATGTTGCATTAATCGATCCATTGCCATAAAACTTCCACTTCTTCCAACTCCTGCCGAGCAATGAACGATTGTAGGTTTATTGCTTGGAAATGGTGGAAGTTTTGAACGGAAAAGTCTTGCAAAATTTACAATTCCTGATGGATCATCTGGTACCCCAAAATCTGGCCATGCCATATAATGTAAATGTATAACATTTCGGGCAGTTTGTGGAGTTTCAGATAAATTTTGAAGTTTTAAATCACGAATTACAAATTCATCATAATGAATTTCATTTAAAAGTGTAACTTCAATATCTCCATATAGCACAGAGCGTTGATTATTATCGGGCCAATATTGATGGCATTTATCACGCCCTAAAATTTTAAAGAATATTAGTTAAAGTCGGTCCATTTTTTTGAAATTCAAATTTTTGAAATTTTTGAAAGATTTTTTTTTTGAAAGACGGTCATTTTTGAAAGAGATGGATGTTGAAATTCAAAGAATATGGCACATACCTTTTTCAACACATTTTGTTAATGCAATAATTGCAGGACATTGTTGTTCCCAAACAACTCTCCAAAAATCATCCCTTGTTGATGGCAAAGGCCCTTGGGCAGCAATAAATTCTCGACGAGAATTAAATCCCTACAAAATTTTATCATTCTCAAAAATCACCCCACCTAAATTTAAAGCTTACAGGAATATAATTTGCATTAATATAATCTGAACCTTCTTCATCATCCGTTGGAATAAGCTTAACACGAGAATGATCAAATGGTAAAATATTTGTAAAACGATTTTTTGAACGATTCACAGTTAAATCTGCAGCAATACAAGTTTGCCCATTTCCAACAAGTCTTAAATCATCATATTCTTCACTGAATCGAAAATCTGAATCAGCAGCCATTAAACGAACATGTTCAGGGAAATCAGGAATTCGAACAGGTCGACTAAAAACATTATAAGTTTTAAATTTGCATTAAAACATTTTTTTAGTTTTTAATTTATTAAAAATATAAAAATCAGTGTTGTTTTTAAAATATTTAATTTTTAATTTATGCAAAAAATGGTTTGTTTCTTTTTGCAAAATTATATTTTCTTCCAAATTTGTATTTTTTTGTTTCAATTTTCTGACGTTAAAAAATGCAAAAAAATATTTTTGATTCATAAATGACTAAAATGCTTAAAAACTGTCAAAAGTGACGTTTGTTGACATTTTTTTTCAATCTATATTCATTAATTCACTCCCTCACTTTTTTTTATAAATGTTTAATAAAAAAAAATGAAGGCGTAAATTTAAAGCTTAATTTTCGTCATAAAAAAAGTGTGAATAATAAAAAAAGTAATAAAAGTTTAAAGAATTAAAAAATGGAGTTTATGGAAACAGATTTTAAAAACTTAAAATATGTGTGTTTTGAAATTGCAGTAAAAGTATACGACGTATTTTGAATTTAATAGAGTAAAAACATTTTGTTCCATAAAATCCGAAAAAGGACTTTGAATCTTAATGGAGTTAAAATTAATATATGAATATTTTACAATTCCCAACTTGTAACTATAAATCACAAAAATGTGATTATAAACTGTTGTAATTTTCAAGAAATGTTGTAAAAAAACTTTTGAGCAAAATTGAAAAAGTGTGAACTCTTTTTGTTAAATTAAATTTCATGAAACACTTAAAGAATTATTTAGGTTAAAAATAAGTAAAAAACACTAAAAGGGGATAAAAAATACAAAAAAGCTTGCAAGAACGCTAAAAATAGAAAACATGAATTAGAGATTTTTTTATTTTTGCAAACCCGAAAAAATTAAAACTTTTAAAAGTGCACAAAAAACTTTTGAAACGAAGTTCTCACGTAATCAAAGTTTTAAACTCTTTTAAAAACAAACTATCAAATTTTAATGAACACTTAAAAATTCAAGCTATAAACATGTTTTTTTTCTGCCACCCCACAACTGCTTTAAATAAAATATAAATGTCATTTTCTTCAAAGATGCACTTTTACAGCCTTTTTTTAAAGTTTAAGTCCTATCTTTTTTAATGTTTCTCAAAATCTTTTTTGAAAAATTTATATATTTTTAAGTGTTTTTTTCCTTCTACTGGCGGCAGCTATTATTTTTCCCTTTCTTTTTTTAGTGACACACTTATTTTTTTTGCTCTTTTTTTTTATTCATAAAAAATATAGAGTGAATTTTTTAACAAAAACAAAACTTTTTTTCATTCAAGAAAAATTTCACAATGGCAAACATTTTTTTCGGAAGCCATTGCTTTTTTTTTCTCGTCCCCATTTTTTTTTCAAATGTTTCAAGTTTTCATGAATGAAAAAAACGATTCAAAAACGGAGAAAAAAAACGTTGAATGTTTTTTTTGTCGTTATAAAAAAATTGCATTGAGTACTCTCTTTTTCCGTTTTTTTAAAAAACTGAATGAAGTGAGTCTCCTCTATTTTTTTTATGTTTGCTATTGTGGGGCCCCCTTATATGGAAATGCAAAAGTATGTATGCCCTCCTCCCCCAACTTTTTTTCCCTTTTTCTGTCAAAGCAGCAGAAAACGACTGCCTGCACAAACAAGGCAATTTCATTTTTTTCTTCTTTTCCTTCCGTAAAAGCGTGGGAGTCATGTATAAAATAAAAAAATGAAAAAAATATAATACAAAGGCTTCAAAAGCAATTGCTGCTTTTTAGTCATTTTTTTGTGTGAGTTTTCAAAGCACAGAAAAAAGAAGAATGAAATAATATAAATAAATATTTATAAAAGTGTGCGTGTGTTTCAAAGTTTGTTCAAATTATATTTTTCAAAAATAGCAAATAAAGGATGAATGAAATTTGAAACTGTAGAATCTTAATTAACTCAAATCAATCGTCTCAAGACACAAAAACAAAATAATCGAAAATATTTGAAAACTACGATATTAGTAAAAAATAAAACTTTTTGGTTCAATTTAAAAACAATTTTTTGCAATTTTTGTAAATTTTTGTTTTCGTTGTGAGAATCACGAAAAATTTTGTCTCACAACGAAAATTAAATTATGCTGTAATTTTTCAAAAAATAAAAACTAACCTTTTTTGAACATTATTATTAGTTTTAATTACTGTCCATAGCAAAGATTTTTGCCCTGGTGGTGGACCTGATGGAAGACGTTCAAGTCTTTGATCCACCCCTGTTCTTTCTCGTAAAGATTTTGAACGACGATGATGTGGATTAAATGAATTTAAAGCATTTGGAATAAGTCCATTTGTATTAATTTTATTTTGTTGTTGATTTAATGGTCCTGTAGTATCCATTGGTTCATCCGTTGCAGTTGTTGTAATACATGTATTAATATTATTACATTGAATTGTTGTTGGTCCAGGAATATTATTATTATTATTTGTTGTTGTTGTTGGAACTGTTTGATTTGAAGCAGCTGAAGTTGTTGAATAAAATCCAAGTTTTGCAAGACTATCTGCAGCTCGCTCGGCCATTATCATTTTGAGGGCTTGCCACTGTGATTCTTTTGTTGATTGATTATGATTATTATTATTTTGTGGTGATCGAGTATTATTATTATTATTATTAAATGATGAAGTCGGAGAACGAGTTGACGAAGATGAAAATGGTAATGAGGATCTAAAAAAAACATTAAATTAGCATAAATTTATCGATTTAAAAATTTTAAAAAACGCAACAAATTTTATATTCGTTGATAAATTTTTTGATCAAAATTCCGATTTTTAAATCATGTTTAGGCTACAACTTTTTTAAATTACGTCAAAATCAACACATTTTAAAAATTTCTTTGAACAACGTGTCAAAACTCCCAATTTCAACCCCTCTCACAATTTTTCACTTTTGTAAAAAACCGCAAAAAAAACTTTTTCATTCTAAAAACAGCAGCAAAAAAAACAGTTCCCCTTTTGTTTTTCTATAAAAAAGCAAAAAACGAAAGAAAAAAGGCTGCTAGTATACATGTGTGCGGGGATGCCTAAGGGGTTGAAATTTTGCCGGAAGTGCCCCGCCTCTTAAAAAGAGAGAGCCTCCAATTTTTATTTTCTCAAGTACTGACTACTAACAAAAAAAAGAAGCTGCTTGAAAAAAGATAAGAAAAAAAGTTTTTTATTTTTTCCGTAGGCGCTTTTTTAATATGATTTTTTGCGGCATTTATTGAAGAAAAAAATATAATCTTGTTACGCTTTTTTTTCTTTTTTTTTGCAAAAAAATATAATAAAAACATTTGTAAATAATAAAAAATGCTATAAAAAAGTTGGATTGAAAAAAATTGAAAAATGTCAACAGAGAAAAAAGAGGGTATCAGCAATGATAAAAAATGCAGATAAATTGAAACTTATTTCCGAAGTACAATTCCACATATAAAAAAATTTAAAAGTGAGAAAGAACCTCAAAAAATTACAAAGGAAATCTCAAAACGAAAAGTATAGTGCTAAAATGAAAAATTTCGTTCCAAGATTTCTGGAAATAAAAATTAATTCAAATGTTTTAAAATGTTTTAATTTTATGAACTCCTATCACAAAAAAATTGATATGAAAAAATACTTCAAAAAAAGTGTGGTTATTTTCTGAAGAACTTGTAAGAATCCTTTTTAAAAAAACTTACTGTAAAACTCTATCTTTGTGTGTATCACTTTTAATATAAACCATTATAAATATTTTTAAACTAAAAAAAGAAAAAAACGCACAATAATAATAATTTTCTTTTTTTCTTTTTCAAACAAAAATAAGAAGTGACAAACTTCAATCAAACAAGAAATAATATATTTTCGCTTTTTTTCTTTTTTCGGTTTATTCTTTATTTTTTTGAAAGCTTATTTGAAACTCTCCGCGCAGAAGCAGCAGAAGAAGCAATAAAAATTCCCAGCATTGAAAAATTTTGTGCAAATATATTTTTTTGTTGTCAAAAAAAGAGAATCGCTGATTTTTGCAGTTTTTTCGCTTTGAAAAAAAGTGTCTTTGCTTGTACATAACTATGGTGTGGTGGTCAGTTTTCCTCGCAGTAGTAGAAAAAATACCAGAATAATAATGTTTTAAGCAATAAAGAAAACTATAAAGGATTTGTTGCTTCTGCTTGTGATTTTATTGATCCTTCTTAAAAAAGCAAGAAAAAAAGTTATAAATACGATTGAAAAAAAACAAGCTGTTTTTTGTTGTGTGAAAAAAGCAGATGACAATTTTTAAAGAATTCAAAAAGAAGCGTAAAGTAGTTTAATCTTTCAAGTTTAATATTTTTCGAAGGTTAAAAACACAGCAAAAGCTTTTTTTGTGTAAAATCAAGTGTCAACAAGTTTTTACATTTGACGTCTTCGAAGGTTTGTAGCTTTTTTGTGATTGATTTTTTAAAATTCGAAAAAGTAACAGAAAATAAAAACTTTAAAAATGACGGACGATTTGATAAATTTTCCATTTTTAACATTTTTTTTCAAATGGCATGAACCTGCTAATCAGGCAAAAGAACAACATAAAATAACCCTGAATGTCAGGTTCATACCTTATCGAAAACTAATGAAAATGAAAAGTGTGTCAAACTGCCCGCTCCCTTTAACGTTAAAGCACATCATTACTATTTTGTATGACTATTGTTCATACCGTTATTTAAAATATTATGTAAATTTTGCACCCCCTCTCAAAAATATAATTAAAATGGTAGATATCAAAAATCAAAATATAAAAAAAAATTGTTTTGTTTTAAACGGACTAAACTAAGCACAACACAAATTTGAAAGTATTAAATTACAATGAAAATTTAGGAAAAGAAAACAGCGTTTTTTCATTCTAAAATTCAAATTCGCTTAAAAGGACATGTACCAGAGATGCTGATACAGTAACCCCGTATCTTTATATCCCTCGAAAATTACTGTAAAAAACATACCCTTTCTTTCCTTTTCGACTTCGAAGCAGAAGATAAAAGATTAATGCCACTGAAGCTCCAATAAATATAAGAATTAATGCAATAAATACACTTTTAAATGTTGCTCCAACTTGGATAGGTTCTGTAAATTCACAAAAATATTAATCACATAAATCAAATTTAAAAAATATATTTAACGGTTTTTTAAAAAAAATAGCCTAAATTTAAGTGAAACAAAAATTCACACAGCGCAATAAATTTTTTTGTGTTGAACAGATCGAAGAGTTTTTTTTGCTAAAAAGTAAACAAAATAATGGTTTTTTAAATAAAAAGATTTTTAAAGCTGTGTTTATTGTGAATGATGGAAAGATAAATATGGGATTTTGTTTGGAGGGAAGGAAGAATTGGGAGGAGGGATAAATTTTGGGATAAATTTCAATTTTTGAAGGTGAAATAGGATTGGATTGGTTCGAAAAATTAAAAGCTTGATGTTTGTGTTTTATAAAAGTGCAAAATACGATAGTTACTAGAACTATTAAATTCCTAAATTTGAACAAATAGAAGATTTGATTCAACAATCAAAATTTTTTTCTCGTGAAAATTTTCGTCAAGCTTAGTTCCTAGAAAAAGTCCGATCTTCTTTGGACTTTCAGATTTTTTGGGTTCGATTTAAACGAAAATGGTTTTCACATTAAAACTCAGAATCAGGTGGGATCTTGTTTTCTTGAATAAAAAATTTTTCGAAAAAGGCCGAAACTTTTGTAATTTTAACTTGGTCCTTTTTACTCTTAGGTATTCTATTACCGTAATCCCATTGTTAGTTTTAACGCTTCTATTTTGCTTAAAAAAGTTCCACTTAAATCCACATATTTTTAATATAAACCTTTTTTCTCCCCAATTTTTGACGTAAAAAAACTTAAATAATATTAAGCTTCTTCTTTTTTTTCTATTCAGAAAAATACTAAAATTGCTAAAGCTTATTCTTCTAAAAAAACGTTAAATTAAAAGTCTTCAAAAAAAAAAGAAAAATAGCAAAAAAAGAAGGGGAGGAAAGAGAAAAAAAGGAGCCTCGTGGCTATGTGACACTCGAGAAAGAGAAAGAAAGAGAGTGGATTCACATGAAGCCATTTAAATGCTAAAAAGAAGGCTTGCCTCTTTTTTTCACGTACACATATTTTTTTTCATTCATGAAAAAGCAATAGACCAAAAAAGGCTAAAACGAAGAAGAAAAAACTATTGGGCGGGCATGAATGGATGAATATAATATAGAAATAGAAAAGGAGAAAATATAACTTAATTTTGTTTTTTTTCAAAAGTTTTTTTAAAAAATAGCAAAAAATATAAATTTTAAAAATGTCAAACACTCTTCTTCTTTTTTTTACTCTTGACATATTAGGAAGGAGGGAAAGGGAAACAAATATTCTACTTTTTTGCAAACAAGGAAATTTTTTAAGAGAGCAAACATTAAAAAAGCAACGTAATTTTACACGTTTTTAGCTATATATTTTTTTTCAACAAAATTTTTTATGTGAATGAACTCTGATAGTAATAACAAAAATTAAAATAGTAGTCCAAGTGAACGGAATAATTTTTAGTTTTACGGAAAAAGCTTAACTTTTTGAAATTTTGTATTTTGCTTTATTTAATAAAATTTTCAAAGAAATGGCTTAAAATGTTCAAAATATTAAAAACACGTGCTTTTTGTTAATATTCAAATTAGAAAGATTTGCTAAATCTAGCTAATCTTCTTCTTGGAAATTAAAAAAAAAGAACAAATTCAGTTTTTATAAATTTTCTCGAAAATTCTTTGTACAAAAATAATCAGTCGAAAATCCAGCAGTTTTAAATTTCTCTCAAATCTAAAACCTGTAAAAAGTTTCACAACACCAAAAAAATGTACTATTAAAGTTCCAAAGCTAAACTCTCAACTGAAAAAGATCTAAAACGAGATCATTTTATACTATGCCATGTCTCCCCCCAAAAGGGAACAAAAACTGTTGTAAAATTAGTACACTCCGCCTTCTTCTTCACTCCTTCTCTCTCATTAATTCCCAAAGCAATTAATGCAACATATAAAAAAAGTTTTTTTCCCTAGAATTAGAAAGCTACAAACATTAATTGAAACAGAAAAAAAGGGTGTTAAAAATGGATACAATTTTTGCTTGGATATTTGTTTTATGCAAAAAAATGCGACAGAGAAAAAAAAACTACGTCAATGAAAAACAATTTTGTACAAAAATTCGTTGAGCTTTTTTTATAATCATCATTAAAAAATTTTATCATGCAAAAAAGAGACTCATTGAGTATCTATCTTCAAAAATGGCACACTTAGCTATGTATAAATATATATATATATATGTGTCATGGCATTAGAAAAGAGGGATGACGTTAATGGAGCAAAAAATGATTTCAAATTTTGACCTTTTTTGAAACATCTTTTTTTTGCACATCATTTTGTTGCTGCTACTATTAATGCTTACAACTTCCATTCTGACTTCATTTTTGCAACATAAAAAACGAATATAAACAAAAATAACTTTTTCAATGTTTCAAAATACTTTTTTTGGTGGCTATGACTTCACAAGTCCTAAAAATAGATATTCAAAAAAGTTTTCGAAAAAAACAACAACCAAAAATAGTAACTTATAATTTTTCAACCGTTAAAAAATGTTATTATTAAATTATTTATGCTAAACACAAACGAAGTCAGTCTATGTTTTGCCGCTTTATTTATTTTGTAATCAAAAAAAGGTAATAATTTTTTGACGTTTTTTATCGTCACTTGTAAAAAATTGCATACTCCGCCGATGAATGTAAAATGGATAAAAAAACAGATTTTAAAATTTGCACGCGTGAAATCGCCTTAAAAAACCTTAACCTTTGATAGAGGTTTTTTAAGGCGATTTCTGTTTACCGTAGTAAGATGAAAATATACTGATTATCTTACTAACAGATTTAAGAAGGATGGAGATTTAGAGTAAATTTAGAAGTTAAAGCTTTTGTTAAATCGTTTTATTTAAATTTAAGTGCTACAGAAAGTGATGGATATAATATTTTTGGAGCTTATTTTGAATTAAATTACAAAATAAATATGAATAAAGTGCAAAATGTCAAAAAATGGGCAGATATTTTTAATAGCACTTATGTTTTTAGCAGTACTTAACAGTAATAAACTCAAAGGTATAAAAATACAACGCTTATATTTATTTTTAAAATTAATTTTAGTGCATTTTGAATACATTTTTTTACCAAAATATAGGGGCTAAATTTTTGTTCGAAAATAAAAGTGATAAAAAAAGCCAGTAACACGATTTGGACAATTTTTAAATTCTGTTTTTTGAAAATAATGTACATAATAATTCTCATTTAACCCCCCCCCCCCGATAATGAGTATGCCTCTCGATCCATTGATAAATCCAAAAATCACTTTGATAAATTGATAAAAAAAATATTATATAGCAGTAATTACTGCTTTCAATTTTTTCGATTATTACCCTTTTTTACAAAAACAAATACATTACGAAATCTCTCAAAAATTCAATAGTTTCCTTCCTTTAATTTCATTCAAAAGAAAAACAAAATAAATTACCCCCTTATTTTATATCCAAATTAAACCCCCAAAACTCACGTTTAAAAAAAGATATAAGATTACAGTATACAATTAAAGAAAATCTCTTGTTTACATCTTTTTTGTTTCTTATTTCATTGGATTTCCATCCCACACATATATGCATTTAAGAAAGAAAAAAATGAATGTATTTTATGAGAATTAATTCTTTCCTTTATATAAAATATACACCGTAATTAAGCCCCTTCTTTTTCCTGACACATTTGCAAAAAAAAGAAACAGCTTTTTTTTAAATACAATATAAAAAAATATTGTATATTATATAACACAAAAAAAATTTTTTTAAAAATGAAAAAACTTTTTTATGAAAGTGGCCGAAAAATGACGCTATGATTTTTCTGTGTTTAAAAAATATGCGGAAATTGCTTTACTTGCATATTTTTTAAAAAAGCTCACGTCTGATATGAATAAGTGTGGCAGGGAAGTAATTAAATATGGAAGTAAAAGAAAGGAAGAAAATTTATTATTTTTTTAAAGTTTTATTTTTCTCATATTAATTAATTTGTGGAACTTTTTTTAATTATGCAGGCGGGCGTTGGAGGGGACGTTTTGAAACTTAATTTTTTTAAAAAAGAAAAACGGTCACTGATTCTAAGAAACATTAGAATTTTTAACAATTTAATATCTTTGTAAACGAAGTTTTAAAAACTACTAAACAGAAACTTGTAAAATTCATAATGTATGTCTCAACAAGAAAATTTTACAAATTTTGTTTTTCACTGGTGCATATTATACTGTAACTAACAAAAATATTGATATAATTTTAAATAGACTGAAAATAGAAGAAAAAGCAAAATTAAACTTTTAAATAAAGGATCATTAAACTAAATGTACGTAAGCAGCAACAAAAAAATCTTAAAAGTTTAACAAAATTATCTGTAACAACTTTCCTCATTATTAACTTAAGCCTTTCTTAAAATATAACATTTCAAAAACCAACAGGAAAAAAGTTTTAATACAATTTTTGACGTACTCTATTTTTTCACTTTTATATCCGGTCATTAAAAATTTTGCAAAAATGAAAGAAAGTGAACACAAAAGTTTAAAGTACTCGGGAAAAAAAGGAATAAAAAATATTGTCTGAGAAAAATATTTCAACGATAAAATTTGTGGAAAAATGATTAATAAAAATTTCCAAGGATTTCAAAAAATTCTCAACTGACTACAAACATTAGATTTAAAAAATTCTAACAAAAAATGAAATACATATTCAAATTTTGCATTTTTTAATCTGCCTGTTTACCAATTATTAAAGACTTATACATGTGAATATTTGTTATATAATCCTCTTATGTAATAATAAGGGTGGGCTGATATATTTTCATTCATATAACAAGATAATATAAGTAAAAACGGAAATCCTCTTTAAAAAATACAAAATATGTTTTTTTGCAAAAAAAGACAGCAAAGAGATTGGGATTTTCAATGGAAAGAATCGACGGAAGTTTTTTAAAAATAAAAATGGTACCTGTAACAACGACATCAGAATAAAGGGTATCCGTCCATAAATTTGGAGCAGTATAAAGTCGAAGTTTAAAACGATACCCGCTTCCGGGCTTTAATTTTCCATTGCAAATACTATAGGGATCTTGTTCATTGCAAGCTGTATCAATTCCAATTACCTAAAAAGTGGTAATATTTAATTGGAGAAAAAATTTGCTATTTACTTAAATCAAAATGTTAACCCTTAAACATTCCCAATTTGGTTGATATTCCAAATTATATCTTGCTGTGTGCAAGCAGCATGCATAATTTATTTTCTTGCATCTTGCACGGAACCTTCAATGCATCCCTTTTTAAAGCCCCAAAAAACTTTGCGTCACAAATTTGTACTTTCGATTAGCAAAAAACGTATTTTCCCATAATTTTAAATAATATTTTTTTTCTCAGAACAGATTTAAACGTTTTTAAAATATTAAATTTAGGTACGAAATTTATTTTGTAGTCTGTTTAATTTAAAGTATCCAAACATCATGAGAAAAAATAAAGGCGAAATTTTTTAACACCCCCAAAAACAGCAGCATTTATATTTATTAAATCAAAAAGCAAACCTCTGAAACTGGACGAGGCGAAAATCTTTTTAGAGGTTCAACAGGTGTTTCAAGAGCAACATATGGTGGCCAAATATCAAATCTTTGAACTTGTCCCCATGTCTAAAAAAATTTAAATATGAAGGTTGTTTAAGTAATGTTTAAAAACGTTACCAAAGTTTTATTCGGTGAATCAAATAACCAATTTTCATTTGTTTTACCATCGGGTGAAACTTGTGCAACAATGATTGCAGTTTTGGTTAAAAGTCCATGTTTTGTTGAAAACATGATTGTATTATATCGAATTGTTAAATCTGTTGATCGAACAGTATTTAACAAAATTTCAACTCTGGAGGCAGGTCTTGGAGGGGCTAAAAAAAGGATATAATGGATTATGCAAATTTTCTTAATGAAATAAAATTACCCATAATTGGCATTTCAATTCGAATTGAATCAGATGCGGCAGGTAAATCTCCAATTCCAGCTTCTGTAACAGCTTGAGAGCTTATTTGATATGATTGCCCTCCAACAAGATTATCCACAACAGCTTCAACAGTTTTATCATTGCCAGAATATAAATTTGCTCCAACATTTACAGTCCAAGGCTTTTCAGATGGATCTGTTGGATTCACATTAATAATATAATGTGTAATAATACCATTGGGCAAAGCAGGTGGCTGCCAACTGGCTTGAACCGAATATGGATTAAGTGCTTTGACAGAAAGATTCTGCACAGGACCCGGTCGATCTTGACTTGTTTCAAAATTTAGCTGTGAAATTACTCGCGTTTTTTGTCCACAAATTTGATCAGCTGAATCACCACAAATAATTTGTGAATTTATAGAATATTTATGAAATGGTCGAAGACCTTCAAGAAGAATTGAAGGCATTGTTGAATCTTGCATTCTCAGCGTTCTATCATAGATTACAGTTGATTGGGTATCCATAACAACAACATTAAAATTGCAATCACTAATATCCGATGAAACTGCATATTGCTTTTCTTGATTTGTTACAACATTTATTTTCAAAACTGCTGTATTCTTTGTAATTTGTTCAATTCCAAGATTGACAATTGGAGCGGACATTCGAAGAAATTGTTCAAAACGATTTGTTGAAACAATCCCCGAAGAAGTTACAGTATACATTTGAATTTTATAACATGCCCCTCGACGAAGATGATCAACAATGACAGAGGTTTCAGAAGCAGATGGAGTAGTTTCAACTTGTCGAACTGAATCTTTCATTTGTGCTTCAAGACCTTGTGAGCCAAGTAGCGCAGAAGTGGAAACAGATGTTGGATAAATATGTGGATCAACTTTAAGATGAAGTTGTGTGCTATTTCCAACAATTTTTGCCCATAAATCTTTAATCTTTAACATTTGAACTTCTGAAGGTGGCCATTCAAGTCGAAGAATGCCTTTATTTTCAGCTAAAATCAGCCCAAATGCTTTCATATTAAATCCTGGATCAACAGCTAAACTTCGAAAAATTTTTGTTCCAATTGATTGTCCAGATTGTGTTGCCGCAGATATTTCATATCTTTGTCCTGGAATCAATGGCATATATGAAATACATCGAATTTTTTCATTATCAAATTCTTCAATCTTTGATACATCTTCCATTCTCTCCAATTTTTCCGAAGAAACTGTTATTAAACATTTATCAATTTTACTTTGATCTTTTGATGGCAAAATTGTTTCAATTCGATATTTTCCTTTTTCAAAATCTGGCACAATTTTTAGCTCTTCTGCAGGTAAGGGCTTAATTGTATGCGAAATTGTTGAAGCATCAGAAATTTGATTTGATTTTTCTGCAATTACAACAAAGATATATGGATATCCGGGAATTATTCGATTGCAAAGTTCAATCTGCTGTTGAGAATATGGTACTTCAATTTTAATCATATTATCCGTTTTATCTTTCAAAATTCCATATGCAATTTTGAATCGATCTGCTCCAGATTCAGCTGGTAAAATCCAACTAAAATTTACACATGTGGCATTGATTTCTTGAACAAGAAGCTGTCCGGGTTTTAGGGGTCCTGAAAAGAAATTTATATGTTTTGTTTTCAAACTTCAAAAGTTAACTGATAAATTTCGAAAATGGTTTTAGCACGAAAACTTTGAAATTCAAAATTCGCCTTGAAACCAGACGAATCAGCTTGTTTTTGGAATTCAAAAAAATTTCAAAGTTGTTGTAAAACGAAAATCTCGAAAATTTACAATTTCTTTGTCTTGAAAACAGATGACCCTGATAATCAGGCAAAAAACATCTTTTTTTTTAATTACTCATTTTTAGCGAAAAAATGATTGAAGTAATTTTTTGCCTGATATTCAGGTTCATCGATTTAGAAAAAAATTTTTATGCAACCATTTCCTCCGAACGCTTACTTGTTGTAATAACACCCTTCCACGGCTGACTTGGTAATCCATTCCTTAACGAAGTAACCATAACATCATAATCCCTCCCTGGATTTAAATTTCCCAGATACAGTTCAACATCTTTTTGTTCCATAATATCATGAACATCCAAAATTGGATATCTTTTTGGTGGATCCAATTGAACATATTCAACTCGAAATGTATCTTGCAACGCTTTTTCTGGTTTCATTGTTCTCATTGTTATATTTGAATGTGTTACCAAAATTGATGAACCATGTGAATGAAAATCAAGTGAAAGGGGATCCATAATAACAGATTCTTCTTTAATTAGCTGTGAATCACCTTCAATTCTTCCAAAAACCGCAATACTATATTGATGTCCAGCATTTAAGCCATGAACATTTATTACAGAGCTATCAGTTGGAGATGCAAGAAATGTTCGATTAACATCTTTTATGGGATATTCAATTTCTGGTGAAATATCCGTAACTTTTGCAATAAATTGTTTAAACTTTTCAAAATTTGATGGTAGAAAAACATTTAATAATCGACTCGGATCGGTTGGATCTTTTTGGATTTTGAATGATTCTGGAAAGTCATGGAGATATTTTGGTAGATCTGGAATAGCTTAAAATTTGTAAAATTTATTAATCAAAATATTAAAATAAAATTTTTTTGGCACAAATGCCATAAATCAAAAAAAGTTACTTACCGTCATGCTGGGGCTGTTGTGGTAATTTTTCTGTAGAATTTTCAGTTAAAAATGATTCATCTCCCGTAATTATTGAAATAAAAATTAGCAAACAAAAATAATATAATATTTTCCTTCTTTGAGGTTTTAGCCTCCAATCAATAATTTCAATTATCATTACTTTCTATCTTTTATCACCCGTCAATTTTTATCATTCAAATATAAAATATATTGAATTTGAAATAAAAATGATAAGGCACAATTACCAGTAATTTAATAAACAATAACAATTTACAAAAAATTATAACATTTTTATGAAAACAAAATAAAGCTCCTAAAACGACAAAATTAAATTTTAGAAATTGTTTGAAACTTTAAAACCGAAAATGAAAAAAAACGCAACAGATATTTATGATAGTAAAAAATTCAAAATCAGTTTATAAAAAAATTTTTTAAAAAAAAGCAGCGAAAAACAGTAATAATCTGCTTCTGTTGCTTCGAAAAACGGAAGAAGGAAATATAACCGGTCAAAAATAAACTTTTAAAGGTGAAAATTTTTTTAGTCTAAATTTTAGTGACATTAAAAAAGTAGGACACCATCAACAACGACGAGGACGAGAACAACGACATTTGACCAGTGCTTGACCGCATGGAAAAAAATGAAAAAATGGGAGAAATGCAAACATAACACAAAAATAATTTTAAAAGCATAAAATAAAAAAGTAGTAATCAACGGAGAAAAATGAGAGAAAATTTTTATTAGCTTCTTGTTTTTAAAGGTGAAATTTTTTGAAATAGATAAAAATGAAAACGGATGAAACAGGATTAAATTTCACAAAAATTTTTATGTTAATTAGTTTTTGAGAAAAAAATGAAAAAATTATGTGTGAGAATTTTTAAAAGAAAAAATTAAGTGTAACTTTTGTATGTGTTCTAAATTATACGTTTCCTTGACGGATCTATTTTTACGGCTTTAAAATTAGCATGTTTATCCCGCCCCATCAAAAAATGTAAACCAATCCGTAAAAAAACACATTAAGATTTTTTCACGAAAAAAACTGATCAGTATGGAAGAAATAAATAAATAAAAATAAACAAGTAAATGGGTGGTTTTAAAAAAGAACGAAGAGTCTATAATTGAAACAGCAAAAAAAAGCTAACGGAGATAAAACAAAATGACTGATTTTTTGCGCATCCTTAAAAAAATATATGCACTAAGAGCACTTTTTTCTGTGTTTAGGGATTTGTGTTTTAAAAAAATCGCAGTTGATTAACTTTTTTTTCAGCCTAGAAGAAATAGAAAAAATGTATTACTTATAATTTTAACCAAAGTAGTGAAGAAGTTGTGGACAACTCAAAGAAGAAGTAGAAAAAAACGTGTTTCTAATAGGATTGTAACAAATAAATAAGAGATTACAGTTATTTAAAGAGAAGGGTTTAAAAACTTGGAAGCAAAAAAAGAGAAACGAGTGTCAAAATGAATTTGGACATCAAAAAAACATTTTGAAATAGTTCCTAAGAAGTTCATCAAAATCCCCAAGGGAAATTATATTTTTTAAATCAAAACTTTAAATATAGTTTTAAATAAATATTCCAAAACTTTGAAATCTTTTTGCAAAAAATAATCAATAATTTCCCATTTTTAGTTAAAAAAAAGACAATAAAAAACATTGAACGCAAAAATCTTGAAGGTTGAAGGAGAAGAATGATGGCGGTGGGTGGTACTTGTGTGAGAGTTTCAATCAGAAGATTTGATCATCGTCCAAAAAAAATATATATCAAAGAAAAAAACGAAGATGACTCAAAAGTAATCATTAAAATAAGTGGTAAAAAACGGGGTTACAAAGAAATATTGAAAATATTTAAAAAAGGTAAAAATCAATCGATAAAATATGGTTCAATGTAAAAGATTGGGAGATAATTTTGTTTAAAAAATAAGATCAATAATGCTATAAAAAAGAGTAATTCAGAAATGTTTGAACTTTAATTAATTGGATTTTCTTTATCAATTATCCAAGCTAAATCGTTTTTGTTTCCTCCAACAAATTTTTATTCTGGAAATCCCTAAACCCATTAAAATCCATATGTGAACTATTTTACAACTATTTTCAACGTTAAAATAAATATACAACCTCCAATATTTCAAGAATCATTCAACTTGAACTTGAACAAAAAAATTTGCGTAAACAAAACATTTAAAAAATGGACACTAAAAATCTCTGACCTAAAATGAATGTCACAAAAACGAGAAAGAGACAAAAAAAAGGTTTTAAAAGCCTTTGTTGTTTTAACGAAAAATGAAACTTTTAAAAGTAAAACAAATATTATAAAATCGAACGAAAGTAAAAAAGTGTAACAAAAATATTTTATATAAAATACTTAAACTTTTGTTGGATTTTATTTTTTATAATTAATTACACGTAATTTAGAAAGGGTTAAAAAGTGGAAAAAATATTGAAAAATAATGTTACTTTTCGTGCAAAAAAACCGATCGGTATTGATTGAAAATAGGAAAAAAAGGTGAATCATAAAACGAAATGGGGAATCTGCAAAGAGCGTACAGTTTCAGGTAAAAATGAAATGGAAAAAATAAGGACACAAAGTAAAAAATAATTTCCCATTTTGAAAATTTTATGGAAAAATCAGCTAACAAAAATTTAATAATTATGAACAAAAAAAATTGCTTAAAAATTTTGTAGAAAGAAAAAAGCCTATTATTTAGGATAAAAACAACTAAAATAAAAGAAATTTCTACAGGTTCAAGCTGGAAAAAGTTTAAAAACCAAAAAACGGACGCTTTTTTGAAAAAAAAAGTTGGCGGCAATTTGATCTATGTATTCATTCATTATTATTACAGAAGCAGAAGGAAAGAGAGAAAAAAGAAAGTCAACTTTTGATTGCTTGCTTCCAAAAAGAAAGAAAGACAGAAAGAAAGATGCCTTTAGAAAAACAACAGCGATAAAAACTTCTTCAAAAATCAAAAAAAAAGAAGAAACCGGCTACCGATAAAAAGCAGCAACAAATAAGTCGAAGAAAAAACGGAGTTAAAAAACTCAAGGAGTTTTTTTTATGGATGGGTTTTGAGAAATTTTGGAAAATGAAAAAAGTTTGAAGTCTGAAAAATGAAAAAAATAAAGAGATAAATAATGTAGGATATAGAAAGAAGATGGGAAAAAAAGAAGGATATCGGATGAACATAAACAAAAACAGTCTGAAAAAGGATTTGAATAAAAGATTTTTTAAAAAGTTGTGGCGCGATATATCTGGATCAAAAAAGGCAGATAGTTAAAAAAATCAAATTTAAAACGATTTAAATATGGAAATTTATTGTTAAAAAAGATTTCTGGTTTTGCAATTTTTGTCCCGTTAAAATTTAAAACTGAATAAAATTAATTCAAGCTTTAATTTTACAACCATAAAACTGGACAAAAACCATTGGTTTTTGGATTTCAAGGATAAACGCAACAAACAAGTTTATGCAAATTTAGCTAATTAACAACAAACTAGATTTGAAATATCCGCGAAGATACAAGAAAAACTTTTTTAAAGGTGAATTTTTGTAGCGTTAAAATTTTTACTAACAATTGCGCAAGAAAAATTGCAAAAGGGAAGAAAAAAAATAAAACAATAACGATCAAAAAAAGAGAATTTTCGTTGGTGTTCCTTTTTTTGTCAAAAGACAAAACAATTTTCATCGAAAGAAAAAAGAACAATTGAAAAAGGAATAAAGATGAAGTAGAATTTTGAAAGATGAGACGTTAAAAAGTTTTTTTTTGTTCTTCTTCTTCCCATTTTTGTCATCATCCATCTCATCTTCATCTTTTCCGTGTTATTAGAGTTTCACTTTTTTTTCTTTTTTCATCAAAGAAAAACAATAATCAAAAAAAATAAAAATCGAAGAATCCCTTACATTTTTTTCACGGAGAAAAATGAAATAAGCAAAAAAACCAAAGCAAACAAAAAAAATTTTTACTATTCTTTTTTTGGCGGTGGTCAAAATTTTTTTGTTTTCAAAAAATGACGCGAGAGTATAAAAGTACTGGTCACTCATTTTCATTTTATTCCACCCCAACCCAACCAAACACAGAAAACAACATATTTATAAAAACGTAAGCAATGGATGGAAAAAAAAGTAGCGGCAGACGAGTGTCAAGGAGGGTGGAAACACTGACGATATTTCTTTTTTGCGCATCAACTTTTTTTTATCGAGGAAAGTAAAGAGAAAAACGACCTTGGACACGTGCAAACAGAAAAAGGCATTGATTGAGTCATATTTTTTTTCAACTTCTTTTTTCCTTGGATTTAAATTCTGAAGCAGGCAGAAAAAATGAATATGAATCCTTGAAAAACTTTAAAAAATAATTGTATTTTTTAATTCTCAAAAGTCACGGTCTGGATGTCATTGAGCTCAAAAAAAATAGAAAAAAATGGGAAAAATATTTTATTTTTAATATTTGATTCATAGAAAAAATATATCTATATTTTATATTTAGTAAGTAAAACTTTTTTTGGAAGAACTTTATTTGGATTAACGTATTTAGAAAGCCGGATCTTTAAAAGTTGGGGGGGGGGGATCAAAAAAATTAGGTCTCAAAAAAATTGAAAAGTTAAAAAATGTCAAAAAACGAAGTCAAAAATTACATTAAAAAAATTCAAGGCCGTAATTGACTAACTTTTTGTAAGCTTGAAAATAGTGTAGCAACAATGAGCAAAATGAAAAATGGGTAAAAATGCTGCTTAAATTTTTTTCTCAAAAAATCAGCCATCCAAAAAACACTCCCCCATAAAAAGCATGCCTCCCCACGTCTGAACCAAGCGGTGATTTTTCTTTTTCTAAGGGCGGGCCGCTTAACTGCCCGCTGCGTGTCTCAGTGGTGAGTGCGCGCAACTGAGGGCCAGAAAATAAAGAGTGGTTCGATCCCGCTGGTGACACAAAAAATACTTATACCGCAGATTTTGAGCAATTAATGTTTGTAAATTAATATTTACATGTGTATAATTATTAAACACCGTTAAAGCATAAAAAATTAATTAACTTCAAAAAATTATTGGCAAAAACCGATAAAGTAAATAAAATGTAACGAGTTGAAATTGTTCTGTTTTATCAATTTGTTTTTTTAAAGAAATATTGAATGTTTGGGAAAAGTTTACAAAAGATAAATTTACAAAACCGATATTAACAAAATTTTTTACAAAACGAAATGCTTGCTTTTGTAAAAATAATGTTTTTGTAAATGTTAGTTAGAGAAAAAACGTTTAAAAAACAACAATTTTGTGCATATATTTTTGCTTTTATAAAAAAAAAGACAGATAAATATTTTTTGTTGAGCTTTTTGCTTCAAAATTTAAACATTTCTTATTTTATGTCTCATTTTGTTTTTCCAATGGTTAATATTATTTAAAGGTTAGAATTTTGTGCCACGTTTCGCTTCTTAAAAGGCACGGGATGACGTATGCTAGCTGTTGGATGTGAAGGAATCCGAAATGGTTCAAACTTTATTGAAAATTCTGAAGATAAGTATTTAAATCTAAATTTAAATCAGAAAGAAATTTAACTTAACAAAATGGATTAAATGATTATGGTTTTAATAAGTTGAAAATTTCTGAAATACCGTATTCGAAATATATTGAACCCGATAGTCTCATTAAAAATTCATGGGCTGAATGTAGAAAGTGCTCGTTAACAAAGAAAGCATTGGAAATATTTAAAGGTGAAACAAATCAAGATGCAACTTTAAATAATTCAAACATCAATAATATCAATTTTCATATTGCAGCTTATGAAAATTGTATTGAAAGTTCCGATAAGAGTGGCAATAGTGATCTATATAAAAAATTGAAGAATGTTAATACAAATAAAGTAAATTCATTCTTTCTAAATGCGGATTAGTATTCAATTTTTAATTGCAGATATCATTATTAAATGGATAATATCAATTCGGCCTTTTACAAGTGATCGGATACAAGTGACTGAAACTGGTCATATCTTTCAAGCAACTGGCATTAATCTGAATCAATCCAGAAACTTAAGAAGTGAAAGCTTGAAAGCTATCTGGTACAGGAATTAAAAGCTTTTCCATATTTCGAGTTGTACGAGCTTCATTAATATCTTCTTGTGAAGTTGCATGACTTTCAACTTGTTCCATAATTGCAAATTCTTTTGAAATCTTATCCAATTCTGTCATTGTATCATATAATGATTTCTTGCTTTCTTCAGTTGTAACAGGATGCTTTTGTAAACCAGTTTGTCAAAAACAACATTCAACTTAATTATCAATTAACTGAATTTCTGGTTCATCTTCGTTATCGCTTTCCTCTGAAGATTCCATTAATTCTTCTTCAAAAATTTCTCTTCCTTCTTTGCCTTTTTTCTTCTTTCCAATGCCAAATTGTTTAATAAATATTGCTTGATCAACTGAACGAGTAAAGTAAAACAAAAAATCTATTGATAAAAAATTTAAAAAATTTGCTTTTAGAAGTGAAAAATATTATCGAAGAAGAATGCAAAATATAATTGATAATGGTTTTTATCGGAAAATAATTTTTGAAGGCAAAGAAGAGCTTTGGAATTGTTTAACAATGGATAAAGGTGCAACAAGAACAGTTTTGGGGATGATGCCAGGAAATACAATTAAGTCAATAAATTCTGCTTTAAATGTTTCATTAAATATTTCTTGTGTTTAGCTGTCATAAATATTCCACTTAAGAAAACTTAAAATAAAAAAGTATAGTGTGCAAAAAATTTGATTTGTTTTTGTGCAAAGTCGACTTTTTCATGATATATCTATCTATCGATAGAAAAAACGAAAACGCTAGCAAAATTTATTAATTTTTACAACAATTAATATTTTTAAATACTTACACATTAATTGTTATCAATTTACAAACATTAATTGCTCAAAATCTGCGGTATAAGTATTTTTTGTGTCACCAGCGGGATCGAACCACTCTTTATTTTCTGGCCCTCAGTTGCGCGCACTCACCACTGAGACACGCAGCGGGCAGTTAAGCGGCCCGCCCTTAGAAAAAGAAAAATCACCGCTCTCCCTCTCTTTGATTCAGACGTGTCCCGTGTCTTTGAATGAATCATTAAAATACAGTTATAATGAAAAAAATATGAATAATAAATATACTATAAAAAAGACGTTTATGAAAATGCAATAAAAGACTCAAAAAGAATACGATACACAAAATCAACCCCAATATTCATCAAAAACACTTGTGAAGAGAATAACACATTTAACAAAAAAACAAAAACAGATTTAATTGTTAAGCAAAATAAATCAGCATCAGAAAACATTCTTCACATATGTTCAACAAGAAGAAAATAACAAAGCCAAAAAGGAACACATTAAAAAACTCCCCCTTCCAAAAAAACCAAAACTAATTGTCCGAATAATTAATGACTCATTTTTTGATACAACTATTTTTTTTTCGACATTTTGTCTAAAAGTGTTGCATCGGAGAGGCTGGATTTAGTCATTATCAAAAATTAATCTTCTGATATATATACATTTTTTGTTGCAAAAAGAAAAAAGTAATTGAATGAATCATAAAATTCTTTTTTTTTGATCAAAGAAAAGCAAAAGACATTTAAGTTTTTTGTCGGCACATTTGTTGCAAATCAATGATCCCTCCTTTGAAAATTGTGAGAGACACAGAAAAACGATTAATCGGTTTTTAAAAAACCAAAGCTGCAGAAAAAGAAAAAAAGTGAGAAAAACACTTGAGTTTAATAGCTTTTTTAAGTTCTTTTCATATTTTCTTAATCTGAGAAGATCCATTATTATTACTATTTACTTTTTAACTTAACGGAAAATAAAAAGGGGGAGATATTATTTTATGTGTTCCTAATTGGAATTGACAGGTTTTTGTTCTTTTTTATGGAGTAAAAAGTGTGACAAAAAAGAGCTGGAAAAAAGATGGATTTGTTTGAGTCAAAAAAACTTTGGAGGGGTTAAAAAATTCAAAGCTAAAAAACGTAAAAATTAAGCTGTTTTCTGTAATTCCAAATTTAACTCCGTGAAAAAATGCAATTATAATTATTACTGAAACTGTTTTTAAAAATAATTATTTAGAGAACACTTCAAATAAATCTTAAAAACATTTATTGTTAAAAATTACTCAAAAAATAAAATCACCATTTCCGAATTAAAAACAACACTCACTTTAGCCCCAAAACAAAAGTAAACCAGGTTAATTTGTATTTTTAACAAAAATGAAGAAAAAAGAGTGAATGAATGTTATTTTTAGAGTACAGAAATAAAAGATAGAAAGGATGGAACCATCCGAAACATATATAACAAAAGGTCGTTTTTTAAGTGAATCTTTCGGCTTTTATTTTCTTTTTTATTGAAGGACACTTTTTTTTCGCCATTGAAAAAATAGAAAAAAGCCGATACAGGGATTTTCAATGATCGAAAAGAGTTTTTTTCTTTTACAAAAAAAAATTACTACCAAAGAAAACAGAGAGAAAAACGTCAAACAATGAATTAAAAAAAAGAGCTGAAAAAAGAATTAATTTTTTGGAGCTCTAAAAGAAGGAAAGGCAGTAATTAGGAGCGGCGAATTTTTCTATTTTCGCGCAGAAAAAACGGAACGCTTATATTTCCCCGGAAATTGAACCATCATTTTTTTTCTATTTCTATTTTGGAGGATAAAAAAGGCAAGGAAGAATTATAATAAAAAACAATTTAAAAAATACCGATCGTTGAAAAAAGGTCAATTTCGGTTTTTACATTTTCTAATGCTGCTGCAAAAAATTCCTTGCTTGCGCGAGTCCGAAAAAAATGAAGACCCAAGCAAAAAAAAGAGATAATCCCGATATTTCGAGGCTTTAACGATGCAACTTTAAACCGCTTTTTTATGGAATAAAAAATAATAACCGGTATTTTAAGGTTTATATTTTTTTCATCGGGAACATCAACAAAAATATAATCGGAATGAATGAATGAATGGTTAAAGCTTATAGTTTTTCAGCTTTGAACGATTCAAAAAAAAGAAAAGCAAGTTTTACGTTTTTCTTTTGTATCAAATTTTGGCTTAAATCATGTGTAAAAAAATGGTACAAAACTTGTTTATTATGTAATGTTTTTGGGAAGTATTACTACCATGTGCATAGTGTTTATGAACATGTTCATGCAAATGCTATGGAGTAAAAATCTTGTTGAATTGGTGAAAAAAAATTTTTGGTCATTTATTTTTTATCAAATCTTTTTCAATTTCAGATTCCAGTTGAAATCTTGAAAAAAAAATGCAACAGTTTTTTTGCAAATTTCGATATTTTTTTTTGCAGTTGCATCATTTTTGACTTTTATAAAGCCATTAACACTATAGCTTTATCAAAATCAAAAATGGGACCAAAATTTCTTTTTTCATATTCAATAAGTCTAACTTTTTTAAACAAAACTTTTAGATAATCTGTGATGAAAAAACCAAAAAAACATTTTTGCAAAAGCTATTATCGTAAGCTATTTTAAAAGCTAAGAGTTTATAGCCATCTTGCGCATCTTGACCTTATGTGTATCTTATAAAATTAAGTTAAAGATGTTGTTTATGGCCCCTATCAAAAATACAAATATAAATAAAAACCATCTGTTGCAATTCAGGGAAAAAAAAACTTTGCAAAAAAATAATAAGCAATATTCAGAATCAATCTTCAAACAGCTGGAGGGAAAAAGAAAGAAAACAAGAAGAAAGAAGAGGAGTCAATCGGAAACAAGTCTTTAAAGCTTTTGTTAGAGCTTGCGCAATCTTTATTCAAAAAAACAGAAATGGAAATCAAGTTATGCCTTTGAAATGCTTTTTCTTTCATTTTTTTCAAACAACAAAAAAGACAAAATTCTTCCAATATCCCTTTTTTTGTGTGGAAACATTCATTAATTTTTTTGAAGATTTTTTCAACAAAAGAAAGGAAGGGAAATAAGTGATCACGCAAGTGAATCCAGAAGGCCTCATTTCAAAAAGAGTCAAAAAGTTTTTGACAGAAATGCAAATCGGCCATGGAAAAAAAGAAAGAAGAATTTTGATGGTTTAATTATAATTATTCATAACAGAAAGAAAAAAAGAGAAAACACTGACCAATTTTATCTTCAAAAAGGGAAACTTCAAAGAAAAAATTATATTTTTAAAAAAGCTTGAAGAGCTAATTAAAAAATCAACAATATTCAAAAGTGTATCATTAGTTTCAAAATAAAACTTGAAATTTTTCTCGAACACTTTTAAATTTCAAATTTCAAACACACCGAACAAAGAAATTTCTAAAAATAAGAACCTAGTCTTAATTTTCAGGTATGCAAAAAAAATTATTCGAACAATTTCACAGTGATCGAAACAAATGATAATTTTCTCCAAAAATTTTTATCACCATCAAATAATTTTTACGCATTTCTCTTTTTTTTCTCATTTAATCTTTAGCAACAGAAGGGGAATACAAAACGAACAAAGAAAAAAAAGGACAACAAGAATCTCGACCTTGATTTTGAAAATGTTACGTAAAAAATTAGGTCATTAAATACCCGCGCCTAAACAATAATGAAAAATGATGATTTTTGGGGTTTCTCTTTTTTAATGAAATATGTTCGTTTTTTAATTTGAGTTTTTGGGACTTCTTTAAAGAAAACAAAACAAGCTCTTACAACCCAAACGAAAGTTCCAACAATTGCAAATTCTTATAACTCCTCTTTTTCGAGAAAAGAACAAATCAAAACTTTGTTGGATATAGGTTTACGCGAATATAATTTAATTAAAAATAAAACATACAGTACACAAATATTTAAAAGCCTTAATCACCTTCCAATGAACAATCATCCATATCAACATTTCGTGAAACACGCTTTTTATTGGCAGCTGCAGCAGCAGTTTTATCCTTTTCTTTATCTTTTGAATTTGTACCCTTTGATTGATCACCAGATTTCGAAGTCTTTGAATTTTGTTTTACAAGAGTTTGAGTTGATTTTGAAGGTGTTGCAGGAGCAGGTGATTGTTTTGATGATTCTTTGGGAGCATTCTTTGAAGCTGATTCAACTTTTGAATTACGACTCTTTTTTTCAGCTGAAGAAATTGGTGTTCCTCCTCCTTCAACCGATGCACGTTGCTATAAAAGTATATATAATTTAAAAATACAGTCATAATGAAACTTACTCCACCACCACGAATTTCAAAAGCTGGAAAATCTTCTGGTATTGGTCGTTTAATATTCTTAAAATCCAGGCCATATTCGGACCAATCAACTGGATTTGCTGCCATATCTGTTGGAGGTTGTCCCAAAACATCTCTAAAAATGGTTATAAATTATTCAAATTGTTCAGTAAAAAATCATACCTTGATGGTCGAAGAATTGATTCTATCACAGTTTTACCCTTTAAATCATTTTCAGTATTTAATTGATCATAATGAATTTTTGGTTGTTGACAATAAATTTGTGCATTATTTAAATCACTCTTTCCACATGCATTTCCCATTATCGATTTAAAAAAAGATGTTCAAGCAATTTGAGTGACAATATTGAAGGAGTACTAAAACAAGTAACAATGAATCATCAAAATACACAAAAAATAAACTGATAATTTAACATCGAAATTTGCATATCTGACAAATACAGTGGTTAAAAAAAGCTTTCACAGATCCGAAACATCCTGCTAATTCAAAATGTTGCTTTCGCTTTATAAATTCCATAAATCTACTGTATCTATTGATTATAGTAACAATGTTTATTCATCTTCGATTTAAAAAAGTAAAAAACATTTATATAAAAAAATCAACAAACGGCAAGTAACTTGCGCAAAAACGCATACATTAAAAAATTATAATTGATTATTGTAAAATAATCAAAAAAAAAAACACTAATTACATTAACAAAAAAATTAAGCACACATATCAACAAATGATTTCATGTGAATATCATCTTCGCAGCAGTCATCGATAAAGTCATCGTCACATTTTTCATCATGATCATTATCACTTTCACAATATACTTCTTGAATTTCTGGAAGCTTGAAAATCCAACCCTTTGTATCATTGATATATGTGAAAAGAACATCCAAATGCCTTTCAATTGAATACAAAATAGGTAAAACTTCCTAAAATCATATTTACAGTATTTAAATGATGTAAAAAGTGTTAAACTAACTTGTTCATCATACTTTTTCAAACCATCCAAAAAAGATGAACCAAAAACTTTATCCATCCATGTAAATAACTCTTTACAAAATGTTTTTAATGGTCTTTGATGGTATTCAAACAATGGAACAATATTAGCAGTTGAAGGATTTTTGCAGAGATATTCTTTGTCAAGATAGAATGAAAAGATAGGCAATGGACGAATTTTTTGAAAAAAACTTTGAGCAAGTTTGCAAACGGTTGAAAGAAATTCAGCACCTTCAACACCAATTGTTTTATTCATATGCTAAAAAATTGTCCATTATAAAAGATGTTACAATATATAAAAGTACTCACTGATTGAACCTTCGATAGTCTTTCTGATAAAGTACGGTAATGCTTGTATTCTGGACAAATAGAATCTGCGCTTAACTTATTATCATACTTATTGAACATATTATCACAACGAATACAAACAAGTTCATAATGATCTGCTTCATCTACTTGATAAACTTCCTATAAAATGATATCTAAAACAAGCACGTAAAACTAAGTAACTTACATAGCAATGAGGACAAATAACATTATTTTCAACCAAGATACGTTCAAAATCATGAAGTTGTACTGCCCATTCATTGATAAGGATACATGGAAATGGTGAATGTGGAGAAGCACCACATTTAGAACAATATGAAAGACCGCAATCACAGATAACATCTTTAACATTAAAAAAATCAAGCTCGACCACTTTTTTACAGCCATTATTTGGACATCGTTTAAGCAGAGGATTTGCTTGAATGTAAGATGTAACTAACATTTCAGGAGTTGAAGAAAGGATATTCATTTCAGGAGAAGAGAAATCAATTTTATTCATGTTGACAAAATCCGAGAAAGTATCAACTTCAAAGAACCTGCAAATGGATATAACTGTACATAAGATAAACATAAATATGAACACATATAGCAGTCTTTGATATGATACATTCTGGAACATATTATATCCGCAGCTGCTATGATAAGCGACTGCCTAGATGTATCGATATGCAAAAAGGGGGAAGATGGATATATCTGGTTGTATCTAACAATACACATGTATCAAAAAGTAACATACCTTTCAAACAATTTATCATTATCCCATTTGAAAACATGGAGCAATTTTTGGCATGTATCTATTGTAACATTTTCAATGACTGCTTTAACTTTTTCTGCACGTTTTTGAATATCTCTTTCGATAAGATCAGTTGAAAAAATCTATAAAATGTTAACATTGTTATACACAAAACATATACTATCATAAAAAAATCTTACTTTGTACTGTGGTTCATCAATAAATGGTAATTTAACTTTTGCAAGTTGGAATTTTTCGTAAACAGCTTGCATCTTTGAAGACATTGTATTAATTAATAAATAATAATTAATTAATCAAAGAATCAACAAATCAAATGCTGAACACTCGATGGTTGATGAAAAAAATGAGAAAAAAAGCACAATAAAAAGTTCTGTTAAAATCGGCAACATGCAAAATTTATTGCTATTGTTTTTTTTTGAGAAGCGAGGGAGAGTATTTCCTTTCGAGAGCGATTGCGCAAAAAGAATCGATGAAATTTTAACACTTTTAAGGTTTCAAAAGTTTACATTTTATTTTTATAAATACTACAGGGTGGTCACGCTGGACCACCCCCAAAACAAATTAAATTTATATTCCAGGGCTGCAAGTTTTTAAAAAATACTACTTAGGGGGATCGATAGCCTATATCATCGGATTTTAAAATATGGTTTTGGAATTTCTACCGTAACCCTCGAAATTTTTTGGTCCCACAACGAAAACCTGAAAAAGCCAAAATTTTCGAATTTTGATAAAATATCATTTGGGATGGCTAGAGGACCTCTTTAGAAGACTCTATGCCAAAAATCTCGAAAAAAAATTTTCTTTGAAATTTTATCAAAATTCGAAAATTTCGACTTTTTCAGGTTTTCGTTGTGTGACCAAAATTTTTCGAGGGTTACGGTAGAAATTCCAAAACCACATTTTAAAATCCGATGATATAGGCTATCGATCCCCCCAAGCAGTTTTTTTTTAAATCTTGCAGCCCTTGAGTATAAATTTAATTTGTTTTGGGGGTGGTCCAGCGTGACCACCCTGTATATACGAAAGATTCACTTTTATTTTTTATTTATAATAATGAATAAAATAAAGAACAAAACGTTATAGTAAAATAAACACTTGTGAAATAATCGATACAATAATAAAATACATTTTTTAAGCAAAACATTAAAAGCGAAGATAAAAAAATATACGATGAATTACATTTTGTAACTGTGTTCTTTTTCAACTGCTGCAGCCAATTTTGGATTTTTGTAAATGCTTTCCCAATGTTTTCTTATATTTGGGTAATCATCAAGAACCGAATTTTTTCCAGAATGCAACATTGTATCAGTAAAAGATGCAGCAACAAAATCAGTCCATGTTATCTAAAATGGATTTTTTTGCATATTTCATCATTTTTAATTTTTTACTTTATCCCCAACTAAATATCCGCTTCCGGTTTTCTTTAATTGCTCTTCAAAATATTTCCCAAAAGTTTCTCGAAATTGTGGAACTGCAATATTATTCCATGAATCATTAATTTTTTCTTCACTTTCACAACGGAAATAATTTTCAATCCATGGATGAATGGCATTTATTGCATCTTGACATTGATGGGCAAACATTTCGGCAAATGCTTGATTCAAATTTCCTTCAGGTTCAAGTCCGTGCTCTTTTGCAAGAAAATGCATAATTGCAACTGTTTGCGCAATTTTTATTGTTTTATCAATAACCAAAACAGGAAGTTGACCAAATGGTAATGCTGAAAAAAAAGTGCTTATTTGTTTTTGCTTTGATAAAATTGATCTTATTTTTATAAATTGTTTTTTAAAATAAAAAAATACGTGAAAATTTTTTTTATAAAAGTTAAAACAAAATTTTTGTTAAAATTTATTTGTGCTTAAGAAAAATAAACTTACATGGTTTTAACTTTGGTACCTCCTCTCTCACATCAAAAGTTGTATCTTTAAAAGGAATTCCAAGATATGTTAACATTAGCCGAATTGGAGTTCCACGACCTCCCACATTTAAATACAACAACTCATAATCAGGCATCTTTGTTTTTATTTCACAAAATAATGTTTTAATTCAATTTTTGCAACTTTTACATAAATATTGATTTATCGCCTCTTCTTTTATACGTCTTTTTCTGAGTGCAAAGAAAAGAGCCCCCACTTTGGATGGACACATTTTTAGAACACGGAAAAGACACATAATTTTTTGTGTTTTTTTTGTGTTTCTTTAACGAGTATTTACTTTTGAAAAAAAAAATTCTATCGGATTACAAAAAAATATAAACTATAGCGATGGGCACATTATAGTTTATACCTTCTCTTTTACAAAACAAAAAAACACGTTTTTTAATTTAGCCCGTGCAGAACTTCAAAATTGCAATTATTTGCTTTAAAAATTTTTTTTAAAAATTTGTTGATTTTTAATTCAATAAAAAAATTTTTTTCATTAAATTTTGATTTTAGCTGATTTGCATAAAAATATGATTTAAATTGAAATTGTTACTCTTTAAGCTTTTTCAGCCGTTTTTACTTTGCAAAATCTAATACAGTATTAATATCATGAAATTGTAAGAAAGCACTTATAAGCTTCAAACTAAAAAAAAATTGTGTAATTATTTCTCAATAAAACCAATTTCGTCGAGTCCAAATTAGACCAAAAGTTAAACAATAAAATTATTTGTGTACAGAAAAGTACAATAACGTATTTGCAAAAAAAAAATAATAAAGAAAATTTCGTTGAATACAACATCCAACCGACAAATATAATATTAAAATTCTTTAAACTTTGTTTTTTAAAAACAAGGTACAAAATGATTTTTTTAAATTTTAGAATTCTTGTTCGTAAACCCCCTATAAAAACATCGAAAAATATCAATATCGTTTATCGTTAAAAAAATGTTAATATCATAATTAATCATCTTATTTACTCCCGGTGTTTCGAAAAACTAATAAATTAACAAATATGAGCAATTTCAAATTTTATTCAATGTTGTTTTACAAATTTTAGCTTTTTATAAAATTTATAATGAACGAAATAAAAATTCGGAAAAGTGCTGCTTTTACATTTAATACAATAAAGTTCCAATTTAAAAAATCTGTTTTTATTATTCATTTAATAATCAAAAAGTGCTGAAATTGATGATCTCTTTTCAAATGGTTGCTGTAAACGTTTTTGAAGAAAATTTCGAACAACATTTGCAACTTTATTAATATTTCTTAAAGTATAATCTGGTCGTAAAACAAATAAATGTGCGGGTGGTGGAGATAAATTTGCTGTTGTTGATGAAGATTTTTGAGCTGAATCTAAATCACTTTGTAATTGTTGTGCCCGAGTTCGAATCACTCTTGAAGAATATGGAAAATTACGGTAATATACTGCTGTTGTCAATGAAAATATTGTAAAAAATATTATAATTCTTGAAATATGACACATTTCTGAAACAAAAAACTTTGAAAAAATTTTAATTAAAAAAGAACTGGAAAAAATGTATAAATCCAGGCAAAGTAAAAAAGCATATATAAAAACTTTTTTTCAAAAAAATAGAAAGCTAACTTTGGCGCCTCCTTCTTTTTTTCTACCCTCCTTAATATTTTAGAATTCCATTTGAGCGGAATAAAAAAAAGTGTCATCGAAACTCAAAAAAAAAGTTCGAATGTCACGATTGTGGCAACGAAAAAAGAAGGAATTTCCGGAAATGCTCGAAGAAAAAACAAAAAAATTATAAATTAATTTTTCACATCCTTACTAAAAATCAAACGTTAAAAGAAATTCTTTCTTCTCTGACAGCCAATAAAAAAGTGCCACCCTTATTTTAGAGAAATTAATTAAAAAAGGGATCAAAAACTATTAGCAAAAAAGGAAAAAAGTTATTTATGGAATTAAGATTTTTGGATCTTTTTTGTTAAAAAAATATCCTGTTTCATTATATAAACATCATTTGAAAAAGAAAGATGTCATTTAATTATTTTTAAAGATTAATAAATTTTTGCAAAATTCGAAAAAAACGAGATTTAATATCCCAGGATTACGGTAGCTTCTTTCACAAATCAAATTTGATATAAAAAAAACACATGAATTTTAAAAACAACATCAACATCAAAATCCAGCGTTGTCCCCGTTCAGCAAAAAAAATGTTGTCATGGTTTATCGTTTTTATTTCTTTTAAAAAGTTGAATCGATGGACTGCTTTTGAAACAAAAACATTTTGTGCCTTTTTTATTGTACCTTTTTGAATCTTTAAAATATTTGTAAAAAAAATAAACCTGGGAGTCACATTTTTTATAATTTATTTAAACAATACTCTGATAAAAGTGTTAAAAAACGTGCAACCGATATTAAAATTTTATCCATTAAAAAATTGTAAAAATAAATTATAACATCTTATTATTCTGTTTTTATTTACCGATTATTGGCAAAGAACAACCTCATTCAAAATACTAGGATGAGAGGAAACATTGCCAATAGTGGGAGTTTAGTAAATTTCTGCTTTGAATAAAGTTGTAAAAACAAATTACTTTGCAAAAAAAGCAATGAATGTCCTTTTAAAGTTTCCACAAAGTTTTAGCAAAAACTTTTTATGACATTATTTAGTGTCCAATTACGAAAATGAAATTTAAGTTAATCGCTTTCTATCTAATGATACACATCATTCAAAGAATTTGTTAAAAGCATTTTAAACCAAATATGTGTCAAATTATTTTATTATGGATTATAAGTTCGTAAAAAGCGCAGTTTCAACGACGTCAATTAGCAATGATAAAACCACCACCCTCTCAAATCTGGCCAACAAAAAATTTAATAGATTTTGTTATAAAAAAATGCAAGAAAAAAACAAAGCTCAATTCAAACAACACTTTACGAATGTTATTTTAAGTAACCAAAAAATGTGATAAAAAAAGTGGGAGCAGTTTTAAAAACAAAAATAAAATTTTTCAACATTTCAGGATATGACGAACTTTGTCAGACAAAAAAGTTTTTAAAAGATTCTGAGAAAGTTTAAAAACATTTAATACCGGTTGAGTGACTACAGTAATACTTCCTTATATCTTTTTTTTTGTAGTTCCTTGAAAGGACAAAACAAAATAAAAATAAACAGTACAAATGTGTTTGCTTTAGACTCTCAAAAGTTTAGAGAAGGAAAACTATGAGAGTTACATATTTCGAAATAACTATAGAGATTCAATGCATTTTTTTTAAACTTTTATATTCTACAACAAATTACATTAAAATACAATAGTTTTAAAGTTAAACTGAATATTTCTTTTTACAGTGTTAGTAACATTTTTTTACGATAAATTATATTTTTTTGCTGTTAATTCTAGAATAACATTTATTAATGATAATTATTGTACCGAATTTTGTGACAGAGGGACACACTAAATGGTGGATGGATGGGCCCGGTGGAGTGGACGTCTAAACGGTGGATGGATTACTAAACGGTGGCTGGATTTTTGAAAAAGATTTTTAAAAAAAAATCTCAAATTTAAAAATTTTGAGGACGAATCCGGAAGGGTTCAGATTTGCGCATGGTGAAATTTTTTTTTAAAAATCTTTTTCAAAAATCCATCCACCGTTTAGACGTCCACTCCACCGGACCCATCCATCCACCATTTAGTGTGTCCCTGTGACAGATAAAAAAGTTATGAAGATTTTGTTGGTAAATTTGTACAAAAAAAGAACTATAGGTGTACTGTAAATTGTCGACTAGTTTTATAAAAGATTTTTAAAACTGCCTATTTTTATCACATTTAACTACATAAATGTAATAAAAATAGATAAAAAATATATAAATTTTATTTTGGAGTAAAAGTTGAAATAGCATTTTAAAGATTACTGTAGCAAAGACTATAAATCAAAACAAAAACTTTATTACAACTCATTGATATTTATAAATTACAAACAAAAACCAAAAAAAAACAAAGAAATATTACGTATTGTTTAAATTTCTCCCAAAACAAATCCACGGATAACTTCTGGAACACCCGAATCAAAGCCAACAACATCCAACATATTTGGATCTGATGGATCAGCAATGGTAAAATTGTTTGCTGCCATACCCATAACAATTAATTTTGCATCAGGAATATTCATTTCTTTACGATACTTTTTCACAGCTTCAAATGGATGAATATCGCCATACCAGGTTTCACTCTAAAAACAAAGAAAAAAATCATTATTAAATTACAGTAATCAAAAAAAGAACTTACATCAGTATAAACAATAAAAACATCAAATTCCTTTTTATTTTCAAGTGCCCAAAGCATTGGTTGTGCACAATCAGTTCCACCAAAAGGAAGGCGATTCATAATATCCATGATTTTTGGAAGTGATTGATCTTTCTTAATATCGAGTGGTACAAATCCGTCAGTATGGAAGCACATTGTTTCAGCAATTGGTTCAGTTCTCATTGCAACCATTCCAAGTGCAGCAGAAGCTTCACGACATGAAATTTGTGAACCAGCAATTGGACAAGTCATTGAACCAGAAACATCAAAAGCAAGCAAGAATCGTTTGTTTGTTGGTTCAACATTATGAAATGATTTGTAGAATGCATCATCAAGAGCCTTTGAAATTGATTCATTAACATCCCACGTAAGCTTTCCTTTAAGACCACGACCAGCACGATATTGAACAGCAGCAGTTAAAACATTCAAAGGATGAATTTTTGCTTTTTTTAGTGCAGCTTCATCAGTAATCTTTGAAATGACAAGATCAACATATTTTTGATTATCATTATCAGAGCCATCGATAATTTGAAGAGATGAAAGTTTTGAAAGATTACGAATTAATGCAGTCATTGGCATATTTTCAAGAAGAGTTTTCCATACAACAGCAGAATTGAGAAGATCTGATGGAATATGTTCTCGAACATAACCATATTCACGAATAAGATCATTGCATTTCTTAACATCATCATTTTCAGTTGTAAGCTTCTTAAGAACAAGGAAATTTTGAAGGAATTTAATTGATTCATGTTGAAGAACTTCTTGTGCCTTTTCTGGTACAACACTATATTCACGCTTTTTCTTTGATGGTGGAGTATAATTTGTATCATTCTTTGCAAGATCAAGTTCACCATGTACAGCAAAAGAAAGTAAATGATCATAGAGAAGTGCATTATCAGATTTTTTGCTAACATTTGGATGTGAAAGTCGAAGCAAATCTGCATGTGACCAACCATTTCGTTGTGGATATTTTGTAATATGCATTGCTAATGCCTTTGGCTCTTGATTTAAATACCATTCAGCAATTGTTCGACGCATTTGACGACCCCATCCAGATTTTTCTGCAACAGATTTTGCAATCATTTCACAATAATTTACATAACCAAAGAGATGAGTTGGAATCCGGCAAACTTTTAGTACAATTGATGCAGCAGTTTTTTGAAGCATTTCAAGATATTTTTCATATTGAAGATTTTCAGCATCACCAAGATCCGTTCGTTTAAAATATGAAGCTTTTGCACAAAGAGCTAATGCAAAAAGCGTAGTTTCTTGTTTTGGAGCTCGACCAGCAAGTGAAATATTTAAAACTTCTTGAAGAACAAGAGCACCTTTACCTTTTTTGATAATTTCAATGATTGCTGTAACATTTTCCATTGTGAGTTCCTTTTCTGTTGCATAATATGAGCCACCAGTTGTACCAAGAATAATAAATCGACGAACACGAATATCATCCGATACTTCGAAAACGAAACCACCAGCACTATTTTGGACCTGAAAAAATTAAAGGATTAGCCTAGTAAAAACAACAAGGGAAAGACTTTTGTATGTAGGCAAAGCAAAACTAAGACTCAATGAGCTTGTGGTTATAGCTTTAGCACTTTTGTTAACCCCAAAAAGTTCTACATCAAAAGGGCATATATATATAAACACAACTTTTAGCTATAATTTTTACCCTTGTTGCATCCCTAAAGCTTTAACCTATCAAATCTGCCAACGCCACAAGCAATACATCCTTTAAAAGCATAACTTACTTGATCTTCACGAATTTTCTTCATTTGTCCACTCTTAAATTCTTCCAATTGTGCGATACTTTGACGTAAAACATCAAGATTGAATACATTCGGACCAGACATCTTTTTAAATCTTTTAGCAGCAAGCAAAAACACTTTCCTGGTCAATTTAACTAAAAAAACAAAACAATAAAAAAGTGATTCAGTTATATGATTTTTAGATCGATTTTATACACGACGGAGAACTGAAAAGCAAACGTACAAACAACAAAAAAAAGAAAGAGTCCAACCCTTTTCTGTGAGTGAAGGGATTTTTTGCGGAACAAACAAAAAGGAGCCAAACCTTCAATTGTAAAAAATAAAAAAACCTAATGTGTTTTTTTTATTGCTAAGCAACATTTTTTTTAGCGTTGGAAGATAGTGTGCAAAAGTTAGTTGTTGTTTAACAAAAATTACACCATGTTGGGCAAACAAAATTTCAAGGGCAAAGATTATTGCGAAATCTCCGTGAATAAATAACAAAAACGTTAGCGGCAGCTCTAATGAGTCAGTTTTTTTCAGTCGTGTAATTTTTTTAAAAGTGTAAAAAAAGACTAAAACAAAAAGTTGGGGAAAAATTTCGAAATAGCAAAAAATAACAGTTGGAAAATGAAAAAAATTACACAATAAAAAATATTTCATCATCAATAAAAATAAATGAGCAAGCCCGAATCACTTTTTGTAGGCGGAAATTGACAGCGAAGAAAAAATAACGATAAAAAAATTTTACGAGACAGAAAAGTTTCGAAATTCGAGAAAAAAAAGCTTTGATTTAAACACGTAGCAGAATCTTGACACGATTGATTGCTAAGGAATAAAAAAAAGTGTGAAAAAAATTGCTTAATAAGAAACAGTGGGCTTTTTGCAAAAAATACTGGCATGTTTGCTAGTGGTATGAATGAACCAAATTGATGTGCTTGATATGATTTATTTTTTACACCTCAAATTTATGGGTAATTAAACGAACACAAAATTTTGCGATTAAAGTAAAGGCACGAAAATATAAAAAATGAATTTAATGTAAAAATGTATTAAAGCTTATCTTTTAAGAAATGGATAAAAATAAAGAAAAGAAAGAAATGAAAAGAATAAAATAAAATGTTTTAGAAAAAGGCTGCTACAAAGTCGAAGAAAATGTTTTAGTTACAAAATAAAATACAAAACATAAAAAGAAACATTTTATAAGACGTTTTTTCTTATTTTCGACCAACCGCTCGGTTTAGGAAAAAAAAATTTTCACGGATTTGGCTAATTTTTGGTCCACAGACTAATTCGAGGTCGTAGATCACGAATATGACCTCAGAAAACGTTCATCTGACCTCATTCGCACGTTGCGAATGAGGTCAGGTATATAAGGTAAAAAATTTTTTTTGATTATAAAATCACGAAATTATGTATCCGATGGATGGGTATTGACTTTTTGAACATTTTTTGTATTGGGTGTGACCATTTTCATCCACTTTTTGTATATCTTTTATCGACTTTTCTGAAGCGGATTACGGTAATCCCCTATAAAAAATTTTATTTAGCCTGACGGGCATACTTTTTTTTTCACATATTTGAATTCCCCATTCAATTCTACATTAAAAAAAAACCATAAAAATTCAAAAAAAGCGTAGCTGTCAATTTTTTTATTGGGCGTGAATGTACTTCACAACATCTCCAGCATAATCTCAGGGACAAAACTCTATGATAAAAGCAGATATTGACATCTGGTGACTTTTGTCATGTATATCTATGCTACAAGAGTTATCCTGGCAAGTTTCAACACCCCCGGATTAGATTTCGTAATTTCTATAAATAAAAATAAAAGAAATCGAGAGATATTGCATTTCTCGACACTTTTTACAATGATTTTTTGTTGAGCCTTGATATATTTTTAAGGGAATTTTGAGATAACCTCTATAGTTTTGAGGGATGAAGACAGGACAAAGTGTGATACTTTTATAAATCTTTTATAGGCTATTTTCTTTGCTACAGTATGCAACCCACACATGTTTTCAAGTTATATTTTATTTTAACTTTGTTTTTAACATTTTATCAAAACATTAAAACATATATTTTAAAAAACAAATAAATATTTTTAAAACAGCCCTACGCCTTAATTACATGTAAATTGCAAAAATAATTCTGTAACGTAAAAAAAGCAAAGGTGGCAATTTCAAGTAATATACTATTTAAATACTTGCTGCACCTGCTACTACCACTTCAAAAAGATTAACAGAATTAAAAAAAAGAAAAAGGTTTTTGTAATTTAAAAATGTCGTTCTTTTCAAACATTAATTTTTCAACTTTAAACTTTATTTTGGAAGATTTTGAACATCCAAAATTGCAGTTAATCGAAAGATATCTTGTTCCATTTGAATTTTGTATTACCACAACTGCATTCATAATTTTTCTTTATGTTTCTTTAACACAAACACCAAAATATATGAAACAATATTCAATTTTGCTAATTTATCAAGTTTGTACAACTTATGCTTTTGATGTTTTAACTTTAACTGTTCAACCTGTTCTTTTATTACCCTATGCTGCAGCATATGTAAATGGATATTGGCAATATGGAGAATTTGGAAATTGTATAATATTTTTATTTTTTTGTTTAAATGTTACTGCATTAATTCATGCATTTATTATGCAACTTTTATTTCGATTAGCTTCACTGTGTCATGAAAATGAAAGATTACATAAATATACAAATTTGAAGAAATTGTTTACGTTAATGTTTCCTGTATTGTTTGTGTGTTTGAGTGGAATAACGTGTAAGTTACAAAAACATTCAAAAATATTACTGCAGCAAAGGCGTGGTCTTTTTAAATTTGCATAAACTTTGAGGCCTATCACGTCTATAAAAATTTCAGATTCCTTGAGATTTTTTTTATAAAATGTTGAGAACATAATGTAGAACTTTTTTTTATAAAAAAAATTTCGAACGATCTGAAATCTTTATAGACTTGATAGGCTTCAAAGTTTTTTCAAATTTGAAAAGACCATGCCCTTGCTGCAGCTTTTGTTGATCCATTCCTTAAATTTGCATATTTTTAGTAGCATTTACAATCGACCGACCTGAAGGTGAAATTTTTCGTAAAAAATTAATTTCTGAAAATCCATTTTTCAAAGAATTGTTTCAACGCCATAAAAATGCAATGGGATATCATCCATCATTTTCTGGAAGTATTATTGTCGTATTTTGTATTTTTGTTGGATTTGCATTTCTTACAACTCCTTTCAATATTTATTTAATTCCAGCATTTTACAAAAAGCTTAAACTATTTAAACAAGGCTTAAGTGAAAAAAATCAAAGATTACATGTTATGCTTCTTAAGTAATATTTATAATTATTATTTAGATTTCAAATTATTATAATTTATTTTTTCAGAGCCTTGCTTGCTCAAGGAATAGCTTTATTTATATTTGTTTATATTCCATTATGCATCCTTTCATCTGCATTTATTTATCCGTATAAATCTGCAAGCATTTTATCTTCATATTCGGTGTTTGTTGTAATGCAACATACATTATGTGATATTTTAGTTCAATTTTGGTTTATTCGACCTTATCGAGATTATCTTATAAAAAATTTGAGAAAAAAATATGTAAATCAAATATCAAGTGTAAACGGTCAACTTTCTGTACAAATTCCACTAGCTGTACATAGAGCTGCATAAATTTTTTTTTGTGTTATTAAAGCAACATTATTTTGACGATAAACCACATTTTTATGTTTCTACATTTTATTAAAGATGAGATATTTTTTACTGTCCAACAACGTTTTATTAACAATGATTATTAAAAATCATAATTTTTTCAAAAAAAATGTGTAGAAACATTCGTAACACTATGAAAATAAATTTGAATAGATGTTTATCATTCAAAAATAGAAAAATAAAACTGTTATTAGTTCAATAAATTAATGCACCTGTTTTTACCAATTTATTTTTTTCTGTAGGTGTAGGTGTAAAAATAAGCATGTAATTTTTCACGCCCCCAAACATTAAAAATTAAAAATAGTTACACAAATTTAAATATTTTTGTAGCTGCGTTCTTTTTCAACAGCGGCAACCAATTTTGGATGTGTATAAATACTTTCCCAATGTAATCTCAAATTTGGATAATCATCTAAAACAGAAGATTTTCCAAGATGTTGCATAATTTCACATAGATTTGCAGCTAAAAAATCAACCCATGTCATCTAAAAAATGAATTTTAAGAATTTGCTTATTTTATCATTTTCTGTTATCCCACTTTATCTCCGACCAAATATCCGCTTCGATTCATCTTTAATTGTGCTTCAAAGAATTTAGCAAAATTATCACGAAATTGTGGAACCGCAATATTATTCCAAGCTTCAGCAATCTCTTCTTCACTTTCTGTTTGTCGGATTATTCTAATCCATGGTCGAATAGCCATAAAAGCATCTTGACATTGATGGGCAAACATTTCGGCAAATGCTTGATTCAAATTTCCTTCAGGTTCAAGTCCGTGCTCTTTTGCAAGAAAATGCATAATTGCAACTGTTTGCGCAATTTTTATTGTTTTATCAATAACCAAAACAGGAAGCTGACCAAATGGTAATGCTGAAAAGCTGATTTGAAACTGCAAGTTTCTGTGGCAAATAAACTTTTTATTAATAAGAAATACAAACTTACAAGGTTTTAAAAGCGGCCATTCTTTTTTCCTGTCAAATGTTGTATCTTTAAATGGAATTCCAAGATATGTTAACATTAAACGAATTGGTGTTGCTCTGATTCCCAAATGTAAATAAAGTAATTCATATTCTTGCATTTTTTAAAGTAATAATATTGAATTCAATTGAAGACTTTAAAACAATGAGAAAAACAACTTTTTTTTGTACACACTTTTTTTAATTTTTTAAATCGATTAAAAAATGAATTTTTCATTTTATTGTGGTACGTTTGGACTACAAAAAATGTACAACATTAAAGAAAACCAAAGTTGTTGCAAAAATTAATACCAGTGAACTTTATAGTTCATTTAAAAAAATAAACAAAGTGATGTAAAAATTAGAGTTTAACTTTATTTTCAAATATGAAAATCAGCTTTTTGAAAAATTCTCCTACATTAAAAAGAAGATATAATAACAAATTTGTTTTTTTTTGTAGTTTTAAAAACAAAAAAAGCATGCATATAAGTAATTATAAACATTAAGAGTTAATCATTTTTTGTATTTTAAGATAGAAGGTTTTTTACATTTTGTAGCTGCGTTCTTTTTCAACTGCGGCAACCAATTTTGGATGTGTATAAATACTTTCCCAATGTAATCTCAAATTTGGATAATCATCTAAAACAGAAGATTTTCCAAGATGTTGCATAATTTCACATAGATTTGCAGCTAAAAAATCAACCCATGTCATCTAAAAAATGAAAATTTTTAGAAGTTTGGAATTTTAATCGTTTTACTTTATCTCCGACCAAATATCCGCTTCGATTTTTCTTCAAATGTGCTTCAAAGTATTTTGCAAATGTATCCCGAAATTGTGGCGCTCCAATAGTATTCCAAGCTTCAGCAATTTTTTCTTCACTTTCATTGTGTAAAATTGTCCAAATCCATGGCCTTACTGCTAAAATTGCATCTTGACATTGATGGGCAAACATTTCAGCAAAAGCTTGATTCAAATTTCCTTCAGGTTCAAGTCCGTGCTCTTTTGCAAGAAAATGCATAATTGCAACTGTTTGCGCAATTTTTGTTGTTTTATCAATAACCAAAACTGGACCTTGTCCAAATGGTAATGCTAAAAGTTGTTTTATTTAAATAAATGAAAGGAAAAATCAATTTTCAAGGATTATAAATCTTTTATACTTTTTAAAAAAGCTTAAACATAAAGCTTTGAGAGAAAAATGATAGCACTAATTCTCATATTTTGTCGATATTAACTTTTTTGGTTTTTTACTTAAAAAAATAGATAAATATCACTTTTTTGACAAAATTGGCATATTTTCAAAGTATCTCGTTTATATTTTAACGGTTTTAAGGTTTAAAAATAATAACTTCAAACAAATTCTTGCTTCAAAGGAACAAACAAAATCACTTACAAGGTTTTAAAAGTGGCCAATCTTTTTGCATTTCAAATGTCGTGTCTTTAAATGGAATTCCAAGATATGTTAACATTAAGCGAATTGGTGTTGCTCGAGCTCCCAAATTTAAATACAACAATTCATAATCAGGCATTTCGTTCTTACAGCGTTGTGTCTAATTTAAATGAAAAATAAAAGAATGATTGAATTTCCTTTTATACGCACGTTTTTGACACACCTTTTTGTCTTTCTTTTTTTTCAGAAGATAAGAAAAAAAGAAAAACTTTTTAATTTGAAGTATGTTCGGACTACAAAAAAATACTACATTTGAAAAAAACACGTTTTTACGTGATTTTTGCAAAAATTGAGACAGTTTAATTTTGTGTTGCAATTGAAAACAACAAATTGATGACAATTCGTTAAATTCAGTTTTTCAGGAAAGAAACTTTTTTTTTTGATAATTTGAATTTTTTAATTGGAGAGCTCTTTATCAGATACCAATTCAGTTTTTTTGCCACTTTTTTAATAGCTCCATAAATTACTTTTTTTTTATTTTGGATAAACAACAAAGCGTTTTATCGCCTTTATTATAAAAAGAAAAAGATCGGATCAAATTTTAAGAGATCAAAAAAACAACATATGTTTTTTTGTTTTCGCTAAAGCCAATGATAAACAACAAAAAAGATTATAAAAGCCGCTAATAAATATTTTTGCAAATCAAAGACATTTTATTTTTCTCTACTCTCAATTTTAATCTCAACTTTAAAAAAATGACATCAAAAGTTATAATTATTTGCTGTATTTTTATGTTTTTGAATCAAGAAATTGATGCTGGAATTTTTCATAAAGATAAAACCACTCCAGCCCCGGCAACCCCAGCTCCAATGGGATGGAACAAAGATGCCATTGCACCAACACAATGGCAACCCCCAAAAAATAAGGAATCAAAGAAAAAAGCCATTTTAAAGAATGCCATCGGTGGTGCATTAACCGGAGCTGCTGCAGCTGGTGCAGTTGCTGCAATTAAACATAAAAAAAATCCATAAAAAATGTTTTTGTTCGTTTTTTCTTTCTTTTTAAAGCTTTAGTAATTTTTGTTGTAAATTGATCTCAATTTTTTAATTTTTTCCTAATGTAATTTTTATGTTTTTTAAAACAATGAAAATAATTCAAAAATAAAATATGTTCAAATTTGATAATAAATAAGAAAACAATAATAATGGCAACATGTAGCGCTAAAAAACAAATATAATGATTGTAACAAAAAATGAAGCGTTGCTGAAAAACGACAATTGTCAAGTATTTGAAATTTTAGCATTTTTCCACTTTCATTTAAAATAACTTTGACTTAGATCAGCTAAATCATAGAGTGTGATTTTATTACAGTAATTATAATAATAAAAAATCATTTCAAATAAAATGCAACTTAATTTTTAATAAATTAAACAACTTTTTTTATTTTCCCTCAAATATTAAGATAATTTAATCAGTTAATCAATGAAAATAGAGTTTATACACGATTATTATAAAATCAAAAATGATGAACATTATGAAACGGCATATCCTCTTTGGTTGTAAAAATTTTCACAATTGTTTTTTGTGTTATTTTGTCCTAAAAATTATTTTTGTCTAAACTGTTTACGAATACAAACAATTATGTACAATGGAATTATTTTAAATCGCAATATAAAGTTTTAAAAAATCAAGAAACATTTACCATCTTGTTTTTTGCTATGTTCGTTCATGAACAGAAAATAAATTTCCTTAAAAAGTTTGTTATCGAATTTTACGACTTAAAAAATTATAAATTTTTTTTGTTACATTTTTCTTAGTATAAATTTGTTATCTGAAAAATCTTGCATTAAGCAAAAAATATTTAAAAAAGGTATGGTCAAAGTTAATGCGAACCGGGGGTTTTTCAGATGCAAGTCATGTCGAAGAGATAACCGGAAAGCTCCGGACCACAGAAAAGAAAAAAAACAAAAATGCTTTTATAGAAAGACAAAATAGGAAAGACAACAAAAAACAAGGTTTGGACAAATTTAGAGAGTCAAAGAGACACCCTTTTTTACAGCAATATTTCCATCTTCACAACGTGAAACATTTTGCTGATATTTTTTTTTTTGATTGGTAAATCTAAATATATTCTACTTTATTAGTTATTCATAAACAAATGAACTGAATAATAAAATGTTGAAAGAAGATTCACTTAAATGCTCATTTTATTCAACATTAGTTGACTACAAATTATTTATGCGCAAGTTATAACACCATTAATGATGGCTCGCTTTGCTGGTTCACAACAGGAAGGAAAGCCAAGTCCAAAGGGGCATAGAGTTGGTGCACCACATGTTACTGTTGAACTATTTGCTCCTAGACAAATTCCACTACGACAGATTCGTCTCATAACAGCTCGACCACAAAGTCCACAATTTGCTGAACAACTTGAAGTTGTCCATTCTGTCCAACCTGAAGGAACGGTTGTAGTAGCCTTTGTTGTTGTTGTTGTTGTTGGCTTTGTTGTGGTAGTTGTGCTTCCAATTTGATGACAAATATTTGTAATTGCATTTGCTAAAGCTTCTGGCGCATTTGAAAATGAATTCGATGGATTTCCAGTAATTGCATTCAATTGTGTTGAAGCTAAATCTGATAATCCAACAGCAAAAACCTTTACTCCTTGTGCAATTAAAGCATCTCGAGCTGGTGCAACATTGCTTGTATCAGCTCCAGAAATAACAATTTGGGACATTTGGGCGATCACCAGCAGATCCCCAAAAAGGACCACCAAAAACGTACCAAGAATCTGGAAGTCCTTCATATTCGCCTGTCATTGTTTCAGACATTGAAAGAGCGATATTATTTTTGCCACCACTAAATTTCATATTATTTATTGCGGCCAAGAGAGTTGCAGTTGAAGTAACAGTTGGGTTAGTGCATGCACCAGCATAATATTGACAGCCTTCAAGATCAAGATGTCGATAGGGAGTTGTCGCACCACCAACCATGAGACCTGTGGAAATAACAATGCCAACATGGGCAGCCTAAAATAAATTTTTTCAGAGATTCTTTTAATGACGAGAATTTCGTGAGGCTTTTTTTCTTTTTTTATTTTTTTCATGTAATCGCAAAAAGCTCATTCTTGAACGTACATTAGGCCCCCAAACAATTCCATTTTGATTTATAGCTGCAGCAATTTGAGCTTTAACAATATTAAATCGAGCAGCAGTCATTGTATCTGAACCATCAATGACAAATACAATATCTAATGGCCCCTTACAAGGATTTGGAAGTGCTGTACTTGGCAAAGTTGTTGTTGTCGTAGTTGCTGGGGTCGTAGGTTTTAGAGACGCACATACTTCTGTAATACCATCTTGATCTAAAAATTACATCATTTGTTGTTAAAAAAGTTTGTAATGAAAGAAAAAATGAATTTTGATACCCCATTTAGCAAATTCTGCAGCAGCATAAATAGCTAAAGGTCCATTGTCATGTGTGACTCCAGGCAAAATATTGAATCTCCAATTAAAAGTCAATTCCATTTGTGTTGCTGCAGCTTTAGAAGAAGTAAAATAATTTTGTGCTCTAGTCAATCGAGTAAAACCCTAAAAATTCAGTAATCTTTTTAGTTTATGAACTTTTTTTTACCTGTGCATCAGCGGCTGATGACATCAATAGTGCTGAATCTCGGGTAGTATCGGATCCACCAACAATTATTACAGTATTTCGACAAAAATGTTTTTCAAGCTTTGGTTCTGCTCCTGATCCAAAAAGACCATATGGATACATTTCCATATCAGTCGGGAAAGTATAAAATCCAGCAGAAGCACAAACAACAGCCTTAATTTTTGTGGAAGAAGTAAAGGTTGATGCTCGATGAACGAACTGACAACCGGCTGACATGCCGAAAAGGTAATATTTCAAAACACTACAAAGCCAAAGTATTTTTTTTTGTTTTTAAACAAAAACTCAAAAAGCCTACGTTGAATTTAGTCGTTTTGTAGCTTCTTGAAAAACAATATCCAATGAATCAATTTCATAATCCATTGTTGGACCATCTAAACCTGCAAGTTGATAAGTGCCCCACCACTGTGTACCAAAATATGGGGCAAGAATGATAAATTTATATTGATTTGCTAAATTAATCCATGCATTTCGCATTCCAACTCCATTATCACCAGCTCCATGCATAACAATTATAATTGTTGAACTTTTTGTAATTCCAATTGGAACATAAGTTGCAACATCAATGGGCTTATTATTGACAGCCGAAATCACTTGAAATGATGATGAACCGGTTGGCAATTGTGCCAAAGCAACACAAATGGCAGAGAAAAAAATTAAAATCACAAAGATACTGTTTTTCATGTTTTACAAAAAAACCTATTATAAAAAATACATTGTAAAAAAGCTGCTTTTATATTCATTCAAAACACTCAAAAAACTGCACGTTTACATTTGTACTTTTGAAACTGTTATTGTTTAATTGAAATAAATGATTTAAAAAATGATAGCTGAATAAATAGAAACAAAGGCGGCTGGAAATTTAATTTTTATTCTTTTAATTATTCGTTGCAAGTTAAAACATTAAATTCATTTTTTGTGTAAACATTTTATGGATTTGCTTCCGGATTTTTTAATTTTGTTTGAAAGAAAGTAGCATAAAACAAAACACATACATTAATTAATTTTATCATTTTTGTTTTATAAGAAGAATGTATATTCAGGTGTATAAAATATGCAGAAAAGAGGTTCACATGAATTACAAATTATTAAACATGTTACAACGTGACGTCAGATGTTTGTTGATTGGATTTTTTTCCTAAATTTTATCAATAAAAAAGTGCCCCAAATTCTCATATATCCATTTGTAAAAAAAGGATGATGAATCCTCTTGATCTTCCAAAATCAATATTCACTTTTTCTTACTTCCTTTTTAAACGGTTGTTGTATACTTTCATGCATTTAAAAAAAAGTAGTCAACCGATTGTACCTCAAAATAGCAATTCATGGACAACTGCAGGTCAAATTTAAACAATCAAAAAATTGTGATATATAAAAAAATATTTTAATGATAAAAACATGTTTTAATAAATTAATAAATTACTAAAACTTCCGCAACAAAAAATCTTCATTTCAGTTTTTTTGTTTTGAAGCAATCCATTTTTACTTTGCTTATTTATTGCAACTTAAAGTTTAAAAAGATTTTTTAAGCGTTGTAAAACTGACGTTTTTTGCAAATAAATTACATTTAACACAGTTTGATATTCTGTTTTGTAAGAAGTTCAACGTTTAACATAATTTTAAAACATGTACATAGAAAGATAATGTAGAAAAACCAAAAAAAAAAACTAGACAGTTTTTTCAAAAGATAAGTTTGGAATTTTAAAGATTTCTTTACAATTGCTTTTAAACCGTAAAATATTAAAATTTAAAAAATGTTTTTTTTGACTTTTCTGCAATGCAAAATCGATTAAAAGCGAAAAAAGAAATTGCAATCAATTTTTCTTTCAAAAATATATGGTTTTTATACAGCGAGAAAAATGCAAGACAAAACTTTTATATTTTTATCTAAAGGGATTTTTTGATGCCATTAAGCTTTTCCTAAACAAAAAAACCTGTATTTTGGCAGCATTCAAAAATGCCATATAAAATAAATTAAAACAAATTTATTATTTATTCTTCATTAATCTTTTTTGGTCGTGAAAAAAAATGTCTCAAAAAATGAATTTGATTGAAAAGGTTACACTTTATCCATCAGAAACGACATACAAATTTGGAAAAGAAAAAGAATTTGAATTTCAAATTTGTCAATATTATAAAAAAGATTCTGATAATATTTATTACAAAATTCAAAAAGCCAAAGGTGATTTTGAAATTTTAAAAATTCTACAAGGTAAGTTCTTTGAATTTTTTTATTAATTAAAATATGATTTTTTTAGGCGGTGAATCAATGATATACAACAAATTAAATAATACCGTTCTTTTATCAGTTCAAAAACCTCGATATTTGACTTTTTATATTTCTGCAAATATTCCTGTTTATGAAACTACTAATGATGATGAATATAATATTATTGGATATGATTCAGAATATAATGAAGAAGATTCAATTTGTGAAAGTGAAATGAATCAAACTCGTTTGGAATCTGTTCTTTCTTCACCATTTTTAAGAAATTCTTCATTTGCAAGAAGTGTAAATTCTCCATTTCTAAAAAATAATACTCCAGTTTTGAAAAAACGTCGTTTGAACGAAAGCTTTTGTGAAAAATCAAATATTTCTGATGCTGATGTAATCTTTCGAACTTCAGATGACAAAGAAATCCCAGCAACACGAAAAGTTTTAACTGAATTTTCAAATATTTTACCACAAATTTTAAAACAAACTCCAACATATTTAAATGTTTCAAGTTTCACTGGTGATACAATTCAAGCTGCTATTGATTTTATGAATGGTAACATTAATGCAATCAAAGGAAAAGAATTTGAAGTTTGCAAATTTGCTGTAACATATGATATTCAAAAATTAATTGTAAGTTTTTTTAGTTTTTCTTTCATAATGACTTATTTTCTATTATAGAATGCTTGTCGTTTATCTTTTGAAAAATCTGTAAATCCATCAAATGTTTGTGAAATTATTCAGATTGCATATTCCAATAATTTTGAAGAATTGAAACAAAAATGTTTAGAAGTTTTGATTGAAAATAAAAATGAAATTGGCAAATCTCAAATTGCAAAAATTAATCCAATTCTTGCTGATGCATTATTTTTACTTTAATTATTTGTTTTTTCTTTCTCGTTTAGTTTTTGTATTCTTTTTTTGTATGTTTTTTTTTACAATTTGATATACATTTTTTTATCTGTCGTTATAAATTTATTTTGTAAAAAACAACTTTTTATAAAATTAAGGTATTTACATAATTTTGGGGTAGGCGAAATTCGACTCGAAGAAATTTTAAATACTTTGCTTTCACACAAGTGTCATGATAAAATCTTTTTTTATTGGAAATATTTCCAATAAAAAAAAGATTTTATCTTTAATTAGAATTAGAAAAACCGTCTTTGACAAACATTTGAATTCTTAAAAAATAGTTATTTTCGACTTTTAGTGTTTCAGCACCTCAACGATCCATTTTGCATAATAATCCATTCAATTTTTTCAAATATATGGAGCTGTAAATTTACGCAATTTTTCAGGAAAACAATGGGAATCAGGGCTGCACGAAAGTTTCGTGTCGATCCGTTTTTGCAAAACTTTTGCGGTTTTTTGGGGTTTCGTTTCGTGTTTCGCGAAACGCAGTCCGAAAGTTTCGACGATGTGTTAAGAATGAAAAAAAACCATAAATTTTTAGAAAAATGATAAAGATGGAAATAGAGTCATAACTTGTTTTTTGAGTATGGTTTTAGCATTTTTTGGAAAAACTTTCTTCGTTGGCGTTTTTATTAAATCTGTTACTAAATTTTTTTTGAAATAGTGATTTAGTGCTCTTTTGTTACCGTTAAAGTGTATCTCTCTTTCAAAGTTCATTTATTTATTTTAAAACTTTTCATAAAATTTTAAATATATACTTTTTTGTTTCTGATTCAGCTTTTTTTGCAAATAAATGATTTAAAATAAATTAATTGGTTCAAGAGTGTTATTTCGAACAGTTGGAATTTTGAAATCTACCACTTTAGAAGTTGAAATGGTTCGATTAAAATCCGTTTCAGGATTCGATGTTGCTGCAGTGGGAATTGATTCACTTTTATCAATTCGAAGCATAATTTTAATACGTTTTCGAAATGGTGTTATTATAATCATTGCTGCAATTGGATTAATGATGGCAGTCCAAACCAAAAGTGAACAACATCCCAGCGAAATGTAATGATTTTCAAGTGTAAATAAGCTCATTGAAACCAATATTAAAACTGGTAAATTTCCTGATAGCAGAGGTCCTATAGCCTGAAAAAATTTGAATATTATATTTTTGATACAAGAAAATATTACTTGAATAATAAGTGTAAGATGTAATTGTTTGTTGAGAGATTTTGTTCTTTCAGACATTTGAAGATGTGACTGTTTCATGTGTCGAGTAATTTTAATAGCAAAATAAAGAACAAAAAAATAGCTAACAGAAATTGCAAAAAATATCATACAAAATGCAATAATCAGAGTTGGATCATTCTACAAACAATAAACTATTTAGAAATTTATCCATTAGAAACTTGCTGGTGGTTTTGCAGCAAAAACTGGACCACCAGGATATTCATCAAGCCAAAAGCTATTATTTAATGCCGCCTTATATGGTTCATATACTTCTGAAATTGGAGGATAACAAAATAAAAGTGATATTAAAAGTGCAATTGAATAAATAAAAACAATTGAATATGGACCAATTAAATGCCGAAATGTCACAGATGTTTTTCTAAAAATAAATTTCTTCAAAAAAACTTTCTTGTACAAAGATTTACTTACTTGCAAAGTAACAAATATCGAATATAAAATGGAATTGGCATCGCTTGAATGCTTAAAACCGTTGTCATCCCAAAAAGCGGAACAATAATCCCAGCAAATTTAAAACCAAGAACATGGAGGGGACTTCCGATTATATTATAGTAAATTCCATGAGTTGTTATAATTTGCTTAAAATGAAAACATTTATTTATGTTGTGTGGTTTTAATTTTGAAATTTGGAGACGAAATTTTATGGGTTATTAAATTTGAGGATGAACATTTTGAGGATATTTGAGGGCGACAAAATTAGGGGAAAAGAAACTTGGGGGCAAAAATCTGGGAACACGGTTTTTGGGGACGTGTCAGTTGAGGGGTAGTATCCGTATTCACGGCAGACCCAAAAGGAGAGTGGGTTGCGCGCAAGTTGCAACCAACAGGCCAGTCTTTTTGAAAAAAAAAATCAAAAGAATGACTTTTGTGCTGCAACTTGCGTGCAACCCACTTTCTTCTTTTCTTTGAACGGGGTTGCCGTGATATTTTGTCCCCTCCCCCCAAATTTCGTTCCCATGTTTTTACCCCCCCCCCCCCCCCCCAAATTTTTTTAATAAATATATTTTATCTTGCTGAAAGCTTAACTTACAGGCTCACAAACCAATAATACAGCAGCCATAATAAAATCCAAAATTCCATTTTGTAGCAGCGTTCGACTAATTTGTTTCATATTTGACTGATTAACCGTAAAAATTAAATATATCAAAAATGCATTTGAAAACATCCCCAAACTTGTAGCAATGACATCATTAATTTGAGAAAATCGAATAAGAAATGTCATAGTTTTGTTGTAGTCAGTTTTTTAAAAAAAAGTCAAGCAAAAAGTGAAATTTCTGGGTATATTTATATTGAAAGAAAGCAAATTATTTATACTAAGAATTCTTCACCTGCTAATTATTTACAACCACCTTTTAAAAATGGTATTTTGTGAAAAAAAGCTGGTGCGTCAACAACATTCCTAATGGAGTTATTTAGTTCCTTAAAGGTTGCCATTTAGTAAATTTCTTTTTGTCAATGATGAAATGAAAAAAATGAGACGAATAATTTTATATATCTCGGAAGAATACATCCAATGACTACAAATTTTGCATCATTACAGAATTAAAATATTCAAAAGGGTAAAAGCATCTAAAAAATTGTTTACTGCTGCAGGCAATAAAATATACGATTTAATCAATGTAATTTTTTTTTATTTTTCAAAACCTAACTGGTTCGTTGCTTCAGCAATATTCAAAGGGGCTGTCCAGATGTTACGTAATGCAATGTATGGGTGGGTGGGGTTGGCGAACAATTACACAGCTTTGATCTTGTCGGCAAAATCCTTTGATGTCTCATTACCTGGTGGATATGTCGCGACGGTTGGCACCAACGAACTTTAAAGGGCAGCAGACAAAGGAGAAAATGGCGCCAACGCATCTTTTTTTCTCCCTCTTTTCGATTTCTCTTTTTCTATCTATATATTTCCAAGCTTGCGGTCGGCCGACCAAGACTTTATGGAAAGAATAAATATATTTAAACCAAATAAAAGTAATCTACAGTTACTATAAACGATAGGAAAGTTGGGTAAAAAATCACGATTTTTGTATTACGTAACATCTCGAAAGCCCCAAATCAACTGACGTAACTTTCCAAAAAGTGACATTCAAAGGGGGACACTCCTGTCTAACAGTATTTTTTGCTAAACTTTCCTTGATGGTCTCGAAACATCTGGAAAAAAATTGCATATTCAAGCAAAATGTATTGATTTTTTTATTTAACAATTTTTTGATAAATGAAAAAAATCGTTGAAAAAAATCGTAAGCCCCCTTTAACTTCAGAAATTTCTTTTCTGGCATCCTCCTTTTTTAAAAACAATTATACCGTTTGCATTTATTTATTTTATTGCCCTTTAACATATTCATTTAATGTCACAAACATCAAAACGTTTTTTCAGTTCATTTTTTACAAGAACTATAAATGACAATTATATTTGATCTTTAAACAGCAAACTTAACTTTTCGAAATAAAAAATACATTATCATTAAATCCGATGATCAGATCAATTGCAAGCATCTAACTCAGTTTATAAACAACACATGTTTTTATTGTTTTGGATAAACAATAAAAGTTTGTTAATTCCCACTTGAAAAGAACAGATGAATATTCTTGTTTGAAAAAAAAAGTTTATTTGATAATTATTTTATATTTTTCAGTGCTCTGTTTCTTTTAAACCCTGAATTTTAATTGTTTCTGTTTTACAAAAATGGCATCAAAAACAATTATTTTATGCTGCATTTTTATGCTTTTGACACAGGAAATGAATGCTGATATTTTCTACAAAGATAAAACTACAAATGTTCAGCCTGCGAGTTTAAATGAAGGTGTTAATACTATTTCCCCGGTAAATCCACAACCAACTCGTGCATATCGTACAAAAACAATCCTTAAAGGTGCTGCTGTAGCCGCAGCAGTTGGAGTTGCAGCTGCTGCAGGAGCATATGCAATTTTTAATCGTGCAAAAGATTCTGATAATCACCAAGAAGATTATTCATAAATATTTTGTATTCTACTTTTAATAAAGTTGTTTACTGTATTTTTAACTTTTTTTTTGATGCTAATAAATTATTATAAAAATTTAGATTTAAAGCCACATTTATCTGTTAAAAAATTTTGTTTACAACACATTGTTTCTATTATTATTATTTTCTTTAACCACAAAAATGGTCAAGTTATCATTTTTGGGGTTGTCCTGATAACCCGAAAACCATGAAATGGAAACAAACTCGCTTATATAAAGTGAGAAAATAAAAAGCAGAATAGAAAACACATTTTATTTAAAAGTTAAAGAACAAAAAAGACACTCTTTTTTTCGTAAAAAACAAAAAAAATCTAAAAAGATCACAAACAATAAATAAAAAGGATTTTTTTCTTTTAAACTATTTTATGTTTACGGAATAAAATATTGTAAAACAATATTTCACAAAAATGTAAAGGTAAAATAAAATTCTTTTAAAATAATTAATTAAATGAAAACTAATTTTTGCGTTATCACGGAATTAGTGCAATTCATTTCATTGCATCCGACAAAAATCATAATTTCCAATACCAAGGTTGCACCAAAATTGTTACAAATCATGTTCAATCTATGTTATTTGTTGAACCAATTAATGAAGGTTTGCTTTTTATTGATTCACGCCTAAAATTTTATAATTATTGTTTTTGAGAATTTAAATTAATTTCTGCATTATTTAAAACACACGTGGGCAAGGGGTGGGATAGGGTGGGATTTTTCCCCCCCTAGGTATCGTAGGTTCGTAGGCAACTTTTTGGGAGGTATCGTAGGCAAAATCCAAAATCAAGTGTCGTAAAAAAAATTTCAAAGGGTATCATCCCCTGTTAATTTTCCAGTTTTTAAAAAAAATCGTCAGTTTTTTTGTAAGGGGGTACCCTTTGCGGATTTTGAGTATCGTTCGAGAGTTTTGATTTTCATCCCCGCACCTTGCCCACGTGTGATTATTTAGTTGGACGTTTTTTGTTCAATAGATAATTTTTTTTATTTTTCTATCTTAACCGTTAACGTTTTTAGAATATTTTATTTGTTTTTGCTGAAAATGAATTTCAAGATTTTATTTTGGTCTTTAAAAATGAAATGAAATACAAAAAAGTTTATGATTTGATTGTTCTGACAATTGTTAATTTTATTTTCAAAATTGCATACTGTTGCACAAATTATCGGTTACTTTGTATATTCTCTAATTTACCGTGTATAAAATTCAGTATTTATATATTTATACAAACCTTGGTTTACAAATATCAAACTTACAGCTAATTTAACTTCAGTAAGTTTAAAAAATTTGTAAGCCACGGGTAAACAGTGTTTAAAATTTATTAAAAATTGAAACAGTGTCAATCGATAAGAACCAGCAGCAAAAAGAATGACATAAAATGATTTTTATCCTTAATTGCATTTGTGCACACAGTGCATCCTTCATTTTTTCACAGATGTCTCCATCACTCCTTTTAAACGTCTTTTGTATTTGTGACAGAAAGAAATACAAAAATTTTTCTTCTGTTTTCCTCTTTCTTCCCGACGTTTATCGCTATCTAGCCCTATTTGGCATCACGAATTTCGAAATAAAACAAAATTATAAAAAAGATTTATTGATTGGATATAAATTTAAATATTACGGGAATTTAAGCATAACAAATGTTTTTTTCTGAAGCGGAAAATTTTTCGATACTGCTGAATGTAAACCTGCTTTTTGGTTTTTTGACTTATCCTGATAAAATTTTACTGCAACACAAAGATACTTTCAATACATTGAATATTGAACACTTATAGTACAGAAGAATATTTTGGCTGTTTTATTTCGGATAAAAGGTTTCGTCTGTTTTAGAATAAGAAAATTTCATTTTATTGTTCATTAAAAGAACGTTTAATAAAGCAATTTTCGCTGAAATCATCAGACACTCAAAGTTCTCAAAAAACTAACTGTTTTTGTTTAGTTTAAGTTTTATAAGAAAAAAAAAGTATTTCCATGGAAGATTTTCATTCAACCGCACATATGACATCGACTGAGGTATTGATGTAACAAAAACACATATTTATAGTATTTCAGGGCAAATTTACTCTGAAGGTACTCAAAACATTTGAGGTGGTGTTAAAATTGATATTTCGTTTTTTGTTTTCCAAAAATAAAAAGATTTATATGCTTTTCGAGTAGAAGAACTATAAATTCAGACAGATTTAACGCGAAATAATTAAACTATTTCAAACCTTAATATCAGTAATGAAATACTTCCACTCCACGCAAACATGTCGTTAAAGTACGGCAAATTGTAGTTTAGAAACGTCAATATTTCAGGATTTGATCCAAAAAACAAATTTCCCATATTATACGAAATTCGTATTAACTGAGCAATAAAAATAGCGAGCGAAACAACTGAAATGGAAACACTTTTCTCATAACACTGATAAAAATGATGCAAAAAAAAATAATTTGATACTCGATTAAAAACGAACAAAATGACCTATTTGTAGCTACTAATTAATCATAATCACTTACATAATAAATTTTTTTCTTTAACGTTAATGCTGTTATTGTTTTGTTTATAAAACAAAAATTTTAAAAAAGCTAAGAAGTTGAAAATTCCAGCAAAGCATGTTGTTGTAAAATATATAGTTGTAGTTAGAGTGTAGCCCGTCTGTGAGATATTCCTATCCGCAAAAACTGCATAAAAAGTACCATCTTCTGCAAAAACCAAGGTCAGTGGTTGATGAAATCTCCAACAAATGCACAAAAATGGTAAAATAATTAACGTAAATATGTACCATGGCTGTTTCCAAAATTTTTTGTGTGAAATTGGAAACCAAATTATTGAAAATCGATTTAAAGCCAAAAATAAATGACCCAAAAATTGCAGTACAGCAATATATGTCGATGTATTATATGAAATACTGACAAAATGAATGTTGTTCTTAAAGAAATCAGTTACTGATGGAATTAACAGAAGCTTCAACGTAGAAATATCCTGAAATATTTGTTTTTTTTAAATGAGACTGCAGTTTTGCGGATACAGTGGACTTAAAGTAATACAATGTAAATGCTCGTTTTATTCACTTTGCGCAAAGCTTTGCATAAATACACATTTTACGTAAAAAAGGGAACGTTGAAAGATGACAATGGAGTTTTAGCTCAAAAAAATATTTCACGTTGTGTCCTGTATATTCAGTAGTATTCTTACAACTTTTTAGCGGCTCTAACAAAACCTACGCGTTTTTAGCTTAAATGAGTCCAGCCCGCCTGCTACATTTAACAAATAATCACTGAATTTAAGATTTTAAAACTTTTTAGTAATCAAAAACAAATTGTTTTTACGTGCGTGATTTTCATTTCATATGCTGAAAACACATAACTTTTATTTGGGCGCTAAAATGGTGTAGGAACACCGTTTAATATATGAAAAAGCATGATGGGAGATAAAGCTCTGAACATTCCCTTGTAAGCAATAAAACTAAACTTACGTTAAAATAGCAAACCAAATCTGCAACCAAAATAATTCGAAAAATATTAAAAAACGGTTTAATTTAATTTCATTGAGAACACCTACAAAAAGAAAGTTAAAATATAGTTGTTCAAAGAAAATTAGTTTGTAAAATAGACATCGAAACGTAGTATGAAATATCATTAATTTTAAAGGTAGTAACAAGTTGCATCGGCATATAAACCCGGGCCATCAACGCAACGTAGACATAAATTTACCACTAAAATTAATAAAGACATAAAACGCAGAGTGTCGTAACAAGAAGTGCAGAGACAATTTGAGGCTTTTTGTTTTTCTATAATATTGTATTGACTATTGACACACTTTCACGCATTTGTTTTTTATTTTATCTGACTCAGAAAAAGATTCTGCATATGATAGGCACAATAACAAATTGGTGAATGGAGGGACAAAAAATCCGGATAAAAAAATTACGGTATTTTCAATATTTCGTTATCAATTATCATTTTTTTCAGCACTTAACATAATTATTTTTTTCGTCAATTCGTATTAATACTAAGATTCTGCATTTTTTGGTACCATAATTATGTTTATTGCACAACTTTGAAAAACCGGTGCACATCCTTATATAAAGTGAGAAAATAAAAAGCAGAAGAGGAAAATAATTATTTTTACCCTATATTTTTAATGAATTTCCCTATAATTTTTAAAATACCTATATTTTATCGAATTTTTAAAATTTTGTAAATTTATTGAAAAAATCAAAGAAATATGCAAAAACAAAGAAATAAGCAAACACCTGTATTTTATCGATTTTAATAATTTAATTTAATTTAAAATTTGAAAAATAAGCAAAAAATTAAAATTTATTATCACTTTACTCATTTCAATTTTAAAAAATGGCTGATTTTGTTGATTGTGATTTGAATGAAAAAATTTTTGAAGTCAAATCGATTTTGTATCGGGGAATGGATTCCAACTGAATGTGTTGCTGATAATGCTCAATGTATTACAACTGCTCTTCAGCAAATTTTTCCTGATGTTCACCGAAGAAATTGTATCGCTCATATTATTCGACATATTTTTGATGCTAAATTTGGCGAATTCGAAATTGATAAAAAAACGGATAAAGAAATAATGAAAAATGAAATTCTCGAATTAGCAAATCATGCTTTTGAAAAAAAAAGCCAGTCGGAGCATTACGTATACGTTGCAAGCATGTTCTTCTTCTTCAAACAATTTGCAATCATCGACAATGGCCAAACATGCCTGCACTTCGTCAAACAATCAATGGAACTGCAAGAAATCGACCTGGACGTCCCAGAAATCATACTCCAGCATTATCAAGAACTTAAATAATTTTTTTTACTTTGTTGTTGTTTCTTATTTCTTTGATTTTTTTCAATAAATTTACAAAATTTTAAAAATTCGATAAAATATAGGTATTTTAAAAATTATAGGGGAATTCATTAAAAATATAGGTAATGAAAAAATTATAGGGAAATTCATTAAAAATATAGGTAATGAAAAAATTATAGGGAAATTCATTAAAAATATAGGGTAAAAATAATTACATGCCAATAGAAAACACATTTTATTTAAAAGTTAAAGAACAAAAAAGACACTCTTTTTTTCGTAAAAAACAAAAAAAAACAAGTAATAGTCTTTTGCTGTTTTTTTCCAAAAACCAATGAATCATTTCTTTGGCTGCATCCAAAAAAAGAGTAGAACAAGTAGTAAAATGTTTTAAAGAGAGAGAGAGATAGTGTCTCTTTTGCTCTCTGCCTTTTTCCAAAGCTTGTTTTTAGTTCTCCCTTTTCTTTTCTTACTTTTATAAAAACGACTGTGTTTTTCTTTTCTTTTGAACGGTCCGAAGTTTACGGGTTATCACTGGAAACCGAACCCCGTAAGCACAAACTTGACCATTTTTTTATCTTTTAATGCAATAATTTAAGTAGCAATTTAAAATCCAACTTTGTAATTACTTAAACCAAAAGCTTAAACTTTTTTCAACCTTTTTTGATGTTTTTTATTGTCATTATTTTCAAATGTTTTATTTTTTGAATGCAATCCAACTTTGTAATTACTTAAACCAAAAACTTTAACTTTTTTTTCAATCATTTTTGACATTTTTTGTTGTCATTGTTGTCATTGTTTTCAATTATTTTATTTTTTGAATGCTAAAATTTGTTGTTGCAACAATTGCGTTGGCTTATTTTATAATAATTAATTCAATATGAAATTTTTCAAAATTGTTAAAAATTGACAAAACTTTTGGTGAAAACAAATAAAACCTTTTTTTTTCAGGTTTTTGGTTATAACTACACAGGCTTACTTTAGACACAAAGCACAAATGCATTTTTTTTATATGAGCTCTTTTCATTTGTAAAAAAACAGTGCCTCTTTAGCTCTCTAACTTCTTTAGAAATTTGTTTTCTGTTTTACTTTTTCTTTTTCCCTTTTTATAAAAGCGACAAAAATTGTGTATTTAAATGTGGTCCGGAGCTTTCGGGTTATCTTGGCACAAATCCGAATTTCCTCGTAACTGGGGGCCCCGAAAGCGCTAACTTGACCATAATTTTTAATTGTTTTTAAACAACCAAATGAAAATGCCTTTTAATTTTTTTAAATAATCATTGATCGTTGCGAAAAAAATATTTTCATATTCAATGCAGCAACAGAAGTCCTTGAAACATTTAAAAAAAATATTTTGGATTTTGTCACGTTTTAAATTTTGATTCATCGATTTTTACTCCTCAAGAAAAAAATGCATTGTTTGCCTTTGTGTTTTTATTGTACACATTGAAAGTTAAATCAATGTATCACAAAAAAAGAGATGACACAAACTACACACATTCAAAAATAAAGGGAACTACATTAATTTTGGATCTTTTTTGTGATTGCTTCTTCTAAAAATTGAAACAGAAACGTGTCAAAGACGTGCAAAGCGAAAAAATTCGTCGTTGATGAAAGACTTTGGTACACATTTTTAGTGTATTAAAATGAATGTTAACAATAAAATTGTTCCTTTATTGTGCTAATGGATTGAGTATAAAAGTGAAAACATTTTTGTGTTTCATTCAATCAATCAAAAAATATATTTAAAATATGAGATTGTTTTTTGTGTTTCTTTTTGCATTATTTTCCGTTGTAAATTGTTATAAAATTTTAATTTATAATCCAAAATTTGGGATAAGTCATGTAACATTTTCGGGTAAAATTGCTGATACTCTTGCTGCAGCTGGACATGAAGTTGTAAGTTTTGATCTGTTTTAAAGGGAATAATCCAAAATTAAAAGATCAAAAATAAATATATATAATTTTTTCAGGTTGTTTACCAACCTGAATTGAGAGCGGAAATTACATTTACTGGTTCAAAGAATAAAAGTATCCGATATATTTCAATGCCAAGAAATGAAAGTGGTGATGAAGTTTTAAAACTTTCAAATACTATGCAAGCAATACAAGATCGAATGTGGGAAGAACAATCTATGACAAAAATGATTGGTGTAAGTTTCGGGGATTTTTTTTTGGGATTTAACGAAATAGTATATTTTAAATAGAAGAAAATACAATTTTTTAACCCCAAAAATCAAGGTTCATCGAGATACCGAAATAATTTTTTCGTCCGAAATCGAAATTTCGAAATACTTAAATAATTTTTGCTTATCAAAATTTCGATTTCGGAATTTTTCCAATATTATTATAAAAATATTTTTTTAGATGATGGGAACATTCAATAAATTGGGTGAAACATTTTGTGAAGGTTTGTGTTTTCCAATTTTTGAATCCCAAATTTCTTACCACTATTTTTAGAAGTAATGAATGACAATGAAAATTTGAAAAAATTGAAAGATGAAAATTTTGATCTTGGAATGACAGAAATTTTTAATGCATGCGGATTAGGAATTTTTCATAAAATCGGATTAAAAAAATATATTACAACTTTTGGTGGAGCACTTTCCCCTTCATCGGCTTCATTACTTGGAATTAAAATGCAGCCATCTTATATTCCTGGTAAGAAATTTTTTGAAAGAGATTTTAATAGCTTTAAATTATGTTTATTTGTTTTTACGGACATTATAGTAATAATTTATAGGAATGATGTCATCAAGCACTGATCAAATGACATTTTTTGAAAGGGTAAAGTCATTTGTTGGATATTTTGTTGAAAATGCATTTTTGGCTTCAATGTTTACAAAAGGAAGTGAAATTGCAATTAGAAAGCAGTTTCCAAATTTTAATATCGCTGTAAGACTTTAATTTTATATTTTAAAATGCATTCGAAAATTCTTTTAAGGATGCAATTGCAGATTCTGCATTTTATTTTGTAAACAGTGATGAACATGTTGATTATGCCCAACCAATTACACATAAAATTATTTATATGGCTGGACTTGGAAAAATTCAAGCAAAACCTTTAGAAAAAGTAAGCATTCTCTTTTGACTAACATGGAATTTGCATAAACTATAGAAATCTGGCTTTTTATCTCATTTACAAAAACTTAAATCTAATTTCTTAGGAATACACTGATATTTTTGATTCTGCCAAAAAAGGTGTTATCCTTTTTTCATTTGGTTCCGTCGCTCAGAGTCATAAAATGCCTGCTGAAATGAAAAAATCATTTTTGGAAGCATTTGCTGAATTTCCAGAAATTAATTTTTTGTGGAAATATGAAAAAGATGAAGATCAAATTGCAAAAGGATATAAAAATGTTTTTACTGGAAAATGGCTTCCACAAAATGATATATTAGGTAAACGAATTTGCATAAATTTATCGCTAAATCACGACTTTTAGACCACCCAAAACTTCTTGCTTTCATTTCACATGGTGGAATGAATTCTGTCATGGAAGGTTCAACAAAAGGTGTTCCAATGATTTGTATTCCAGTTTTTGGAGATCAAGATCATAATTCAATATTCTTAGTTCGACGTGGAACTGCAATAAAACTTGAAAAAAGTGAAATTTCAAAAGAAAGCGTTGTTGCAGCAATCAAAGAAATAATAACAAATGAAAAATATCGAAAAAATGCAAAACTTCTTTCAAAAATGGTTGCAGCAAAACCAACAAAAGCAGAAGAAAGGGTTGTAAAATATGCAGAATTTGCAGCACAATTTGGTGATACTGGAACGCTACAAACTCAAGGAAGATATCAATCATTTTGGGTTTTATATTCAATTGATGTTATTACATTTTTGGTTACTGTAATCGCAATTGCAGTTATTCTAATAATTTTGGTTGTTAAAAAAATGTTGAATGTTTTAAAAAGAATTTTCCAAACTAAACAAAAGAAAAATTAATAAATTCGTTTTAAATAATTTGTCTGTGGTTTCTTTTTTAAACATAAACTTTTAAAAACATTTTTAAACTTTTTGGTCTCTTTTTTTATCGCATTTTTGTGTCAATCTTGCAACCCTTTTTTTGCAAAAAACAATGACATTACTTTTTTTTACAATAATTAATTATTTATGTTAAATTTTTGGACTCTTTTGTTTTTTTTACAGTAATATTTTTGTTTGGCTAAAAACTAAAAGTTTCAAAAACAAAAGAAAGGGTTTTGTTATACTTTAAAACTCTGTTAAAAAGATGCAATGTGATCTATGACGTTTAGAAAAAAAATAGTTTGTAGCACTTTTTTACTAATGAATAAATATTTTTGTAAAAACAAAAGGAAAAATGCTTTAAAAGAAAGAATGCCATAGAAACGGGAGAAACGAGACTGCCCTTTTTTGCAGAAAGGATTTTAGGCATTTGAAATCATTTGTTTCATTTTTATGTATCTTTGAACGATGAAAGAACTCAGGAATTTTTTGTTAATTGGTAAGTTTTTTTAATAAAATTATTTGAAAAGTATTAAAACTATTTTTGGAATTTATCTTTTCGAAAAAAAAGTTGTGACATAAATTTATTTCGGGGTTTGGGTTACTGTAGATTACTTAAACTACTTCAAGGGAGCTGAATGTTTCATATATTTTTCATTTTTTGCTTTTTTTCGATATGTTTGAATTTGACGATCAGGCAATAGAACAATAGAAAAAGGTCCCCATCGTCAAGTTCACACCATTTTTAGAAAACAAACGGTAAAATGAAAAACTGTCACCCTCTTTAAACAGCAAATTTGGTTTACTGCAAAAATTTCTAAATTTTTATTTTTTAGCCATCTTTGTATCACTTTGCCTTTTGCCATTAATCAATGCCAAAAAAGGTGTCTCATGTCCAAATGGATCATGTGGGGATTATGGTAATTGCTTAGAAAAGAATGATGGTGGAAATTGTACTGAATGTGTGTGCCCTGAAGGATACGGTGGTATGTATCTATACTGTAGAATACATTTCTTTTAAAGAGACATGTTTAGGAGATTGTTGTGAAGAAGCACCACCCGCTTCAATGTGTGCATCAAATCCATGTGGAGATGATGGTAATTTCATTTGTGAAGATTTTGATAATGGAGTTTATAAATGTAATTGTGCTCCTGGTTTGTTCTCGTTTTAAATTAAGTTTTTGAAATGTTTTCGTTTTAGGATACACAGGTGCAAAATGTGATGTTGTAATAAACACATGCAGTGATACAGGTCCATGTTATAATTATCAAAAATGTACTGTAAATGGAACAGATTATGAATGTGAATGCCAAAAGGGATATGTCGGAGATCAATGTGATCGTATGTTTTTCTTTGACATTTTTTGACAAAAATAAAAAAAAATTTTAAGGTTACGGTAGTTGCGGTTGGTATACTGGTTGCAGTAAGTTTTAAAATTCTTTTTTTGGTGTTTACTGAGTGATTATTATTTTTAGTGTGTAATGATCCAAAGAAAAATCCATGCGAAAATAATGGCACTTGCATCGAAAAAACTGGCAGCAAATTTCAATGTATTTGCCCAAAGGGATATGGTGGGGATAAATGTGAAAGTAAGCTTAAATGTGACTAAAAACTTTTTAAGCAAATAATTTTCTTAGGAGAATCATGTGCCACAAATATGTGCAAAAATGGTGGCGTTTGTTACACGGATGAAAAGGGATTTGCAAGATGTCAATGCTTAGATATTTGGGAAGGTGGACTTTGTGATAGTACGCTTTTTTAAAAACTAGATGTAAAAAACAAAAATGTAAAATTTTAGAATTTAATATTTGCGCGTATAAAAAATGCCAAAATGGTGGTACATGCTCTGCAAAAAGTACAACAGAAATTAAATGTACTTGTCCATGTGGATTTACAGGAGAGCAATGTGAAAATGGTATAAAATTATTTTTAAACGGATTAAAAAATTTTGTTTTTAGGAATAAATTTTTGTGCTACAAAACCATGCAAATGGAAAGGAAAATGTACAAGTTTGAATGAAACTTGTGATTATTCATGTGATTGCCCGGATGGAACTTCGGGGAAATCTTGCGAGATAAGTAAGTCGATTTTCGATGAAAGAAAAAATTTGCATAAAAATTCAGTTTCGACATAAAATATTTTAGAAAATGATAACTGTAAAGTAAATGGCTGGCAAACAGTTTGTAAATCAAAAGATCCAAATGCAATTTGTACAGATTTGCTTAAAGGTTATAATTGTACTTGCAGTGATGATTATACAGGAAAAGATTGCGAAACAAGTAAGATTTCGTTTATCTCGTACATCATCCAATATACTTTTTATTTAGGTATTATTGTATGGAAAGTTATTCAAGACCTTGGAGGCGGGGAACAAAATCTCATCGATCTTCTTGAAGAAGTTGTACAATCTCCTGGTTTAATAAAAGATATTATGCCATTTATTTTGGGACAACAATCAGTTGCAAATCAATCTGCAATGAGTTGGGATTATGAAGATTTATTTGTTTGGGCAGCATATGAAGAAACCGAATTGGATATAAAGTAAAAAGATTTTTGGAGTAATGTCATTTTCAACAAAAAAGTTTTTTAGGACAGACATTTATAAATGGTACGATATAACCCTTGGCAACTGTTTTACATTTAATCATTTAAATGCAACAAAACATTATAATTTGAGATATTCTGGTGAATCAGGTGGTTTCAAAGCGTTGATGAAAGTTCAACAAGAAGAATATGTTGGCTGGATTAATACAGCCGCATTATTAGTTTTTGTACATCCAGCAGATGAAAATATTTTTCAAGAATCATTGAGGTATCAAGTTCCAAATGGTACTGCTGCCACTGTAATTACAAATAGAGTACGTTGGGAAAAATGGTTTAAGCAAATTTTATGGGTGATTATTTTGTAGGTCAGTTATGAAAGATTAGGTGGAAATTATGGTACATGCGTAACAGATTCATCAGAAGTTGAAGCATATTATTATACTGGAAGTTACACAACTAGTGTAAGTCCTATTCTGGTGCAACTTTGGCAAAAATATTTTATTGTTTTGATTTAAGGGTTGCCTTCGAGGTTGTTATCAAGATGCAGTTGAAGAAGAATGTGGATGCATGGATCCAAGATATGCAAAAACTGCAGAAGCTTTAAATTGTGCTTTAAATAAATGTAAACCTTTATTTAATTTGAAACGGCAAAATAAAATATCCATTTTAGGGGAATGTGTAAATAATGTAACAGAAGAAAGAGGGGATTCATCAAATTGGGAAACATGCGTATGCCCATCTCCATGCCATGAAAGTCAATATGAATCCCGTTATGGTATAAGCCCATTTTTATATGCTCCAACAGAATGTTCATCTTTAAAAGGAACAGATAAAGAAAAATGTATGGATGACTATCAAGATTTAGCATTGATTACAGTTTATGTTCCAACTTTGACACATAAAGTTTTTGCAGAAACTGCAAAAATGACAGTAAGCTTTTTTGTTGGAAATTCAGTTATAAATATTGAATTCCTGTTCTTTTTAGTTTAATCAATTCTTTTCAAATGTTGGTGGATTGGCGGGAGTTTTCATTGGATTTTCAATTGTTACAATTGTTGATTTTGGATTTTTGTTTGTTCTTTTGGGAAGAACTATTTTAGGATTAGATAAAGAGAAGAAAAGTTAAAAATAATTCTGTTCTTATAATAATATTATCGGTGTTTCTGTACATATGTCTTTTTATAAATTTGTATAACTAATTATAATAAATATGTTTATAAAAAATTACTTACAAGAAAATTTGAAATTTTCAAAGTAAACGATTTAAAAAAAATTTTAAACGATTGTGATCTGTTTAAACTTTGGAATATTTATCATAACTGAGTTTTTCAAACCTTTTAATAATTTTTTTGGAGCATTCAGGGGCTATTTTGTTGCATTACATTTTTTTTTTATTTTGGTTTTTACAAATCATAACATAAATTAATTAAAAATTATACTATAAAATATGGAGTTAATAAACGAAATAAAATAAAATGTGTGACCTTTCCATAAAAACTCACTTTGTTTAAACCTGTTTTTGAATTCCATGTACAATGCAATGTATCACTTTTTATAAATTAATTAATATATAAAAATGAAAAGTTTTTTGTTTTAAATTATTTGAAACGTCTTTTTTTTTGGGTTTACTATGGAAGACGTTTTTAATCGCATCCAAACTTTTCATGATCTTGGATTATTTATTTTTGAGCATCATAATCAAAAAATTGCTTTTGTAAGTTTTTTGTTTTTTCAGGTCTCATTTTAAAAAAAAAGTTGTTTTTAAAAATTTCGTTTAGCAAGATTCTGAAAATTCAAATGAAAGAGTAAAATATATTGATTTGTTGAAAACTTCTCGACAAGTTGGAAATTTTTTACAAAATGAATTTGGATTAAAGCATCAAGAAGTTGTTGCAACTTTATTACCAAATATTTGGCAATATTTTCCTATTCATACTGGAATTTCTCAAATTGGTGGAATTTTAACTGGGCTTTCACCACAATTTACTCCATGTAAATATTTTTTTGATTGATTTAGTTTTAATAAACATTTTTAGTTGAAATAAGTCATCAACTTCGAGATTCGGATGCTGTAATTGCGTTTGTTGGTCCAGAATTTTTGGATTCTGTTTTTAAGATTGTTCATGAATGTCCTGAATTAAGGGTAACATTGTAGTTTTAGATAACTTAAATATGGTAGTTGGCATTTTAGGCAATTGTTGTAATTGGAGATTTTAAACCATCAACAAAAAGATTCCCAATTCCCGTGTATCTTTGGAATGATATAACTCAGCATCCATCAACTCCACCAATCACGTTAGCTTATAATCCATTAAAAACCTGTTACATTAACTTTACAGAAGTACCCCAATTGATCCAAATGAAGATCTTTGTTGGCTGCCATATTCAAGCGGAACAACTGGCCTTCCGAAAGGTGTAATGCATACCCATCGAGGATTTATGCTTCACTTAAAAGCTCAAATAAAGCATGCAAATGATGTTGTAAATGTTGCACATGAAATTCCGATGTCAGATTTTCATCCATCTTTCCTTCCAGTTTATCGTAAGCTTTATTATTGTAATCCATTAAAGACTTGTTACAACAATTTTCCAGATGCAATGGGTTTTTTTGGAATGTTATTCGCACTTGCAAAAGGACAAACAATAATTTTGTTAAAAAAATATTCATTCAAAAGATTGTTGGAATTAACAGAAAAATATAAATTTACTGCAATTATGGGTGCCCCATCAATTGCACATCAATTTGTAAAAGACCCAATTGTTAAAAAATTTGATTTATCTTCTGTTAAAATTCTTGGAAGTGGCGGAAGTAAATTGGATGATCCAACAATTAAAGAAATCGAAAAAAGATTTCCATATATTGAACGAATTGGACAGGGTTATGGAATGACTGAAGCGGTAACAGGAATTGTAATGGGAACTCGAAGAAAGGAAGAACCAATTGGAAGTGTTGGAATTCCTATTATGGGGGTCGAAGTTAAAGTATGTCAAAAAATTGCATAAATTATGCAAATTTTATCAGTTTCATAAAACCCACTTTAGATCGTTAATCCTGAAACCGATCAAGAATGTAAGCCTGGAGAAGTTGGTGAACTTCGAGCTAAGGTAGATTACATAATGAAAGGATATTGGAAAAATGAAAAAGCTACAAAAGAATCATTTGATAAAAATGAATATTATAAAACTGGAGATATGGCTCTGATCGATAAAAATGGATATATTTTTATTAAAGAGAGACTTAAAGAATTAATCAAAGTTAAATCTTTCCAAGTAATTTCTATTCATTCGATCCAAAACCCCCCAAAACACACTTTCAGGTTCCCCCGGCAGAAGTTGAAGCAGTTTTAATGATGAATCCAAAAATTAAAGATGCTGCAGTTATTGGCATTCCAAATTTTGATTATGATGAAGTCCCAAAAGCTTTTGTTGTCAAACAAGATAATTGCACTTTAACGGTTGAAGAAGTTAAAAATTTTGTTGCAGGTTTTAACAAATTTATTCATTTATTTTTGTTTTAAAATAATTTTTTTAGAACGTTTATCCCATTACAAACATTTAAAAGGTGGCGTTGAATTTATTGATGCAATTCCAAGAACAGCAAGTGGAAAAATTCAACGAAGAATTTTAAGAGAAAAAAATAAACTTTATTCAAAATTGTAGTTTATATTTTTGTCAATGTTTTAGAAATATGTTTATGGTAATTTTAAAATTTTAAATAAACAACACCATTATTTTTAAAAAAGTTCCCCTTGTCTTTTTACAAACTTACATAATTTAAAACTTTCTTTAAATAATAAATATAAGTTGATTATTACAAATACCAGCTTTGTCTTCAAATGTATTAACTTTCGAATTATTTTAGGATTTTCTTCTTTTTGACAGATTTATAAATAACAAGTGCAAAAAAACGATAATAGTACAATAGCAGTAACAAATAAATTCAGCGAGAAATGTCAGCGGAAAAATTTTTTTAATTATCAAAATGTTGCAAGCCACAATCGACTCTATAAATAAACATTAACGAAAAATAACAAAAAATATTAATTTTGCTACTTTTTCTTTTTCAAGAAAGACATAAAATGTGATTAATCCAAATCAAATATTGAATATAACGACATTTTTTTCAAATTCGAGCAAAAATGGAAAAAAAGGAAAAAAAAAGTTAAATTTTAAGCTTCAGACATGAAACTTTCAGGATAGGATACAATACGGTTGAAAGTAACGAAAATCAAATCCGTTTTCGTTCAAACTGCCTCAGGCGATTTATGCAAATTTTCTGAAACCAAAATTTGCATATTTTTGAAAAAATTTTTTTTATGGTAGCACTATGTTTCCCTTGCCTAGTTATATTGTTTAAAAGTTAAATTATAGAAATTGGTTTAGAAATAGTGAAATGGCATCATATCAAAATGTGCCAAAATCAGTTTTTGCCAAATATCTCGAAATTTTTCTATTGGGCCGATTCTAGGTTTTATCCTCGTTTGTAGCCCTTTTCAAGACGAACATTTTAGATATAAAAACTTTTTTCTACCAGCGAGGCATAAGGGCAAGATGGCTAAAATAGTGTTCTCAAACAACATCTCCAACATCAACCGGTAGATAAAACTCATGCATTTTTTTGAGATATCGACTTCCGGCCTTTTGTTTTATGAAATACTATGTTGGTAGATCATTCTGGGCAAGTTTCAGACCTCCAACATCAAATCTGACCATTTGCCATCAACTTTAATGTTACAATTCCAGCAACATGTCCAACATCAAAAAAGGCACTTCTTTAGTTTGTCCCCCCCCCCCCCATTTTTTTTTCATTCACAAATTTGCATAAATACAGTGAGCTTGTGTTGAGAATTTAAAAGGGCGGGCGGGTGGGAGCAATGAGCGGTTGCTTTTATGAATGAAAAAAAAATTTTTTGAGACGGGGGGGACAAACTTAAGAAGTACCCGAAAAAAAATATTTCTAATATAATTTTGAGGCATTTTCAGGGTTTTTTGAAATTTTTTTATTTTTTGATAAAATCGTAAGGGGGACCACGTGAAAAAAGTCAAAAAAATAAAATTTTTATTTTTTCGTGTTTTTGATTGGAAATGATGCAGAAATGTTTTTTGAAACTTTTTGCCAAATTTTTGTGATATTAAAGGCTTGAAAGTGCCTTTTCTAGTGTTTGAATGTACATATATATACCGTAATATCGACAATATGGAAAACAATTTCACAAAACCCTGAAAATGCCTCAAAATTATATCCTAAATGTTTTTTTTGTTTTGTTTATGCATAATATTAATTATAAAAAAGTATTCGATTGAGCTTTTTCAATAAAAATAATATAAAAAAAAACGAAAATTATGTCGCGACGGTTGGCACCATCGTCGCGCTTTCCACCACTTTCAAAACACCTGCACCTTTAAAGGGTAGCAGACAAAGGAGAAAATGGCGCCAACGCATCCTTTTTCTCCTTCTTTTCGATTTCTCTTTTTCTATCTTTTTTATAGTTGAATATTTCCAAGCTTGCGGTCGGCCGACCAAGACTTTATGGAAAGAATAAATATATTTAAACCAAATAAAAGTAATCTACAGTTACTATAAACGATAAATTAGATGTTTTGCATTGGTTAAACCCGTAGACAAATAGATAAAATTATTTTTATATAAAAATTTTTTAACAAAAGCACATCCTTTTTAAAAATAATTTCAAGATAAAAAATACTTTTTTGGTTCCTTATTCTTTATCGCAAAATAAAACACGTGAAAAATGAACAAAGAAATGTGGAAATAAATAAAAAAAAATAAATAAATAAAAAGAAACAAACGAGAAATTCGTGATAAATAAGCAAATGTATGTAGCTTGATCTGAGTATGAATCAAATATCATTTCTACTATTTTTGTTCATTATGAACCATAATTTTCGATAATAATAATATTATTTTTTCAATACAATAATGGCAAAATTACGGTAATGAACAGATGGTTTGGCATTTTGTCCCAATGCATCCGTTTTTCTTTATGCAATTTTTTTTTTGAAATTTTTCAACAATTTTTCTTTTTTTTGATTTTTTTTATTCAACTTTCATTTTTATACATTTTGTTGCATCATCAACTTGCCGAAATTAAATGGATATACACAATAATGTAAGTTTTGTAAAAGCTTTTCATATAAATTTACCTTTTTTTTAGAAATTCAAATGTCCCATTGCTATGAAATGGTCCATTTCAGAAGACGATTTAATAACATTAAAGCACAGTGGTAATTTTCGTAGTAATTATTTCACTGCTTATGATGCTGAATATTATCTTGCAATTTTTCCAAATGAAGATGAAAAAGAAAAATGTGGAGAAACATGGATCTATTTATTTTTTGAAGATGGTAGTGGTGAATTAGTTAAACCTGAAACAAAATATAATATTAAAATTGAATCGGCAAATTTTGTTTCTGATGAAAATACTCTTTTTCAAGATAAATATTTTGGAACACGTATTTGTACAACTGAAGAATTCTTCGATCCTGAAAAGGATTTTATCGTTAATGGAAAATAAACAATTAAAATGGATGGATTTTTTATGACTGAAATGGAAATGCTGAAGGAAATTGAATCTGATCATTCTGATGCTTTGGGTTTAGAATTGTGGAAACAAGATAACAAAGATTTTACTGTTGCTGTTGATGGAAATGAGATTACTGTAAGCTTTTTTGCGTTCATTCTATGTTTATATTCTGTTGATTATTTTTAGGCTCATAAATGTGTTCTTGCTGCACGATCTCCAGTTTTTGCAAAAATGTTTGAATCTGGAATGAAAGAAGCTCAAGAAAATAAGGTTGAAATTAAAGATTTTTCATTTGATATCGTTGAATTCTTCTCTTGTTCCTCCTACTTCACTTGATGAAAAGATGAAACTTTTACAATTTTTTGATAAATATGATATTCAAATTCTTAAGGTCTGTATTACAATAGTTTTCTCCTTTTATAATAGTTTATTTTTTCTTCAGGATGATCTTGAAAAATATTTGGGTTCTGTCATTAATGAATTAACCGTCTGTCGTTTAACAAATGCCGCACTTATTTCAAATGCTTTGAAACTTAAAATGAAATGTACTGAATTTCTTCGAACATGTATGAAAACTAAACCTGTCTGTGATCTCGATCTTCTGGATAATGATTTTGTTATTGATTTATTTAAAAATAGTTTTTATGGTGATTTTGTTGGCTATGCCTAATTTTTTCTGTCGTTTTTGTTTATAAATTATTTAATCAAAACGCACTCTTGCAAGAATTGCACACATGAAGAATATATTTGGCTCATGGCTGGTTTACCTATTTTGCCTAATAGAAAAAAACTTTTTATCTTTGCGTTAAGTTTTCGAAATCTCCAAAAAAGTTTTAAATTGAATAAACACTGTTATTTTTTAAGAGGTTCTGGTCTTTACGGTACACCTTTTTTGTAGTTTCTTTTGACTTAAAAACTTTGCGCATTATTTCTTCACTTTTTTAGGCAAATGAATTCAAAATGGCAAAAGAAATTGTTCTTTCTGCAACAATTAAATTTTAATTATACAATCCCGTCCTTCATTTTTCGAACGCTTTTTCATTTCATTTCATTTCATTTCAGTTCATTTCAACAAACAATAGAAAAATTTTTTTTCAATGCAATTTTCGTGCTAAGAAACGCCAAATTGAAATGAACTGAAATGAAAGGAAATGAAAAAGCGTTCGAAAAATGAAGGACGGGATTGTATTTAACCCATGTAGCTATAATTAAATGTAAAATTCAAAGTCTACATTAAAAAAATAAATGTTCATTTTTTATTTCCATTGATTTTTGAGATCTTGAAAATACTGATCAGTTGGAATTATTTCTCTTGGATTTCTATTGTGTAATTGAACACTTTTTCCTATTGCAGATGTCTTTGGTAACGATAATCTCCAAAATAGCATAATTAAAAATGCAAGGTTGTAAAACTGAAAAAGTGGTAAAAGTATTAATAGTGAAAAAAATTAATTATTTTTATTGATTACCATATAATATATTGCTGTAGGACCACCAGTTCCAAAGAAATATCTGTAACATATTGCTGCTAAAGGTCCCAATGGTGCAACAGTTGAAAAAATAAAAATTATTGGCCAAATTGATTTTAAAATATTTACATTTTTATAAATCTAAAACAGCATTTTATTGTTTTATTTTTAGAAAAAATTGAAATATAAAAAACTTACTTGATGCCTTTCAGCTGAATAATTTACATGCAATTATGTATGCCATTTGTCAATCGAAAAAAGTGCTTTTCTCTGAAACACTATTACGAAAATATAATGATTTTTGAAATGTTTTTTATATTCTACTAAATTTACGATGGCTAATGTAAATGCATAAATGAAACATTACAATTTTGTTATGTTTAAAGTCTCAACTTATTTCAACAAAATAAAGTTTATAATTGTTTTTTTTATACAACAGTTTAATTTTTTAATTGTTTTAAATTTATGTAGCCTAATGTATTATTCATTGTCTATGATGGCCAAAGAACTATTTTTTATTTTTTATTTCCATTGATTTTTATCTTGAAAATATTGGTCAATCGGAATTATTTCGGGCTGCTTTTGGCTCCGCAAATGCCCGTTTTGTAATTGAACACTTTTTCCAATTGCAGGTGCTTTGGTAACGATAACTTCGAAAAAAGCATAATCAAAAATGCAAGGTTGTAAACGAAAAAGTGTTAAAATTATTAAAAGTGAAAAAAATTAATTATTTCTAGAATTACCATATAATATATTGCTGTTGGTCCCCAGTTCCAAAAAAATATCTGTAACTTATTGCTGCTAAAGGTCCCAATGGTGCAACAGTTGAAAAAATAAAAATTATAGGCCAAATTGATTTTAAAATATTTACATTTTTATATATCTAAAACAGCATTTTATTGCTTTATTTTTAGAAAATATTGAAATATAAAAAATTTACTTGATGCCTTTCAGCTAATGAAGACTGATAAGCCAATGATTTATATTTTTGTTTATTAATTTCATGTAAAACTTTGCATAAAATTAGAGTAATTATATGTGTCAAAACGCCAATATAAATAATAAAAAAATATTTGTTTATATCAGTAAATACGCCTAAAATTGAAATTAGTTTAAAATACAAAGTGTTGAAAATCCTTACGCGAATATTTTCAAAATATCCATTAAACAAAGATGGGATTTGAGTAAGGATAATTGCAATAATAACTTGACGAGTACTACCAGAATATTTTGAATAGCTTTTATAAAACACTAAAGCTATGATTCTGCTGATAACAAGAAAAAAGTATGAAAATCGAATTTGTATGGCACTATAAGCTAACATTAAACGAACAATTTGATAAGTTTGGTATCTGTTGTATCATAAATAATATAATAATTCTCTGTGAAAACTGATGTAATATTTAAAAGTAAAATATATGGATATAATGAAAACATAAAATATAATCTAAAAAAATTGTTTTAAGAATTTATAGACAGAAAATTTCGATTTACTTAACACTTTTAGAAACATGATAATACTTTTTCATTGCTGGATAACATAGAATATAAATTGCAATACAAACAACAATGTTCAAACATGTTATAATAATATGAAAAATCCTATTCAATTCTGGCGAAATCATTTTCAAATAAGCTTTTAAAAAATTTGTTAAATATAAAGCTTTAAGAAGACAAAATCAATTAATGAATGCGAACATTTAAACTTTTTTAATCAACGGCTTCTAAATGAAAGTAGTCATGTTTAATAAAGCTTAGTTTAATTGTTTTTGTATTTAATTGGATGAAGTGTCTGGAAATTTCTTTTCATAAAAAATAATAAATTTCTTTTAATTAAAACTCCAGTTTTTTAATTAAAATACGTTTCTAATTTTTTTGTTTGTATTATTTTCATAATTAAGTTTTTTTAATACAATAGCAAGATTACGGTAATTAAAAAAAGAGAAGGTTTGGCGTTGTGTCCAAAAACCTCCGCTTTTTTTCCATGCAAATTTTTTTTTGAAATTTTTCAACAAATTTTCTTCTTTTTTGACTTTTTTTATTTAACTTTCATTTTTAGTTTATACATTTTGTTGCATCATCAACTTATTAAAATTAAATGGATATACACAATAATGCAAGTTTACATTAAAAACTACTTTTTTTACTTTGAACATATATTTTTAGAAACTTGTATGTCCAATTGGAATTCACTGGACAATTCCAGAAGATTGTTTAAAAGAAAAGGAAGATCCTGGAGATTGTTTACATACTAAAATTGTCTCTGCTTCTAATATTCCAGATACCAAATATTATATGAAATTGTATCCAAATGATGATGACGATGATAAACATGGAGAAACATGGATTTATTTGTTCTTTGTTGAAAATGGTAAAGTAATTAAACGTGAAGCAGAATATAATATTAAAATTGAATCGGCAAATTTTGTTTCTGATGATAATACTCTTATTGAAGATCGATTTTATGGAACACGTATTTGTACAATTGAAGAATTACTTGATCCAGAAAAGGGCTTTATCATTGATGGAAAATTAACAATTAAAATGGATGGTTTTTTTATGACTGAAATGAAAATGCTTGAAGAACTTCAATCATTTGGTGATCATCGTGATGCTCTTTGCTTGAGTTTATGGAATCAAGAAATTAAAGATTTTACTGTTGCTGTTGATGGAAATGTGATTACTGTTAGTTTTTGACATTAATTCCATATATATGTATATATTCTGTTGATTATTTTTAGGCTCATAAATGTGTTCTTGCTGCACGATCTCCCGTTTTTGCAAAAATGTTTGAATCTGGGATGAAAGAAGCAAAGGAAAATAAAGTTGTCATTAAAGATTTTTCATTTGATATCGTTGAAAAAGCTATAAAACTTTGTTATCATCAATCGCTCGTCCCAACTACTACATTGGAAGAAAAAATAAAACTTCTTCAGTTTTTTGACAAATATGATATTCAAATTCTTAAGGTATCTTACTTGTTTTATTTTTCGCTGCAAATATGATTATTTACATTTTTAGAATGATTTTGAAAAGTATTTGATTTCTGTCATTAATGAATTAACTGTTTGCAAACTTACTAATGCTGCACTTATTTCAAATGCTTTGAAACTTAAAATGAAATGTACTGAATTTCTTCGAGATTGCATGAATACTAAACCTATTTGTGACTTTGATCTTTTGGATAAAGATTTTGCTATGAATTTACTCAAAACTTCTTTCTGTCACGTTCTAAAATAATATATTATTTCTTGTTAATTATTACTCTGTTTATGCATATCTGTTTTACAAAAAATATATTATAATTTTAAATGTTTTTGTTTTTGTAGTAGCTTTAAAAATATCTTTAAATAAAGTTTTTTACTTTAAAATTTCGAAATGTTAATTTTGCAAAACTAATCTATAAAATTTTTGCCGCAGAAAAGTGATTATGTGGGCTTTTTTGAAAATAATTAAATTATAGATAAGTGAGTTACTGTAAAAATAAAATTTATATTTTTTTAAAAATGTTTTTTCATTTTCCAAAAACATTCAATAAACGCTAAAAATGTCTTTTAGAACTTCAGTCTTTTATGAAATAATTTCCATTATTGGTATTATTTTAACGTCCATTTTAATTATAATAATTCTAACAAAAACTCCATCAGCAATGAAACAATTTAAATATTATTTAATTATTTATTCTTGTCATTTATTAGGTTTACAAATTGATTGTGGCATTTATGCACCATGCATGCTACATCCATATATGTTTTTTTATCCAATGGGATTAGCAAAATATTTTTCACCAAATATTTCTGCAACAATTTTTGCATTTTCATTTTTTCATGCAATGTCAATGTATGATTGCATTATTGCAATGATAATGGATCGATATTATACATTAAAAAATTTAAATAATCAAAAATCGAAAATTCCGATTATTGTATATTTTTTGTTGACTTCAGTTGCATTTTTGTATTTATTTATTTCGATTTTTGTTATATTTTTTCACCCTTTGCGTGATTATTTTTTGGTTTCTCCTGCAACGAATTCAAAAATTGTCCATAGTTTATTTGAACATTTGAATGATGACATAATTTTTGATTCAATAATAATTTTTAAAAATCTTAAACCTAATGAAATACCGTCATTTTGTCTTTTAATATGTATAATTGTTGGATTTCGTTTAATATTAATTATTATTTATCTTATCTTACATGCCCTTCTTTCCCGGCAAATAATCCATCAATCAATATCTCAAAATTTACAAAAACATACTTCAATGTTAATTAAAATGATTGTATTTCAAATTATTGGAATTGTAATTTTTGTTAGTATTCCAGTTATTGTTATTATAAGTATTTCAACATTTGTAAAAGAATCTACTGCATTTGTTGGTTATGCTCTTACAACGATAAGTTGCTTTGGAATTTGGGATTCAATTGTTACAATATATTGTATTACACCATATCGAATTGCAGTGTTGGAGGTTTTTAAAAGATGCTGCAGAAATAACAATATGAGATTTAATCCGGCAATTGTTCCAATATCTCTACAAAATAGATTACCATCAATTTCACATGAAATTGAATTTGTTACAAAAATGTAAATTTGGTTCTTTTTAAAACATTATACACACGTAATTTGTAAAAGCTGTTGTATTTTTTAAATTATTCGTGCTTTTTTGATATCTAAAGTTTCCATTTTAAGGGGTCCAAATGTATAAAAAACATTTGTGCCTTTAATTACATTTTTGCTTTTTTTTTTTTTTTCAATTTAAGATTTCACAATTTTTGTGCCAAATTTAAATTCATTTGGCACAAAAATTGTGTGTTTTTTAGCATGAAAAAATGTAACGTTAAAATTTAATTTTTAACACTGTTCAAAACTACAAAGTTTATTGATGCTTAAGAAATTGAAAAAATACATTAAAATCGTGATTTAATATTAGCCAAAAATGGCTCAGGTTGAACAGTCCCACCAATAATTCGAATTGTATTTGGTGGCTTTAATTGAATTACGTTTATCTGAAAATTTTAAATTTAGTGAAAAATATTCTTAAAACTGGAAAAACTAACTTCAAAATGATTAAATAAATTTGCTGCAAAAAGATATAATTCAAGTCTTGCAAGACCCTCGCCTAAACATGAACGCTTTCCAACTCCAAATGGCATTAAACTTGAAGGTTGAAAGAATTTTCCATCTGAATCCAAAAATCTTTCTGGTTTAAATTTTAAGGGGTCCGGAAAATATCTTTCATCAAAAAGTACAGTTGAAATTTGATGAAGAATTGTTGTATTTGCAGGAATTCGATAACCCTTAATTTCAACATCTTTTACAAGTCGATGATTAACATTCATTGGTACAAGATTACAAAAGCGTTGAGTTTCAGCGACAACGGCATTCACGTAATTTAGCTGGGTTTTATCTTCAACAGTGATAAATCGATCTGAACCAATAACAGAATCAAGTTCGGCATGAACTTTCTTTTGGACTTCAGGATTTAACATTAAATAAATGACCAACCATGCAAGGGTATTTGAAGTTGTTTCTTGTCCGGCAATCCATAGATCCAAGCAAGCGCCATAGAGTTGTTTGTCACTGAAAAAATGCAAATTTAATGGTTGCCTCAAAGTATAATGCCATGGCATTTGTTTATTAAGGCGTCATTTCTTAATGGCATTTTCTCCAAAATTTATTCGAAACTTGTAACATTAAATGCCATTGTGATAAATCTTCCTTTTTTCACCAAAAACAAAAAATGCCATGGCATTTCTACTAATTAAAAGCGGTTAATTGAAGAGAAATGTCGTGGCATTTTTTCAAATCACGTTTTTTACAGGTAATCTGCATATTTTAACCGAAAACAAAAATGCCATGGCATTTCTACTAATAAAAATCTTACGTAAATGTATGATCTTTAACGCCTTCAGCTTCCAACTGCTTTCGCTTCTTCAAAAAAGCTTCTGCAAAATCTGTTGCTTCAATATCCACATCAAAATTTATTTCTTTTTCATGTGCTGCAAGTTGTTTCATAAAAAATCCATCAAGTTCTTTAATTGCTCGAGTAACATCGCCATAAATAAATGGAAGCATTTTGAACATTAATGGATTTCGATCACAAAGTCGTACCAACGGGCTTCCAACAGCTCTCATAAAGCGTTGTAAATGCGTTTTAAGTTCATAGAATTCTTCTTGTTTGTTCTTAAAAAAGTTTTTTTTAAAATATATTTTTCTCATTTAATTAAGACAAACTTTATTAAAACTATAACCAAATAATAGGGCATTAATAATTGAACCAATACCAAGATCAATGCCATCTTGAATATTTATCTCTTTTTCTCCAGCTGCAATTTGCTTTTTAATTTCATCAATCAAAAATGAAACTTCATCCAAAACTCTTTCTTGCATTAAATTTTTTCCCATTCCAAAATCTCTCAAAACATGTAAAGCAAAGCGACGATGCTCCCGCCAAATTGGTCCATCAGTAAATATTAAGCCATTTCGGCCATGCCGAGTCATATCTGTTACTAACATATTTGTTGGACGTCCTGCAAATGTATCCCCTTCTTTAACGAATGTTTCCAAAATTGTTGGAACATCATTGATTGAAACGACAGGACTTTCACCCAACCAAAATGTATGAATATCACCATATTTATTTTTAATATCAGTAAAAAAATCTTCTAATCCAAGTTTATCAATTGAAAGCAGATTTCCAATTAATGGTAGGGGAATTGGACCTGAAACAAAAGATCTTTAATGGGTTAAAAGTTAATCAAAAATAAATGCTTTGGGATAAGCCAATATCCATGTATTCTAAGTTTAGCAAACCCATAAAAAGCATACATACCTGGTGGAAGACCTTTTCGTTTCCAATAAAAATTTTGAAACATCCATAATCCAAGAAGTAAAATAAAAATTAACAAAATCATGTTTTCCTTCTTCTCTCTTTTTCAATAAAAACTGTTAAAAAAAGTATAAAAAAATTTCTTATTTATAGATTTTTCTCTAATTTGTGACGGAAGAAACAACAAAATATAATTATTGTGCTCTATTTTTATATCTTCTTTAAACCAATAAACAATATTTATTTTTGATAAGAAATTTATGAACGAAAAGGTTTTTTGAAAAAGAGCACAAAACACGAAAGAAATCACATGAAAAACATTGATGTTTTTGTTTTCACAATAAATTGATCATTTGAAAGGAAAAACGATTTTAAAATTGTGTAAAAATGATTACAAGACATCTCTAGTAATTAAATTGATATTATGATTTTGTAAACTAATTGTAAAGGGTTTACAAAACAAAACCCTTGCATTTTGTTTAATCAAACTGATATTCATTATAATGGAAATTATGTTTGGGATAGATACAGTACATATGTTAAGTAATTTAGTGAAAGCACTTTTAAAAAAACATCTATTTCTTTAATAAAAAAATCATAAAGTAAAAAAATTCATACAAGAAAAATGTGATATCAAAAAAAATTGAATCAAACAAAATTATTCAGAAACATGACAAAAAACATTTTTAAACATTTTCAAAGCAAATTCTTTATCAATCAAATCAAAATCACAAATTGGATTTTTTTCATTAAGAGAGCACCAAAGAAATTCAGAACATTTTATTTGAAGTTTTGGAGCATTTCAAATAAGTGCAGCATTTGTTAAGCGACATACATTTGAAACATCAATTATAGAGATCAAATGTTTTTCAAGATCATCCTAAAATAAATATATAACTTAAACGCCGTGATTAAAATATAGATGAGGTTACTTTTAATTGTTGAATATCATATTTGTCAAAGAATTGCAAAAGTTTTGTTTTTTCTTCCAATGTTGTATGAGGTACAAGAGATTGATGATAGAAGAGTTTAATAGCTTTTTCAACGATATCATATGAAAAATCTTTAATGACAACTTTATTTTCCTTTGCTTCTTTCATCCCGGATTCAAACATTTTTGCAAAAATTGTAGATCGAGCTGCAAGTACATTTTTATGTGCCTAAAAACAATATATATAAAAGACAAAGCTACAAATTATTAAACTTACAGCAGTTTTCTTCCCATCAGCAGCAGCAACAGTAAAATCTTTATAATCTTGTTCCCATAATCCCAAACCCAATAAATCATCAGAAGTACCTTGTTTCCACATTTGAATGTCATCGCCATCTTTTTCAGCCATTAAAATACCATCCATTTTAATTATCATTGTTCCAACTTGATATCAACAAAAATAAAACTGTTGTTAATATTGATAAAGATGGGAATATTTTCTTTCAGGTATGGTAAATGCAGAAAATTTGCATATCTCATAAAAAATAATTTTTAGATTAATGACATTACAATTGCTGGTACAGCACATTATCGGCTTCGTACAACAAATGTTGTTCGAATTACATTTGCAGGAGATATTTGGGGAAAAGGTTCTGATACATCGATCTCAATCAAACTTAAAGTTGAAAATCGTAATAATCGTCCATTTTTGACGATTATTAACAAAGACTTCCAGGTCGGATCCGTCGCATACAAAGGAAAAGGAAAAAGGTATGCATGGATTTTAAAACAACTTCAAGGAACTCTTAAACCGATTTTTCGAAAAGCAATAAATAAAAATGGAAATAAAATGTTAGAAGATATTTTAAATAATTAAGTCAAGATTTACAAAAAATGAAAATTGAATCTTGCTTAAAAACTCCGGGATTTAATGTAAATTTTGGCCTAATGAATCAACCACAATTAACACCTTCTGAACTTCAAATTCCAATAATTGGACAATTTTGGTTTAATGGACATAAAGATGACAATCCCCCAACAGTATTTCCATCAAAAAATCCATTTCCTTTAACACCTCCAGAACGACAATTTTGCTTAAATATTGATTCAAATTTAGCTTTTCGATCTGCCGTTTATGCTTTTAATGTCAGCGATAAATCTGTATTTCGAATTGATCAACCAATTTTCGGAAAACTTGATCCAGATAGAAAAAATTTTATGATGTGTAATTGTCAAGGTGAAAACTGCTTAGTATCAATGGTACCAAAATTAAAAGAAAAATGCCCAAATGGGAAATCAATTTGGATACATGGAATTTTGCAAGTTGGTGCAGATTTATTGGCAAATAATTCTGGATTAATATTTTATGCTTCTGGAAATGGAAATTTTTGTGTTGATTTTGGTGATGATAAATACGATGGAAACGGAGAAGAAAACGCGTAAGTTGTTGCTGAGGAAAATTACTTCAAAAAAAACATTTGTGGCTGAACCTGAAAATCAAGCATTTAACGAAACAAAATTATCTGTAAACACAAGTCGACAAACTAAAAAAAAGGCGATTTAACAAATGTGCTTTCCGCGCGGGACCAACTTTTTTGTCTTTTGCAAAAGCAATCTTTATCATTTTTCATCATGATTTTTTAAGTGTTTTTTTAATCAATAATGGTTCTCAGCATATTGAAAAACATATATTAGTAGAATCAAATCATGAAATGACGTTTAACATATATTTTTTATAAAAAATGATAAAGATTATCACTTTTTCGATGAAAAATAGCTTTTGCTAAAAAAACAAAAAGGTTGGTCTCGCGCGGATAGCACATTTGTTAAATGGCGTTTTTTTAGTTTGTCGACTCGTGTAAAAAGTAGCAAAACGCATCTCATATAACTTTTTCATTTCGAAATGAAATTAAAAAGCTTATACGAAGTGGAATTTCTTGTTTTAACAAATAAAAAATTATTTGATAATCAGAATCAAATAAGCAGTGTTCGAAATTTCTAATAAACTAAAATTAAATGTTTTTGCACATCATTCATATTTTTTAGTTTAACTCTACTCTCAATGAAAGCAAATGTTGGAGTTTTGATCGAAAAAGATATAACAATTTCAAATTGGACGGTTCATGGGAAATCTAAAATCTTTTACACCCATTTAGAAGCAACAACAATCTTTGGAGATATCATTCCAAAATCTGTATTAGAACTTGTAAGACTTTTTTTCTTCTGTTTTTCTAAACAATGTCTATTTTTCTAAAGATATGGTCAACAGCTTTAAAAGATGTAGCACAAATAATTGCAAATGGAATCCTTGACAATGGCATGCCACTACCACCTATTGATTTCATTACCTTCAAAAATGCCCAAGTGAAATTTAATGGACCGTTAGTAGAATTTTGCTCTGATTTTAACGTGGATTTTATGAAAATTTTAAAACCAAAAATTCGTGAAATTGCAGAAGAAAACATGGAAGAACTTATTTCAAAACAAACAAAGAAATATCGAAAATATCTTTGAAGAAAGTATGGAATAAATTAATAATTTTTATTTTTAGATGTTTTGATAATTTGATAAAAATTTAATATCTTTTTTATTTAAAATTTAAAACCATGCTTTTAAAAAAATTACAAAAAAATTAGAAAAAATACTGGAAAAAAATTTATGTACATCAGCAGTTAAACACAGATATTAGACAATTATGTAATAAATTATAAAGAAAGTCTAAAAAATGTTTAAAAAAAGATATCGATGTAAATTGATGTTGTATTTAATACAAAAGAAAAAAGATCCGCAAAATGAGTCAAATAAAAAATAAACTTTAATAAGTATCGAAAAATTACAATAAAAAAATGAGACTTTGTGAGGAAATAACTGTTTCGAACAATCGAAACAGTCATAAACCGTAAAGGAAATATTTTTTACAAAATATAAACCAGCAATTTCTAACACTTACAAAAAAGAGAATAAAAACCGTATAAAAAACACATGTAACAAAAAAATCCTTAAAAGAGAATACAACAAAAATTCAATTTTAAAAATATTTACAAAAAGCTTCGTAATGCTTTTTTCTCTCTATTTTCCCATTAACTAACTCTAAAAAAACAAAGCTTAAATTTTCAAATCCCTATCTCATCAAAAAAACTGCAGCTTTCAGATCAGCGCTGCACGAAACCGAGTTTTGTAAAACGAAACAAAACGAAATCATGCTGTCGTTTCACTGGCGCGAAATGAAACTTGAAAAAAGTGCGAAACCTTCGCAAAACGAAACGAAACAAAAATTTTTAAATTTTTACATCATTCTTAGCACATCGTTTACACAAAACTTTCAGGATTTGTTTCGCGAAACACGAAACGAAACGAAACCCCAAAAAACCGCGAACGTTTCTCAAAAACGAAAAGAAACCCTGTTTCAGATACATTAATTACAATGAATTTAAAAGTTGAAGGCTGCAATTAAGATTATCATTATTATTCATTCTTGAAATTTCTTCTTCTGCTAATGTAAAACGAATTTTAGCTTCTTCTAATTCAATTCTTTCCCGTTCTAATCGAAGTGCATTAATTTCTGCATTTTGTCGTTCATTTTCTTTTAAAATTTGTAAAAGTTCAGTCAGTTGATTGTCCTAAAACGAAAAAAAAAATATTATTTGGGGTTAGCTTTGAAGAAATCTTACACTTGTATTACATAAAACAAGCTTTTCTTCTGTTTCATTTCCCAATGTTTCAGAATCTAATAATTGTTGGGTTGAATTATCACAACTATTATAATATTGCATTTGTTCCATACCATTTTGAAGTTGTTGCATTTGATCATGTTGTGATGAATCTTGTGAAAATGTTGGTGCAATTGTTCCTGCAGCAGATGCATTTGAAGGATTAAATGGATTATTTGGAACATAAAATAATGAAGTTGGAGATGAAAGGGATTCAGAATCGGAACTCATTGAATTATTTGGTAAAATAAATTTATAGCTGAGCCAATATTCAACTTTTTCTTTCGATTGTTTTAAATTTTCATTTTCTTTTTCTGTTGTTGCGCCGCCTTGTGGTTGTTGTTGGGATTTTTCACCACTACTGCAATTTTGTGGTAAACCATTCATTGCAATTCCTTCATATTTTAAAATTAGCTTTTCAACCTATAAAAATAAAATACATGTCTATATTGAAAGCTTCCCCTTTCGAATTTGTGATTTATTTTTAGGTGATGAAAAAAGCTTTTACTTTAAAAAAATAATAAAACTATTGTCCAAATCCACGAAATAGATTCCGTGGGTTTTTTTTAAAAAGAAGTTTTTTAACCCCTTTCGAATTTGCGATTTACATAAGTATTTTTACGTAATAAAAAAAGCTTTTACTTTAATCAAAAAAATAAAGGATTAATAAAATCATTGTCCAAATCCACGGAATCCTGAAATAGAGACATTATCAATTTTGCTTTCTTTATCATTTTATATCTTTGGAATTACTGTATTTTCTGTACGATTATTTTCTAACTAATGTCTTTTTCTTAAAATATGTATTTGTTTTTTAGCTTTTAGGTAAAATACGTTTCCAGAAAATATTACAGATGGATTAGTACTTTTTCTAAGTAAAGAAAAGAAATCTTCGGAGAAATTTTTTTTCTTTTAAGACACAAAAGGTCAAATATACAGAAATATGGATGTTAAAACAAACGAAAAAAAGTAATTTAAGAAGTTACTTCTCGAAGAAAATTGGATTCACAAAAGTCAGTTCATAAAATCACAAAAGCTTCTTTGAAAATACAAAAAGATTCTCCGAAGGCTGTCTGAAGTAAAATTTTTTTGAGTTTCTCTGATTCAAAAATTTTTTTTCACATTAAAGAATAAAAAAAAAAATTTTTTTTCGTTGTTATATATTTTTATATAATTTTTTTGTCAACAAAAGTTTTTGAAGTTGAACTTTTTTAAATTTTTTACTTTTTTTTCAAACCTACTAAGACATTAGTAGAAAATAATCGTACAGAAAATACAGTAATCTCAAAAAATGAAGAAGATAGAAAAATTGCTAACGTCTCTATTTTGGGATACTGTAGATTTGGACAATAGTTTTATTCTTTATTTTATTTGATTTACCACTGTAGACAATTTATGCCAACTATGTCGTGTTATTGGCAACGACCGTTTTTAGGATACTAATACAGATACAGTAAAAAAATTTTTGAAAAGTAGTAATATCGCTTACTAAAATTTTTCTTGACTGATAATAAAAATCAGGCGTTTCTTAAATAAGGCTTTATTTGTTATTTTAGTAACAAAACAGTGACTTAAATGAATTCCTGCTTTTCATTTAAGTCACAAACTTAAAAAACTTTCATTCGCAAGCTTACCTTTGAGAATGATTTTGGATATGCTGGAAATAAAAGATGTCGCTGATACTTTTTCTTTGTCATTTGAATTAATTTCCATATTTTTGTTTTTAATTGAAAAACTGTTTGAATTTTAGAAATTTCTTTACTATGAAGTTTTCGCAAAATTGTATAAATTCGATCCCATTCAAGTTCGCGCTTACGATTCCATTCAAAATTTCTTGATGCCCCATATTTAAAAAGTATATCACTTTTATAATATAATTGTACCAAAGAAGTTTCAAATTCTTCAACACTTCGAGTTTTAGTCATTTTTCTAAAACAATATATATCTTTTGGTAATGGTTAAGTTTATGAAAAGTGTAGCGCGATAAAAATAAAATCACGGTAAACAAATAAATAAAAAAATAATTATTTTATCAATGAATAATTTATTGATAAAAAAATAATCATAAATTATAGTTTTGCCAGACTTTTGTTCTTATATTTGAGAAAGTGTAAAAAAGAGACTTTACATAGATCGAATAAAATATTTAGGTTATCACCGGCCGACAAATTTTAAAAAACGATTATCGTTGAAAAAATAAAAAAAATTTCCGTTTGGGAACATTTTTTTAATCTAATTTTTTGTTAAAACTTTAACACTTGAAGATTTGGGCTAGATAACGGTAATTTTAGAGCTGATAATCGTCCTTAACGTCCTCGAAAATGGTTGGGCGCCAGCTTTTTTTGATTAAGTTGCGTTTAACCGATTTTCGAAAATTCATGGAAGAATCAGCTACTCTAGCTTTATATATTGCTAAACCGCATTAATAAGCATGTTAAAAGCTCTGTTAAAGTAAAAAAAAGGTCAAGAAATATATTTTTTATGCCAAACTTGAATGTGTTCGAAAACGTTAAATCATAAAGAAGCAGACAATCGAAATATTTTTAATTAAACAAGTAAGTGTTTTCTTCGTTTTTTATTGCATTTTAATACTTTTATCTTTCAAGTATTCTTTAAGGATGAATATTCAGTACTTATTTCGATTGATTTGGACGAATTTTATATATTTTATTAATATCATGGATTTTTGGGTATATGCTGCAGTTCTTTCTTATCTGAATATATATCCATGAAGAGAGAGTACATCTGGTTATTACTTTTATAATAGATGATGATATTCAACTGGTAGAATACTTTGCTTCGCCCACGCAAGGCGAAATTTTAAACCAAAAAGCTCAAAGCATATATACCCAATGATCCCCGAACGGAAAATTTTTTTTCTTTTTTAAACGATAATTTTTTTTTAAATTTGTCGGCAGGTGGTAAAGTTCTTAAAATTAAAAAAAAAAAAGATCTTTGATATTAGTGTATTCTATCATTAATATTTTATGACTTCGTTTTACAGTTTGATAGATTATGAAATTAAAAACATGGTTAAAAGATAGATCAAAAAAGTATATATGCCCTTTAATGATGGAGAAGAAGCGAGGTTGAACAATTTGATTATAATTAAACCTTTTCTAAGTGCAAAAAAAATATTTTTAAATAATAAATGACTTGGTAACAAACTTTACTACCTTAAACTTGTGAGAAGTTATGAGAAAAAGAAAACTTTTTTAAAAGTATTAAAAGCCAATGTTTTATTAAAAAATAGAAAACACCGGGAACTACGGTATCACTTTAACAAATTGAGAGAGATACAGAGCGACCTAGTGCTAATTTCTCAAAAAACTGAAATCATCAACTGAAAAAAACCCTTTAAATAATTATTTTTTATCAAAAACAATGAAGGATTTAAAGATTAGTGGCACAAGAATTTGTAGATGCTGTGTGTTTTAAGAAGCTCAAAAAATATCCATTATTCAAAGTTCAAAAAATTTTAACAAAATAAATACAGCACGTTCTCTCTTTTGGACAAAATTTTATTGCTAATTTCTCATTTTTGCACTGATTAAAACCATTCGTATCATTACAGTTTAACAAAAGCTTTAAAAAGCATATAAAAAATTATGTTATGCATTATGAAATAAAAATTATCAAAGATTACCGGATTTAAAATTTGAATCTCTTTTAGTGATGGATATTTTTGAAGAATAATTGTTTTTTGCTCTTTTTTATTTTGTTGGATTCAGAATTTTTACATAGACTACGTTAGTAGCTACGATGGGGAAACAATAATTCCTAAGAAAATATTGTTTTTTTTTAAATTTTGCAATGCTTAAAAATTTTGAAATAAAAATATGAAATCAGCCCAAAAATAGTACTTCTCGATTTCAAATTTTTTAAAATCAAATTAATTAACTTACCGAAAAATTATTACACAACTTTCAAAATACAAACAAAAAACATTGATCATGTTTTGTTTCAAAAAATGTAACGTTCTGCATTTTTTTTTTTCATTTCTGTTTTAATCCCAAATTAAGACTTTCAAAAAAAAGAATCTCCCAAAAAATTATTCATTTTTTCTCTCTTGCATTTAACGGAATTATTTCTTTTTCAACATTTTTTCTTATCCATCTCTCCGTTTTTTTAGTGCTGTTTTTATTCTTTGTTTCTTTTTTTCTGCAAAACAAAAAAAATGAAATAGTATTTTTTTCTTATTAAAGATCTTTTATTTATGTGTTCTTTTTTTAGAGGACAAAAACCAAAAAATAACGCAACAGAAAAAAAGATTTTTTAAAATTTGGAATTTCGAAAGTTTTTGAAAGTTCGAAGATGAAAAGTTTGCAAATTCAATGGGGCCATCCTATTTGTTTCTAAATATCGTTTTTATTGGGCTTCTTTGTGTTTTCTTTAGAAAATTAAATACTTTTGTATAAATTTAAATAATATAAAAGAACACTGTAGTTACTCAATATTGAAAAAAAAGATAAGTGGATTTGGGATTTTATCTGGGGATAAAAAATGGGAGATAAGTATTTTGTTTACTGTTAAAAATTTTTTCCGAATTCAAATGTCTAAAAAATTGAATACGGTTTTTTAAAGTAGAATCAACATTATTCTTTTAAGCTATATTAAAAGTCAATTTTACACTACTGTACATATTGTAATCACAGTGAAAAATAATATAACAACACTAAGAAGCTTAATTTCCTTCAGTAATAGTAACAAAAAAATATATATTGCAGCTACAGTATCCCTTTCTTATCGCCGTTAATTTTTTTTTGTTGCAAAAAAAACACGTGTCATTCACGCCGCATTTTTCTTTATTTTTGTTGTAAAGCATCAAAAATGAAAAAAAAAAAGTTTTAGTCATTTGTACCCTCTATTCTCTCTTTTTTTATTCCTGCTAAATGAAGAAAAAAAAAGATTAAGTTATGCACAAAACAAACAGGTTATGGTTACAACAACCACAACCCAAGAAAAAAGTTGTGAGAAAAGAAGGGGGGATACTGTAGAAGAATGTGTACTATGAATTAAAGATAGAGAAATGGAAAAAGTGGAACATTGAGAAAAAGATTTAGGTTAAAACATAAAATTGATAAAAAATTATGTTAAAATTAAAGGATTTCGGGATTCTAAAGCTATTGTAGAAAAAATCCTATCAAATTTCGGGAATTCGATTAAAAAGTTTAAAAAATTCGATGAACTCATTAAAAGCCATAATTATCAAAATTTGAATTTTTAAACTAAACATGCCATTCAGTTATTATTTTCAATGGCACCAAAATATGGAATCCATAAACATATTGTTTTTTGAAGTAAGAACAAAAATAAATTAAAGTTTAAGAATCAAAAGCCATCAACTAAGATGCAGAAAAAGGAGAAAAAAAGGGAAACCTCGATGTTCAAAAAATGTTCTGCTATTTATAGCACACTTTCTTTTTCTCTTCCCCTTTTTTTACACACTACGTCCATGTAGTGCATCTGTCGTAACTTAGACCTTAAAATGTCCTTTCGAAAGAAAAAAAAATATCCAACCTTTTTTTACAAATATATTTGCTCTTTTTTGTGTTTTTATTCTTCCCTTCTTTTTTCTTCCATAAAAACAACGATTTCAAGATAGCCACAAAAAAAGAGAGGGTTGCAAAAAGCTGCAGCAGAAAAAAAATTATTTTTTGATGTTGGAACCCTTATTTTTTTTCTTTCAATGCTTGCTTTTTTCTCTGTTTCAACATTGAGCAAAAAAAAAAACAATACAATAAAGAAAGAGAGGGAGAGAGAAAAAAAAGGGAAAACCCAGAAGTTTTTTTTCTTTCGCATAAAACAAAAATCCTTTAAAAGTTCGAAGATGAAAAGTTTGCAAATTCAAGGGGACCATTCTATTTATTTCTAAATATTGTTTTATTGGGCTTTTTTTGTGTTTTTTGTTTAATCAAAAATCATAAAAGTATTAGGAAAAAAAGATGTTTCAAAAATGGTGGGAAAAACTCTTTACCATTGAAGGGGGAGAAAGAAACAAAAAAGAGAGGGCAAACCTTTGAAAAAAAATGTACGCCAAAGATCAGGGCCCTTTAAAAATGAAAAGTTTTTCGATCATTGAAAAAAAATAAATATATTAGAGACTAAAAAAAGCGGAGAAAAAAAGAGACAGAATCAAAATAGAAAAACAATGTAGAACTTTTTGCAAGAAAAATAAAAAATCATTTTTTTGCGAAATTTTAGTTTTTTGATTTATTTTTGTGAATCAGTAATTACTTTTTTTATATAATGAGAATGGAATGATACGTCACAGATAATACGGTATCTTGATCAAAAATGAAATAATATATATGATACGGAGGAGAAGGTGGAAAAATAAAAAATCAAAGTTTTTGAGAACGTTAAAGATGTTTGAATTTTTGCTCTTGAAATGTACATATATTTTGAAAGGGACACCCGAACTTTTAAAATCGAAAAAAAGATCATTAATTTCAAATGCACAAAGATTGGAACAGAAAAACTTTTAAGTGTTGAAAAAAATTATCAGCAAATCTAAACTATTCAAATTGCGACAAAAATCTCTGTCAATGTTTTAAAATAATTTATTGTATTCAAAATTCGTGTATCAAAAAAATCTTCAACAGTTGTTTTTTGTTTATCAAAATTATTACATTTTACCAAACAAACAAAAAAATACTGCTGTTTTTGAAATATTTTGATCATCGACTATTATGTTTTGCATAAATAATTTAAAAAAAAATGTTTTATTTCATTTTTTTTATTTTTATTAATTAAGAAATAATAACACATAGAAAATGCAAAATATGATGAAAGAAAACAATGATTTGGTAAAATTCAAAGAATTAAAGATTATATGTTAAAATTAGTGTTAAGTTTAAAAATACTTCATCACAAAAACTGAACAAAAGTTTGCACAAAAAATGTGCTTTTTTTCAAACACAAAAACGTTTTAGTAAAAACAACAAATTTTGTATCTCGTTTAACGTCCATTAGATTCAATTTTATTACGTATTTGTTTTAAAATAAATGTACGGCCAAAGTTATGGGTTTAAAGATAAAATTTTAATAATTATTTCGTTTTTAGTGCAAATCCAAATTCATAATAAAAATTTTTCTCAAATATTTTTGTTGATCAGCTTTGTTTTTATTTTTTTCCTTGTTTTTGTACCACACCTGCAGTCAACATTGAGTCACAGCTAAAAAAACAAAAAACAAAAATTTAAAAAAAAATACATTCGCTAAAAACATAGATAAATTTAATATAAAAGATGTTAATGCATTTATTAAAACAAAGGGACATTTATTTAATGTATGATTCAATGTATTTATTGTTGTCAGATTTAAATCCTTAAACATTTAGTAATGCTGAATTTAAACTTTGTAACAAATAAATAATTATGTTTGAAAGTGGATTAAGCGTTGAATGACACAAGAAAATGAATAAAAAAAAAGAAATTTTGAAATGTATCTCATTTTTGATTTGAATAAAAAATGGCAATATCAAATAATTTTTATAGCTGTTCGGTAATAAAATTTAAAAAAAATTTAATGTTATCAGGCCACCGATTATCTTCCGTGGATAAAAACCGCAAAAATAATTATCAGAAAAAGTTTATTTGGTTTGGGCTCTATCCTAGAATTATTGTCCCTCAAAAAATTTACATTGTTTTTTTACTTAAAAAAGGTTAAGGACGATAATTCTAGATAGAGCCCGAAATAGAACCAAATAAACTTTTTCTGATAATTATCCGTACAAAATGATTTGTAAAATCTCACGAAATGTAATTTCAAATTAATTGGAAACTTAAAGAAATTATGCGTTTTACATTGAATATTGAACAACTTGAAAAAATTGTTCGTTGTTTTGGATGTCGAATTATGGTGTACTGTAATGGAACATGGCAAAGCTTTGGTGATTGGAATTCGGTGAAAGAAGATATTCCATTTTTTGTTTTGGAAAAGATGGAAATGAATGGTAAATTAGTATATCAAATTGTTTTATCAGTCAAAAATGAGTAAATTTATTTGCAAATGTTTCTACGTTTTTATTGATTTCTTAATGTTCTTTTTTGTGAATTATCAATTTTTAAACATTTTTTCTTTATATAAACTTTTGATATTCGTTAAATGTCTCTTTCGCAGTCTTTGAAAACGCAGTTGAACCTAAAAAACCAAAAGACATAGGGGCAGAAATGCTTGTCGTAAAATAATTTTTCACTCAAAAAATTGATAAGAGTTTTTACCGTTTTACACGCATTAAATGCTAAAGATGAAAATTTAGCATTTAATGAGGCGGTGACAGAAAAGATAGCATAGTTCTAGTTTTAATTTTTGCATAAAGAAGTGCAGCAAAAAGTATGTTTGAGGAGCAGTGTTTTTCCAATTCCCATTTTTTATAAGAGGATCGGAACCGATAAGTATCGATTCTCCCTCAACTCCGATTCCTCGGAATCGAAATCGGGAAAAATAATGAAAATGACCGTATCGGAACCGAGAAAGCACTGCTGAGTATTGTAATGCAATCCGGTCTGACGGATCACCCCGTCGATTAGATCCGTGAGAGTTTACTATCCGTGATTTTTAAACTTCTAATGCTGTCTAATAAAAACTGAAAAACCTCATAAACTCAAATCAAATTTATAAATCTTTCAGTAAACTTAAAAAAATCTTATTTTAAAAACTACAGTTTTTTTCACTAAACTTTTCGTCAAACTTTTAGCCAATCTCTCGAATCGATCCGTGTCTAGAATTTTGGCGCGGCCTGACACAAAACATTACAGTTTAATTCTGCTTCTGAATCTTATAATTTTTTTTCGTCAGAAAAGAGCTTCAGAAACGTCAGTAATGAATTTTGATACCTTAAAAATTTTTGGCGTACTGCCCAGGGTTGTTAAATTCCCGGGAAAGCAGAAAAATCGGGAAATTTCCCGGGAAATTTCCCTGGAATTTCCCGGGAATTTCCCGCTAATTTCCCGCAAACCCAATTTTTCAGATTTTACATATCGCACCCGAAAAATTTAAAAACATGATTCACGAGTAACTACCCTTTTTTTACCTATATTAATTCGTTCTAATTATTTTTAAAGCTAAAAAAATCTATTTTAATTTAAAAAAATTAGAATTTTTAAAAAATTTTGGTAATTATATACCCAAAATTCCGGGAAATTAATTTCATTTCCCGCAAAAATCGGGAAATTTCCCGGGAAATTTCCCTGGGAATTTCCCGCTAATTTCCCGGGAATTTCCCTTTGACAACCCTGGTACTGCCATTGACACCAGGGCCCTGCGAACTCGAAACCTCAAAAATTGAAATAAAAAAATTTTTGTTCCAAATCGAAATATCGAAATTTCACCTTAAATTGCGGTCTAAAAGAAGTTGAGATTATCGAAATGGAAATCGACTTCGATTTCTGCCCGAAATCGAAGTCGATATTTTGATTTCGCAATGCTCTGATTGACATTCGTCGATTTCCTTCTTAATTCAGAGAATAAAAATTTTCAATACAAATGTATATTTTTTTTAGGTTATAAATCATTTTTTTATTTCTCTCCCTTTTGGCCTTCCTTGTTATGATGGGCATATTTCTTCATATTGCAATTCAGTTCAACACAAATTTTCAAAATTTTCAAGATAATTTTTCATCTTTCAAAACTGATTTTCGTAACAAACGTTTTATAAAAGAGGGATCAAACTTGGCAGTTGTTTCAATTTTTATAAATTTTATGAGTTGATTTAAAAAAGATAAAAATATATGTTTTTTAAAACCCCTATTTTCATGGCATTTTTCTTTATCACTTTGGAATCAGTGTGTTCCCAATTATCCATTGTTCATATTAATTCATTCCAATAAATGCTTATTTGTTTCGAAGTGAACCTCATTTATAATAAAAAAAAATCACTCAAATATTTTATATTGTTTTAACAAAAATAAAGTGTAAAAATTAAAGCAAAATTTTACTATAAAATTAGTTGGAGACTTTTGTAACAAAAAATTAATATTTGCAAATATTATCAGTATCACAGGCTTTAAACTCACACAAATATGGTTTACTTATATCTCCACCACTCAAAAAGTTCCAATTTAATCCGAATGAATTATTTACATATCCATAAATATCTCCAACAATTGATGAAAAGCTTGGAAAATCTCCTAACGGATATTCTGTTTTATCGTAACCCCACCATTTCCATCCATTTTCGGTATTATGTAATCCAATTGTAAATTGCTTTTTACCAATTGCATCAAAAGAAATGACTTTATCACTGATAAAATCAAATTTTTCTTGACTTATTATTGCTGCAACAATTCCATTACTGCATCCATAATCTTGTACATATGATGGAAGGGCATCATTCCCAATTGCCCAAAGGCAATCTGCATATACCGTATAATTTTTAAAGGCTTCATTATAAACTTGAAGTTGGTGTTTACCTTGAGGGCAAAAGCAATTGGCTAAAAAATATGCAAATTTTTATTTTTTTATATTTGAAAATTCGTTGGTTTTACATTACCGTACACATTTAATTTCATGAATACTTTTTTTTAGCAAAAATTTTAATAAGCTTTATATCCTTTTTTATCCTTTTTATTAAATCCTTGTGTTTTGTGTTAAAAGAACTACACAATTTTCATGTCAACAAACAATGAAATTTTTTTACCAATCCTTTTTCATTCTAAAAAAATTTTACCTTGAGTTAATCCAAATAATAAGCTTTGATAAAGTCCGTCTTGGCTTGAAATATATGAATATCCTGGAGAAGCTAAAAGATCAAATTCAGCTGGTAGTACGCCATCTGAAGCATCAAAGCTTATAGTAATAATTTTAATTCCGTTTTCTTTTATAACGCTTGCAATTTGTTCTGCACCATTAAAGCCAATTGAATTATATGCAGCACCAACGAGAAAAATAATTGGAATTCGATTAGATGATTGATTTTTGAGGAGATTATATGAGACTTGAAGGGCACTAAAAGAAAATTTTGAATTTTAAAGATGCTATGTTGAAATCTTACTTTTGAACATTAATCCCATAATCACTTGAATTTGCATAACTTCTTAAAAGCATAAGTTGTTGATTTAAAGCTGTTAAAGATGTTACATCATTGAGGTTATATCGTACCACAACATTACTTCCATAGGTAACAATTCCAACTCTCGTTGTATGATCACCAAATTGACCAATATTAAATTTTACAAGTAATGACGCAATTTCACCTGTAAATTCTTGTAAATCTCTTGAATTCATTGCATTTGAAATATCAATTGTTAAAATGATATCCAACCATGCATTTGATGTATTTGTTGAACATGGAGTTCCAATAGCATTTGGTCTAGGATCGGATTTATGAGAAGAGATTACTGTAGGAGGGGGGTGTGGGATTGTTGTATTTGAGTGGGGGCAAAAAAACATGTGTGAATGAATTTTGGAAGGAATTGCAAAATTATTAGTTGAAAAAAGAGCACTTCCAAGTCCCTTTAATTTGTTGACTTCAAATTGATCCAATGAAATTACAATTATTTTTACGCCAGCATATTTAAGCTGTTTGGAATAATATTTTGCTGATGCAATTGAATCTCTGTCATTAATTGCAGTAAACAAAATCAACACTTTTTGATTATTTTCTCGTTTTGTGCGGAGCAAAGAAATTTCATAAATTCGAAAAACTCTAAAATTCAACATTTACATTTTCCTAACAAGAATTAAAGCTTACTCGCTAAGATTCGCTTTTGCCATTCCCATTTGAATTGATTGTTCTTGTGCAGAATGAATATATTCACAAATTTCTTCATAATTGTTAAAATAATTTGATGCATCGATTCTTGATGCACCAAATGTTAATCCCGCAACATAAACATTTGTATAATCGATTGTTGATAAAAATGACAAAATATCATTTGAAAGTTTTGCAATGTTTATTGGAGATTCCATTGCAGAACTCATATCAACGGCAACAGTAAGATCGATATTGCAGGCGATGGATATTTCGATATTTGATGGGATTTTGCAAGATCCGGATCTAGCATGCGCTGATATAAAATTTATGCAATATATAAGTGATAAAAAGTTTATGTTCATCGTTAACTTTTGAAAAAACAGCTGTATACAGTAATTTTAGAAATCAAAACAAAATATATTTTAGTTTTTTAATCACAAGTTTAAAATCCAGAAAATGCATTTTTCAACAAAATAACCCTAAATTTTAACCTTTTTTGTTATCAATTTTGCAGATTATTTTCAACTTTAAGCAACTTTTTCAGTCAAAGGATTGACGATCCTCTTTCAAACACTTTGTCATCAATAAAATGATAAGAACAAATGTCTTTTCACTCGAGTTAAGTGTCAATATCGAACATCGTCAAAGAACATTCTTTAAAACTTTTCATTTAATACTTTTATTTGCGCATTTCAGTTTTTATAAAACGCTTAAAAATGCATTAAACTATAAAAAATTTACAATAAAATTTTTGCAAGTTTTTTATTCTTCTTCTTTTTCATCGGCCAATAAAATTTTTGTTAATTCATCTGAATACATAATACTCAAATCCAAAACTGCAATTGCTTCACCATCAACATCATGAACTAAAATAATTTGCATATTTAACCCTTTTTTAATGTAAAGTTACTTACAAACAATTGAATGTACACTTGTATTTATTGCATCAGATAAATCCAATTGTGCAACACCCAAATCATCACAATCTCCATCATCTTGTGGATCACTAACAAGATTAAAGCTAAGCCTTGTATTTAAGTCCATCCATTGCTTTAGCAAAGCTGTTCTTCGAGAATTTAATTCATAAATTCTTTCACATTCAAATGTTTCAACTTTCCAGGTATTTCGGGGAAGTGCAACAGATTCTGGAGTTTCACAAAGATCACTTGAAAAATCCAAAAAACTCCATTCAATAAAAACATTTAAATTATCAAAAGATTCATCCAATAGGGGAGAATGTTCCACAAGGGATAGCCTTCCAAGTCGAATTGTTACAGAACAATCAAGATGTGGAACTTCTGGGCGTTGGGGTTGCTGAAAATGGAATTAAAAATTTGCATAAATAGGGGATGTGTCAAAACAAACTTCAAATTGTTTGATCGTTGAAGACGTTGCTCGAGCTGCCAAATCTGGGGTGGATTTGTAAATTGTTCTTTCGCGTGGTCTTGGTGATCCATTAATCGATCCAGCGATACTCGATTCTTCACTTGCTGAAAATTTTAATTTAATGCAAATTTATAAAAAACATTAATTAGCATACGTGGAACAGATGTGTGTAAAGGATCTTTAAAATTCAGCCTTCCAGTTGTCCTTCGCGGTGGTGCAATTGGTGGTAGCCGAAGTGGTGGCTTTGGTGGTTCTGGTTTAATTCCTGAATCTTCTTCAATTTCTCTTCCGAGTTTTTCCAACTCTTCTTTAAGTCCAATTATTTCAGGTGCTTCTGATCCCTCTGATGCTTCAGAAGATGACTCTGTTGGTGGACTCATTTTTGTTAATCTCCGAAGAATATCATTTTTTTCTGAATCCGTTTCTGGCGGGGTTGGAGTTGATTCAGGTTGGGGTTGTATTCTTGGAGGTGGTGGAGGTTCTTCATCGTCTTTTGGAATATCTGGAATTTCATCAATGGAAGTTTCACGAACTTTTTGTTGTAGATCACTGTCTTGTAAATCATCGTCTTCAACAACATATGTATCAGATGAATCATCATCAGATTCAATGACAGCTGAAGCTTTGGGTTGAGGGGAAATGTCAGGATCAAAATGGGATCTAAAAATCGCTGACGGATTCTGATTATGAAAAAACTTCCGGGACTTACGGTTCTTCAATATGTGCATTTTCTATAATTGTATCTTCAGCTGATGAACTTTCAACCGATGATGAAGAAGATGGAGCATTTAAATGTGGGACATTTGATGGCACGTCTGGTTGTGGTAGCTCAGCTTTAGTTTCTTGAGATGGTGGTGGTGGAGCAGGACGACGATGTCCAGGAGATTGAAAATATGTTCCACCATCGACAGAAGGTGAAGATTCTGAAGATGAAGCTTTTGGTGGTGTTTTAGTTTTTTCAATTTCAGGGGCTGGTTCTGTTTTTGGTGATTCAACAGAAATTGGCTTCCATTTTGGGAATTTAACAGGAATCTGAAACTTTTATTATTGTAGATAATTCAAATCTAAAATTTTTTACCGGTTGTTCAATTTCAACATTTTCATCATTAAACGTATAAGCATATTTCCAATAAACACTTAAATCTATTGTAGCTTCAGAAATTTGACCATCTGAAGCCACTAAAGAAAATGTACCTTTAATGCTTTGATTTCGTGCAAGTGGGAACAGCGGTAATGTGACACTTCCCAATTCTTTTGCCGTTTTATTTGAATTCTCTTCAACAACATAAATTTGAAGTTCTTCAGTTTTAAGGTATCTATGAAGTGCAACCCCTAATGGAAGGGTAAATGACCTTGAATCGTTGTATACAGGATTGGAATTTTTATTTTGAATTTGTGTTAAATGTGGTTGAAGGTCATAGATTTGATAGGCGGCATATGTTGACGGAAGTTGTTTCGATTTTGTTAAAGATTGAAGATTTGAACATCGATGTATCAAAATTTCAACTTCATTATAAATCGATGATGGAAGTGATGCATCCATTGGTAAATATGTTGAAGCTGTTAAACGACGCTAAAAATTTTATTGTTATTGCTTTAAAAAATATGCAAATTTTGCTTACTTTTTGTATTTTTAATGCTTTAATTAAACTAAATGGTACTTCAAGCTGATATTCAAGTTGTCCAATTACAGTATCTTTACTTCCAGGTAGCAATAATCTTAGCCTACCACTAATCATTGCAGGAGTTTCAGTTTCAAGTAATTTTTTAAGTGAAATTATACCCGCGCCTTTTTGATCGTATGCAACTCCTTTAACTTCAAATAATTCAATGGTAATTCCTTCCTACAAAAAAAAAAGATGTAAATGTAGTTCGTTTTTTGGAAGATTTTTAATTAATTGAAAAAATTTGGTAATATTAATGGCATACATTTTTTAAAAAATTATATTTTTTTTGAGATTTTTAAACGTCAAAAATGCAAATTTGTAGCGTTTTTAAAAATTATTTAAATCCGAGAAATGTCTGTCGCTGGTTCACGACAACGTTAATTTTATATTATTTATCTTTATTGTATTTTTGTAATCTTTAATATTTTTATGTTTTATCGATCATCCATTTTTACTCTCTTTTTATATTTTGATTATTCATTCTTTTTTTTCTATATTTTCTGGAAAGAGTGATGTTTAGACGACCTACTATTTTTTGTTTTTACTTCTCTTTTTCCTCCATGTCTCTGAGTATATAAGTAAATCACAGACATATTCTTTTCATCTTTCTTATCCGTTTTTTCTTGATTTATACAGTCAAGGGCTGTTGTTCATTTTATCGAGTTTTATTTTGTATTTATTTTTGTGTTTAATTTTTATATTTATATTTTTGTACTTTTTGTTTTTTAATTTAATAAAAGGGTGAATTTAATATAACTTCGTGTTATATCTGAAACAATGTCGCAAAGAAAAAAGTAGTTAATCTACGATAAGCAGATTTTTTTCGAAAATGCAAAATAAAAATGTTTGACTATTTTTTCCTAAATCAAGAGGTTTTCCAAAATTTTCAATCGGCGGTGTGTAGCTAAAAAAACGTCACAACAAATTGTAAGAAAAAAAATGTTTATTTTTAAATTTGTTGTTGTCGAAATTGATAATTCAATAAAGCTAAAATAAGGTTGTGCATTGATAAAAAGTTTTAAAGAAAATGATTAGTTAAATTAATATTTTAAGAAATGAATCAAAAAAAATGCTAATAAAAAATGAATAAATAAAAATTGTTAATTTAATACATGCTTTATTGAAATGTAAATTAGAGCAAGTTAAATTTAAATTTGTGACACAAAAAATATTTATTTTCATAATAATTATTTATAGCAGATAATAAAAAAATGTTAAAAAGAAAAAGGAAAAAAAAATTTAAGTTATTTTTCTTTTTGTCTTTTTTGTGTGAAAAATTTCAAAATGTGATTTTTTGTTTTGGCAAAATGCCCAAAGATAATTTTCTTTTGCTTATTTTATTTTGAAAGATTTCGACACGAAAATATTCAAAAGAAATAAAAAATTGTGAGAAAACAAATTGTAGAAAAAAAATTGCAATAAAAAAAATGCGATAAAAAAATTGGAATATCCAGACTTCATTTCCGGCTTTGAGCAGATTCTGCTTCAAAAGCTGCTTGCTTGAAGAAACTGCGCAGACTCTGCTTCTGTTTGCAGACTTTTTACAAAGTCTGCTTATAAGCAGATTGTGCGCAGAATCTGCTTTCAAAAAGCAGAAAAAAGACTTAGAAATATTTTGCGAATATTAAAATATTTTAATTTTATCATTCATTAAAAACTAATTGTTTTTTAAAATTTATGAATGTTTTTTGGTTGATTTTTGGGCAACCCTAAAAATATACTTTAATATTTATATAAATTAAAAAAACTGTATAATGATGGTTGAAGAAAAGCTTCACAATGGTGGGGGTGACAATGATGGTCCAAGAACATTGCTGGAAATTGCTGTTAGAGATGAAGACTTGATATTTTACTTTCATTGCTTCAACAACTTGGTAAAAAGTTTATATTACATTACAAGTATATATTAATAACTGCATTTTTAGCAAAAGGTCCAAAATTTGTTGAATTAATTGATGAACAATTAAAAGATATTGATGGAACTTTGTTACATTTGGCTGTTAAATTAGGTTTGATACTGTAATTTCTTTGATGTGATATAACTTTTGATTATAGATTCTGTTGATTCTGTTAGAACTTTAATTTCAAGTAGTGCAAATCCATATGTACAAAATGATGATGGTAAAACAGCTGTTGTAAGTGCAACACATGAAAATGTTATAGCTGCATTCTTACAAGAATGTTTGCAATCTATTGCAACTTCAAAGTAATATTTGTTTTTAAATCCTTTACGATTAATACAATCTTTGCTTTTTAGTCTTGGACGAGTTTGTCAAATACTTGCTGCTGGTGTAAATGTTAATTCAATTGATTTACCATAAATTCAAAAAACTGCATTACATTATGCAGCCTCATTTGGTTCAGATGAAATTGTGAAGTTTGTTTAGTGAAGAATTTTGTAAAGTTTTCATATTAAAATTTTGTAGAACTTTTTGTGAATCTGGTGCAAATATAAATGCACAAAATAATCAAAATGATACTGCATTGCATGATGCAGTTGTTCGAAAATTAGAATCAATTATTAAAATTTTGTTGGAATTTGGATCTGATTCATCTATTACAAATACAAATGGTGAAAGAGCTGTAGATCTTGCTGGAAAGCGTGCACCTGAATTGCTGTCACTTTTTAGTTTAAACAAGTTTGTGATAGAGTTTTGGATTACGGTAATTAAAGCAATGGATTTTTAGTGTTGCATAAGTTGTTCATCGAATTTTATCTGTTGATTCAATTAAATATGGTCGATCTTCAATTATTTCTACAGATACTGCATTATTTGAAATTCGTACTACTGATCGATATCAGCATCCATGATGTACAAATCGAGATCTATTTCGTATGACACAAGTTTGTGAAGAATTTTTTATTAAGGTTTGTTTTTCTTATCACTGCTATGGCATGAATTATTGATTAATTTTTAGCTTGCTCCGTCACTTGATTTACAAACAGATAGTATTGACATTCCAAACAGCTTTAAAAATTATTAATCTTTCTTGGATGATTTTCCATTATCTCCTATTGCACATTTTGGTCCAAATATTTCATCTTCACTTGTACAAAATTTTGCTATTCTTGATTCAATTCAAAAACGTATTCCAATATTTTGATGTTCGTTCATCTGATAATGCCTTAGTCGATGTCGCTTATGCCTGAATGTGCATGTATTGGTGCAGCATGGAATTGTTCAGTTGATATTATGATATAAAACAATAAATAATTTTTTGCTTTCGATTTTGGTGTCTTTTTACAGTACATTAAGCTTTTATTATTGTTATTAGCTTGGAAAAACAAAAGGGAAAATAATAAAATCAGCAAAATTAAAAAATATTTAATATTTAAACAAAAAATTTGAAAACCAAATGAAGTCTACGTATTCCAATTTTTTTATCGCAATTTTTTTATTGCAATTTCTTTTCAACAATTTTTTTTCTCACAATTTTTTTATTGCAATTTTTTTTTCTACAATTTGTTTTCTCACAATTTTTTATTTCTTTTGAATATTTTCGTGTCGAAATCTTTCAAAATAAAATAAGCAAAAGAAAATTATCTTTGGGCATTTTGCCAAAACAAAAAATCACATTTTGAAATTTTTCACACAAAAAAGACAAAAAGAAAAATAACTTAAATTTTTTTTTCCTTTTTCTTTTTGACATATTTTTATTATCTGCTGTAAATAATTATTATGAAAAAAAATATTTTTTGTGTCACAAATTTAAATTTAACTTTCTCTAATTCACATTTCTATAAACATAATATTAAATTATCAATTTTTATTTATTCATTTTTTATTAGCATTTTTGGTTTTACTTTTAAATTTTCTAGTTTTAAAATAGTCTTTTTCAAGTGTCCCAATTCCTTTAATTTTTTCCCAAAAAATTTAATTTTTTTTATGTATTTGAAAAATAAATTACAAAAAATAAACATTTTTTTTCTCACAATTTGTTATGACGCATTTTTAGCTACACACCGCCTTTCAATCAAAAAAGGTTTAAACAAATACTTAAATTTGCACATTAAAATGTCAGATTTGTCTCACAAAGAAAATTACAGCACCCCATTTTGCTTTAAATTAAAAAACATACCGTTTCAATATAATGAATAAATAAATTACTGATAACAATATCATAAACTGTTGAATATTCAAATACAATTTCTGGACCTTGAATTAATGGAGTTGTTTGAAGTTCAAAATCAAAAAATTCCAAAGATAAAAATAACATTGGATCTATTGAAGATGTGTGTTTTAAACCTGTTTCAGTAATTGTAAGCTTTTTCAATCTTAAAGTCATTTCAGTTGTTGAAAGTGTTGTAGGAATATCGATGAATGGTTTTTCAGATGTTTGAGAAAGAACAGATCGATCAAAATCTGTTGCCCCATTTGCAATGGAACGAAGTTGATTTTCGAGAATTTCAATTCGTTTTGCACGTCGATTTAGCTCTAGTACAAATTCACCAAGTTTCTTTTCGTATTCATGTTTGTTGGATTCGTTTGAATCATTTAAAATCAGAATCTGAAATATTTTATTCAAATTTGAATATAAAACTTTTTGCATAGCAAAAGTTTATTTTCCGTCTAAAATTTATCTTTTCAAAGTGATTTTACCTCTTTTTTCTGCCTTTCTGCAACTCTGTGTTGAATCATTAATAAATTTCTTAATTTTTCTAATTCACTGTAAACTGATTCATACATTTGGCGCCATTTTGTATTTGCACCAAATTCGTTATCTAATGACGCAGAAGATTCTGTTCGAGATATATGAGAATTTACAATACTTGCAACATCTTCAAAAACTCGATCCAAAACACTTGGTTCAAATGTTCGATGATGATTATTTGAATGTCGGTGCTTCTAAAAATTCTATCATTGTTTAATGCTATTAAATTGCAATATACTTACAGATTGCCTTGGAGGTTTATGTCTTTGAATTGGAGATGACGCAACACTTGAAGCAATTTCATCACTTTCATTTTCTTCAATTTCTTCTTTTTGTGTCTGAAGAGGCAATAATGAAGCTGCTTGTTCTTTTCTTTGTTCTTCTTTTTTTGCAATTTTTTCTTTTAATTTTTTATATTTTGATGAAATTGATTTTTTTTCAGATTCTGCAGATTTTAATTTTTTCGTTAATTGTTTATTTTCATTTTCAATTTCTGTCACTTTCATTTCAACTTCTTGAACATGTTTTTGAAGGGCTTGAAGTTCGGTGGATGTTTCTTTGGTGGAATTTGAATCAATCAATGAACTAAAAAATTTAATGGTTTTTATTTGGATTTAAAGTTTTAAAAATCTCTCAGATGGAATTTGTTTTTCCTTTTGATTTCATCATTCTTACGAAACAAAACTTTTTCAATGTTAAATCCATTTAAAAATTTTTATCCGTGGTTTTAACTTACTTATGTACAAATCTATCGTTTGCTGCTTTTAGAACTTTATTTTCTTGTTTTAATAGTGCCAGTTCTTTTTCCACCAAATCAATGGATTCTTGAGGTTTTTGATTAATAGTTTTTTGAAGTTGATTAACTCGAAGATTTGAATTTTCCAGCTCTTGAATAACTTTGTCATATTCTGTTCTTAAAGTTTCAAGCTTTTCTACATTCTTTGATAATCGAGAATTTAATTCATCAATTTCTTCATCTTTTTCACGATTTTCACGATAAAGTTTTATTATTTGTTGCTTTTCTTCGGTTGCGGGGATTCTGAAAAATAGAACTTATTTAGGGAGGAATTTATAGGATATAATGTGATTACGGTTCAGAAGTAATATGACTGTGGTTAGGTGTAACAATATGTACATGTCGGTCATCAACAGCAGGTCTAAATAATTATTATGCATACTTTTTTTCAAATTACGAAATATCAAACCTTTGAACATGTGTTGTTGTACCATCAGAAGTGCCATGTGTCTCCCCTTTTTCTTCTTGCCCTTGTGGCGGTCTTCCTGATTCAGCCGGTACTCCACTTCTTGGCCTTCCTGTCGATCTTGAAGTTAAAAAATTTAATGTTGTGTTATGGGCCTGTGGTCGGGTATAAGCAATTAATTGATGCCTCAAAGCTTTCAGCTTTTGCGCTAATAACCGATTTTCTCGCTCCAATTCACGATTTCTTTCTTCTGTTTCTGAAGCATTTCCAGATTCTAATGCTTGTCGAATTCGACTCGAAGATCTAAAAATCATTGTAGATATATGAAATCCGTTAACTGAGTTTATCCCTTACAATCTCAGCTTATTCTCTAATTCATTGTTTCTTTTTTTAACTGCAATGAGTTGATCATATTGTCGATAAAATTTATCTTCCAATTCTCCTCCTGAAAAATTTTGAGATATATCAAATCCAATATCCAAAGCTATCCCTCTTACGATTCCATGTTTCAACAGAAGGCCGAATTGGCATGATAAAATTCAACAAAAATACAAAAATAATTATTAACTAATAATATACATGATACTGCAGCTTTTTCGACACTTAAAAATAAAAAATTTGCTTTTTTTTGCAAAAAAAATCGTGGGACCTTTTTTAAAGTCTGCTTTTTTGGTTTTTGCCATGACAACGCTTGCTTTTATGTCTTCCATGAGAAAAGAAAGATGGAAAGAAACATGCAATTTATTTTGTATTTTAAGCTTGCTTTTAATTGATTCTTTTTAATGACTATTTAGCTTTCATAGATGTTAGAGGAAATAAAAAATTGAATTTGATATTAATTTATGGATATTTCTCACGGATTAAAGCCTTTTTTCAACAGCAAATTTATAAAGTTTTAAAAAAATGTGTTCGACAGTGTTTTTGGTAAAATGTATTTCGATGCCAAAATTTTCTTTCCAAAAAAGTTGGACAAATTTTTTTAATGGATTCTAAAATTTTTAAAAACAACCAAATAAAAAACGTTTTTCTCTTTTTTCCGGACACGTTTTTATATATTTTTTTATCGATTATTGATTACGAATAATGTTGTTTATCTTTAGGTGCTTATCCAAATAAAAAATGAATAGTGAACAACTACAAAATTGGTTAACAGAAATAAGTGAAAAATTTCGTGGATATGAAGAAAAGATTACCCAACAAAAGATATCAACACCAAATTATCAAAGAAGATTAGAAGAAATTGGAGTTGAAACTCAATATTTAATATCATATTTAATGAATAATTATGAAAATGTTCAATTGATTCAACCGGTAATTGCTCAAATTTTATCAATATATTTTAAATTGGGTATGTTTTATTTTATTTGGTTAGAGTAATTCCGCAATAATGCATATTGAAAAAATATTAGCTTATACACCTTTTATCCCATGTTGATGATATTCTTTACATCTTGCTAATCCACATCCGTTTTCAGGTATTGGAAGATTTTTTGTTCTACAACTTATTCCATCGTTGATGCATACATATCTTCTTGGAATTGCAAAGCGACAAAAGCAATCAATTTCAATGTTAGAAACATTTTTTATGGCTGTATATAATGAAGAAATTCTTGCGGGTGGACCATCTTGTGAACAAATGAATAAAAAGGTTGAAGAGATCCGTGTTCCTTCAATCCGGTATCCATCAATTTATCATGATCCATCAAAATTTAACCCATATCCAGAAATAACACAAATGCGTCCAAATGGTGGTACAACGGTACAAAATATTGTAAGAATTGGACCCTTTTCTGCTGTTGATCGAATTAATGCCGAAAATCGTGCAGTTGTTTTAACAAGAATTTTAAAATCTGTAAGTTTTTGTGAAAAGTTTTGTGAAAATACAGTATATTTTTAGGTTAATGAAGCATTGTGTTATATGTGCAGAGATATTGTATGTCGATCATATTGTATTAGTATGTTAATATTAGCTAAAGGTGGATTTTCATATCCTGAATCAGGTTATCGTGTTAAAGTATTGCAAAATAAAGCATCAGATGAAGAATATGGTGATCAATCAAAGTAAGCTTTTTGTTTTTAAATTTATCTTTTCTAAAAATAAGCTTTAAATTTTTACTACGAATTTTGCGACCACCCTTATTTGTTTTCAAACTAGAAATATGTTCTTTAATGATGTTTTTAGTTTTTTTTTCGTTAACCAATTCGTCAAATTTTTGTGCTACGTAATCAAAAATAGCTCCAAAATTATTGCGGTTGTTATTCTTTTAGTTATTTTTTAATGAAATGAGTTTAACCATAATAACAAACATCTTTAATGATCATTTTTGTTTACAGCTGTTAAATCAAAAATTTTGTCATTATTTTTTGGACTCTTGTGCTTTTTTTTTCTTACACAGTCCCGGTTTTAAAATTGTTTATTTGTCTACATTTCTTTCGTTCTTTCTAAACTATTTATTATTCTTTTTTTAGAAAACCCCGAATTCCATTGACATCATTTTTTCTTATGGAAGCATTAAATGGTATACATTATTCAATCTTTAATGGATATGCAGATATTGGACTTCGAGCTCTTGATGCTGTACATAATCGTGCACAGTATGAATTATATGGTGATGTTTTATTGATTACAAATGCCTTACATGATAGCCTACAACAAAATCAATCAATTCGAATGATGCTTGAAATTGAACCTGGTATTCTTCGACAACAAAAGAAAACAGCTGCAGAAACTTGAAATTTTTCAAAAAAGAAATAATACATTTATTTACAGATTATTCAAATGTAAAAAAGAAACCAATACAAAAAGAAACAAGGCAAAAGAAAATTATCATCTTAGGAATTGTATTTCAAAAAAAATTTCATTGCCAAAAAAGCTTATAATAATGTCGAGGTTTTATGCTTAAATTATTTACAAAACAAAAATAAAAAATTTTTTTAATACTATTAAGTTTTTGTTTGAAAGAAATTAAAGAAAAAAGATTTGGCAAAATATGAGGCTGAAAAAAAGTTTTTGAAGATTTTGAATTGGATTCTGTAAATCCATTCAATACCTCCAAAATGCGAGAGAGAGATACAATATATATACAATTAAACACCGAATATAAACTATATTAAAACAAAAGTAGAGAGTTTAAAACAAAAATGCGTGGTTGGTGGTGGATGAATATTGCTTCTTTTAATAATTTGTGGTTGTGACTTTTTGTTGAGTGACAACTGTGCGACCACCGCTCTAAAAATTGTAAACAATTTAATAAAAAAGATAATAATAAATAAGATTTAAAGTTAGCTTACAGCTGGGCGAAGTTCATCATTATGGCGTTTAGTTGCAGCAAATCCGATAAGTGTTGCCAAAACCATAAAGATAAATGCAACAACGGCAAGCCAGAATGAATATCCAACATGATGATTTGCATTAAGGGTTCCAGTTGCAGATGGTAAATATCGAACATCATCACCATTCTTTGCAGCATAAATTACAAAAGCAATAAGAAGAGCAACGGCAGAGATAAGAGCAAGAATTGGAGCCAAAAAGTAATGTCGTGGTGCAGCTTTTGGAATAACAAATGCCCAAATTAGTGTTACAATTTCTGCAATTGCCGCAATAATCATAAATGCCAAGACAGCTTTTTCATATCCTTCACGGGTCTAAAATTGGGAAGAGATTACATTTATCCACTTAATCTACAAAGCTAGCTTACATTCCACCATCTATAGCAATCTTGTTGAACAAGTTGATTAGTATTTGTACCACAATCATAACTGACAAGTCCAAAGCTTGGTGAATTTGTAGTATCATATGCTCTCCAAGCAGGAGTGAACAATGAGATAAGTGTGAGGATAAGACCGATAACGGTAAGAATGATGAAAGCAGCTTTAATTCCAGTTGATGAAACCATTGTTGCTTGAATTTAAACTTTTAGAAAAATAAAATTATTCTGAAAAAACGAGAATTTTAGTATTTTTGTTGTTTTTTGACAATGGTTGATTTAACACGGAGGAATTATGAAATCACGAGGGTGCCATTAAAAAATTTTTTATGGTTTGTTTTCGAAAAGAATAAAAATAAGGTAGTAAAAATGGAGAAATGAGAAAAATAGAGGCAAAAAGTGGACTTCCGGTTTTTGCAATTTTTTGCAGTTTATCCAAAAAGCTTAAAGCTAAATCTGCAAAAATGAAAACTAGTTATGGCATAACCGTTTTAATGAGCAGGTAAGGATTAAGTAAATCTGACCAGCTTATGAGATATAGTAAGTAAGTATACGGTAAATAATTAAACTGAAAACAAGTTTTCGCTCAAGGCCATTAACTGACTACAATTAATTATTTTTAAATCAAGGATTTTTCAAAAATCATCTTAAATGCCAAGGCCAACCTTTGTTCACTTAAACTTTTTTTTTCATTCATCACCTTCTTAGAGACTGACACCTTTTTGATGCCATAAAAAGCCAGTTTTTTTGACCACTACGAAACAATGCTTTCATATCGTTCCTTTAATGTTTCCATGGACCAATGCCATTGGCAACATTGCATATATTTGCATTCTTAACTAAGTAAAAAACTTTTTGTTGCATTGTTTATGGTGGACGATAAAAATATATTTAAAGTGCCATGCCGCTTCTTTTAGGTTGGCACAAAAAATTAAAGACTAAAAATGGCATCCTTAAAAAAATAGGCATTGTGTAATTTAAAACCTCAAAAAAAGTAGGAAAGAAAGATTGAAATGCTAAAGAAAAATGAGAGAAAAAATGGACATTTATGCATTTCAAATCTAGAAAAAAAGTAGTAGCCGATAGAAGGAAATAAAAAGAAATTTTTAAAAAAAAAGAGAAGAAATGATGCCAACCTAGAAAAACAAAAAAATGTGTTTTTGTTTTTTTTCCAGCAACAAAAAAAAATAAAAAGATCCGCTTCACTTTGCCCTTCCCACTTTTCTTCTTCTTCTCTTTTTCTTCAAAGATGTGAAATTTGAGCAAGCACTTTTTTCAGCTTTTAAATTAAAAATAAGAATGCCGATCTTTGATTCACTAAACAGGCGGAGACTTAGTTTCTAAAGTGAGAGAGAAAACGAAGAAAATGTTGTCCAAGAAAAATAGTAAAAAGCATGCTTTCCTTTTGTGTGCCCTTTTTTTCCTTAAAATAAGTTTTTCCTATATTATTTATAGACCTCTTTTTTTGAAAAAAGCGAAAATATCAGAGAAAAGTATTGTTACAAACAAAAACACAGGTGTATTTTTGTTTTTTTTTTCAAATTAATAAAAAAAGTAAAAAATAGAAAAATTTGGAAATACCCTTTTTTGGAAGCAAAACAACAACCATAAACACGCAATTTACGATTTTTGTGATAATTATAGGGTCTTTGAGTGGAAAAGAAAGAGAGTAATCGAAAAATGTAGAAAGTTGGAGAAAATGAATTACTATACAACTATAATAATAATACTAAAAAACTAAAATCTTAAAATGAAAGATAATAACTGAAAAGATGAAAACTATCCAAAACTGATTTACTATTCCAAAAAAAGTCAAAAAAATTTTATATTACAGTCCCACCACCATTAAAAAAAGATTCTAGACGTAAACAACTTTTTTAAATATTCATTAAAGCTTTCTTCTTTTTTAGTCTTTGAATCATTTTTATTAAAAAAAATAGAAGAAAACAGACTCATTTATATACGGAACAAAAAGAAACAGAAGCAAATGATCGGAGAACATAGAAAAAAAGTAGGGCGGAGAAAACAACAAAAATCATTCAAAAAAAAGTAGTGATCGCTTTTTTGCACTTTTTTTTGTTTTTTTGATGTGATGAAATTTTTTGCGGTTTTTGCGCAAATTGCGCTCCTCAATGAATGACTGTGAATAGATACAAACATAAACAACATTGTTTTTTTCATCTGTTTTCAGAGGGAAAAAATCGGAACTTCAAAAATGGGATGAGAGAGGATATGTGTTGTACAAGGAGAAAGTTGTTTTTTTGGGCTATTTATTTTTTTGGTCGATGAGATTTTAAAATGAATGATTGGATAAAAAAAGATCTTTACAACGTTCGTTCCACATTTTTTCAATCAATACTTTTTCGTTTTAAAGAAATCCAAAATGCTTATTTTTGGAAGAAAAAATTTTTGTTCTAAAATTAAGCATTACAAAAAAAACTATAATTTTTGATTTTTTGTTTCACCGAAAACGATAATAAACAAGTTAAAAGTTTTTGTTTACTGTAGCTTTTTTTTGATTTTTGCGGTCGTTTTTTTATTTATTAAAAATATTAGCTTTGATTGAATATTGACTCAGAAATTTAAAGAAAGAAAGAAAAGACATTTTTCACACTTTTAAGGAAAGTGACTGATCGTATTTTTCTTTTTTCCGACAAAAAAAGCAATCAAAAAGAAATAGTAAGTGTTGTTTACGTTTTTCTCAACCATAAAAAATTTTTTTAATAAAAAGGAATTAATAGACTCAAATTAAATAAAATCGAAAAAAATAGAAAAACATTTTTCTCATTTATTCTATACGAAAACATTGCGCAAGACCACATTTTTTAAAAACATTTTTGATCAAAAATGTTAGGTTTGCTGCTTTTTTGCAGTTTAAAAATGTTTAAAAAATGTTGAAAGACAAAGATAGAAAGAGAAAAGAGAAAGTGACATAAGAAAATACACGGGGTATCTTATCTTTGATTTTGATGAATGTGTGCGATAAGATCAGCTGGCAGGTTGGGTGGCAACAATGAGATAGTAAAAAATGTTGTTGCAACAAACAAATAAAAAAAGTTTGATGATGATTTTTAGAGCAAAAAATTAAAACAAAAGATTTTGGCGGGGAAAAACTATGACTTTTAGAATTGATTTAATGTTTGATCAAAAAAAATTAATTCAAGCAGGGCCGCAAATTGCATGGTGGAGGGTGTGGAGATCTCCACCCCCTTTGTGCCAAATTTACGGTAAAAAAATTAAATTCATACTAGGACAAATGAGATTTTTTGAAAACCTCCCTAGGAACCTCCAACCCCTTTGGCAAACCTCCACCCCCTTACGGTCGACCTATATGCGGCCCTGAATTCAAGCCATAAAATTTTGTTTATTTTTGACTTTTAAAAAATATGTGTTTAAAAGACGTATTCAAAAGTTTAAACAAAAAAACAAAAATCCGAACAAAGAAGTTTCAACAGCCAAATTTGGTTGTTTATTTTTCAGATTTAAAAAAAAGCTATTTTTATCATTTTTTTAAAACTTCAAAGTTCAAGAATTCTCAAAAACAATGTTTTCCCAAATTTGTTAACTTTTTTATACAAACATCCTAAGTATTTTGATTTCAATTACCTTTCATCTCACATGTTACCGTAAAGTCCCTAAATTTCTCCTAACATCTATTTACTCTTATTTTTTTGGCTTTTCATAAATTTTAAAGAATCACATTTTTACATCGCCGAAAAAAGCAACATATTTTTGAACTTTAATAAATGAGATTTGAACGCTACACTTCTTTTTTTAGAGCTTTGAAAAAAAGACAGATGATTCTTGCTATTATGAAATCAAAAAGAAAAAACGTGCTGTTTTTTAAAGAAAAAAATGGCGCAAAAAAAGGTTGAATAAACAAATAAATAAATAACAAAAACATAACACTTGTAAACAGAAGAAATGTTCTTTAAAGAATCAGTGTTTTTTTGTTCAGCGCTGACCAATGTTGATTGAGCAAACAGAAGCAAAATACAAAAAACTGTTTATTTTTCAAAGACAAGAAGGTTACTGTAAAAAGAAAGGTGGAAAAAATTTGAATTAAATGAATGTTAAAATAACGTTTATAAAAAATTTTGTTTTGGTTTTAAGCAAATTACTGCTGCTTTAAACCAATGAAGCAAATGAGAGCTCTCTAAAATTTACAACAGATGCCATTAAAAGTTTTTCTATTTTTGGCAAAAAACATAATTTTAACTATTCTCAAAAGTGGCATCTGAAACCCCTAAGCAACTGCTCCATTTAAAAAAAAAACAAAAGTTGCCATTTTTTAAAGCTATTTAAAATCTCTAAAAATGCAACAAACAGCAACTGCAAAAATGCACGTTTTTCGTGGCTTTTTTAGCTGCAACAATAAAAAATAAAATGTGCCAAAAAAAATAACACATTACAAATGACCAAACACCACCCACCAAAAAGAATGGCCTCCCATGGCGAACATTCTTTTTTTTTCCACGCTTTTCTAGAAAAAAAATGCAACAGCCTCATGCGTCTTTTTCAAACAAGAAAAACTCTAATGACACATTTTTAAAATCAACTTATGCCTTTGAAATTGTGCCAAAAATGTTTGGCTTTTATGCAGCTCGAGTTTTTTTCTTCAACGGCTTAACTTTGTAAACAACAACAAGAAAAAAGGCAGAGAGGGATTTTTTTTTTCTTTCTCTCCTCCCCCAGTTTTATTTTTTTCACTTGAATGATCATGATCGGTCTTTGACTCATATTCAATTTTTTTCAAAGCATTCTATTTTTCCCTTAAGAAAAAATAACAGCATCAAAAAAAAGAAACGAATATTTTTGCTGCTCTTTCTTTTTAAAGAACCATAAATTGCGGCATTTTTCAAAGTAGTAAACAACTAAATTTCGTAACAATTTTTTTGTTTCAAAGTCAAAGAAAAAAACTTTTTCTTTCGGTTTCCCTTTAGGCAAAAAAAGAAAGAAAGCATTTTTGAATTGTTGTTGTTGGAAGTGAGTCTTCTCTCTCTACATTTTTTTAGGGATCAAAAAGCAAACTTGTGCAATCCAAAAAATATGAAGGAAAAAACGAAGGAAAAAAAAGAAAGGTTAGGTTCGCGCGATTCAATGTGAAAAAAAAAACATAATGCCGTTTAGTTGAGCGGAAAAAAAACCAAAATATGTTTTGAACAAAATTTTTTTCTTTTCTCTTACAACATTCTTTAATGATTTTTGCCACCATCATCATTTCGCCACTTGAATAAATAGAAGAAAGAAAAGTGGAACAAAACGTTTAAAAAAAGAGGGTTAAACACTTTTGGTTAAAAAATAAATAAATTTTTTGGTGGTTTAATTTTCAAAAATAAAAGCAGGATACAAGAAGAAATTTCGAATGAATACTATATGCAAAATCTAAACTTTGGCAAATAAAAAAACAGAAGATAATACTATTTCTAATTTTGTTTATAATTCCTTTAAAACATAAACGTTTTTTTAAATTCAAGGGTTTAACGAAAATTTTAAAATCACAAATTTTCAAAATTTTTGTGACACTATCCTTTTTTGGCAAAATGTTCAAAACATAAAACAGAAAAAATAACTGTAAAAGTTTTTTTTCATTGAAATTCAAAGTTAATTTTTTCTATCAAACAACATATTTTCGCTCTTTTTTTATTCAATTGCTTTCAATTTTATCTCATAAAAACTTGTTTATATAATGAATGTTATTCCTGAAGCTGTAAGTTTTCTTTTCCTTTTTATCTAACATCAAATATACAGTTCTTTTTTCTTGCAGAAACTCAAATGTCCAATTGCAATGAAATGGACAATCCCTGATTGGGAACTCAAAGAATTAAATCATGGACTTGTTGATACTGTTTTTAGTGACACTTTTTTTACTTCTAATATTTCTGGCATTCAGTATTATCTTTTTCTTGAAAAGACTGAAGATGAAGCATGTATTTCTTTGAATCTTGATTTCTCTGATGATGTAAAAATTGAAGCTAATTTTAATGTTGCAATTGAATGTGCAAATTTTTCTTTTAATGCAAAGCATGTTTTTGAAAAGGCTGATGAATATGGTAAAAAATGTTGTACAATGGCAGAATTGTTCAATCCTGAAAAGGGTTTTATTATTGATGGTGGATTAACTATTAAAATGGAAGGTATTTTGATGATAGAAAAGGATATGCCTAAGAAAACTGATGACTTTGGTGATCATCGTGATGCTTTATGTTTGGGACTCTGGGAACAAAATAATAAAGATTTTACTGTTGTTGCTGATGGAAAAGAAATTACTGTAAGTTACTTTTATTATTTTAGTTCTCATTAAGTTTAAAGACAGGAGTAATGTCGTCGTCCCCAGTCGAAAAATTCGGGACGGAGATGTCCCCGAAAATCAAAAATTGCTCGGTGTCATGAAGAGTCGGGATCCCTGGTTTTGGGGGGAGGGCGCCGCCCTCAGGGCGGCGACCATAGACAGGAGAATGTTAATCGTGTTTTAACAATTTTAGGCACATAAATGGGTTCTTACTCTTCGTTCTCCTGTTTTTGCAAAAATGTTTCAATCTGGCATGAAAGAAGCCAAAGAAAATAAGGTTATTATCAAAGACTTCTCATTTGATATTGTCGAAAAGGCTATTAAACTCTGCTATCATCAAAGCCTCGTTGGTGCAACAACATTAGAAGATAAAATGCAACTCCTTCAATTTTTTGATAAATATGAAATTCAACAGCTTAAAGTAAGTTATTACATTATTTTTAGCTATGACTTAAAGCTTGTTTTCAGAATGATCTTGAAACATATTTAATATCTTTAACTGATGTTGTAACTGTTTGTCGCTTAACAAATGCTGCTTTAATTTCAAACGCTCGAAAACTCGAAGAAAAATGTGCAGAATTTCTTCGAGAATGTTTTGTTCAAAGAAATCCAATTTGTGATTTTGATCTTCTTGATAAAGATTTTGCAATGAATTTTCTTAAAACTTCTTTTTATCCTGTTTCAAAATAACTTAATTTATATGGCTTTTGACATATTTTTTTAAAATAAATATAATTGTTTATTTTTTGATCAACACAGTTTTACAAATAGAAGTAACATTATAAAATACGCATGAAATACTTGAAACATTTATAAACCAATTAACATTTTTTTAACAGTTGAAACTTTAAAAACATGTCGTTTTCTAACTCTATCGTAAGCATTGTTAATTTTGAAAATTTTCTTTTTTGAACGAATAATTCCATCTTCTTCCATAAATTCCTAAAATTATTGATTTTTTATTCTTTATTGCAAACTTTTATCAAAAACTAACCAAAACAAAATTCTTAAATTCAGCAGAAATTCTTTGAATTTTGGAAGTAACGTAAATTTCATGAAATTTTGAACAATTTGCTTTTTTGAACATACGAATTACACCACCATTAAAAAATTTAAAATCTGCACACCTGGCATTAATCCTTAAATAAAAATTTATATAAAAAACTAAAAATCACGTTAAAAAAACAAACTTGATTTCTTTGGATAAATCCTTTAAAATGAAATGTTGATAAAATAAATTGAAATTCAAACCAGAATAATCAATTTTATAAAATAATGATGAAAAATGCCATTGTTGAATATCAAAACAATTTGATAATTCGATCCCTCGAGAAAATATCACTTTTAAAGTTGCAGTTGAAGCTTTTGGAACAACAACAAAATCATTGAAAACAAATTTTGGAATGTTTGCAGTAGGTGAAAGTTCTTCATTTTCAATAACCAAAAGTAAATATGGTGAAATTTTTCTTTGAATAAAAATTTGAAAATATGTTTCATTGTAGGAAGCATGAAAAAATGATCCACCAAATTTTGGTTTTTCATTGTAACTAAATGTCCAATGATTATTGGGAAATCCAGTCAGTTTCAATTCTGAGATTTTGATTGGATGTCGATCAACTTCATTTTTGATTGATTTATTTATAATAGATAAATTAAAAGACGTTTTTTCATTTGATCTTTCAATAATTTGACGAAGAATAACGTTCATTGGTGTAAAAAAGTAATTCTTAAGCATCATAAAATTGGCGCATGGTGAAAGCGGAAATTGAAGATATAATCTTTTTGCAGCCAAAGCAATTAAATATTCAAATTTGTTATCTTCAATTTGATACCGTTCTTTTTCAGTAAAATCATCTTCCAAATCAAAATAAGCTTGAATTTCTTTCCAACTAAATCCTTCAATTCTATCCAAAATTACATCTGCAATTGCTTCAACAAAAAAATCAGAATCAAGGTATCCAATTTGTTCAACAAGTTTTCCAAGATCTTCACGATTAAAAGATTCAAAAAGTTTAATTTCAAATTCTGTATCATGAACATCGATGATTTCATCATAATGATTAATAACTTTAATAAAAGCATCCAAACATTTTGATGAACAATTCAAAAGAATTGGTTCGGTAATATCAGTAAATTCTAAAAAAGACGATGTTATTGTTTTTATAAAGATTTACAAAATACACTTACCACAAGAATTTTTAAGTAAAACTGAAGCATCAATAACTTTTTGATTAACTTGAAAAACTTTGTTATCATTTGATTGAAGAGTATACATTTTACAAATTGATTCCATTTTGTAAAAAATGCTAAAAAAATTTGTGATAAAAATTGCTATATTTTATGAAAAAGCAAAACACTCTCAAAAGGTGTTTATAGCAAAGAATAAAAAGAAAGAAGAAAAATGGTACCATTATATTTTTTTATACAACAAAAATTGGGCATTTGCGTGTGCTGTTTAATTTTATATAAATAATATTTTATTTTTGCTGTTTAAAAAAGAGAGAAAGATATCATAGACAAAAAAAACATATTTTGCAGGCCATTGTCGTTTATGAAGAAGAAAAATATTTGAAAACAGAAAAGAAAAGATCAGAAATCGATGAATTATTTTACAATGATTCATTTACATTCTTTGTAATTTCTTAATAAAATTCGTTACAGAATAGCGTAAAAAAAACAAATGCAGAAAAGATGACCCGGTAAAGCTCACTTATGAGACCGTCGGAGTTGCTGTAATGAAAGAAATAAAGTGTTTTTTAGTCAATAATAAGTTTTGTATCAAAATTTAAAACCTTCTGAGAAGGTCCTTCTCATTCTTTTTTTTTAAATACTATAAAAAAGCGTTGGGTATTAGAAGAAAAGGAGTAGAAAACCGCATGAATATTTAAAAAAAGGAATAATTACTGTATTAATTCAATAAAAAGAAAACGAGTTTTTAAACATCTTTGCAAAAAAAATAATTATGTTAAAAAGAACATTTTTAACGTTTGAAAGAAAAATTTTTTTTGTATGCAAAAAATTTATAAAGATCCGTTCGATTTTTGACTTGAACGAAGACTAAAATTTTTTGATTTTTTTTCAGATCGCAATTTGCATTAAGCAACAAAAAATCTGCAAAAAAACCCGGATACAAAATAGTCTTTTGAATGGTAATCATCGTTTTGCGATGACATCAAAGATGTTTTGTTTTTTGTCATTTTTGTTCTTTTCTTTTTTCTGCCAAAACACATTTTTCCCCTTTTTTAAGAAACAACGGGCTGGAGAATATAATTAAAACAAGCGAATCTTTAAGAAAAAAACGTCCTAATATGGGAGACAAAAGATGTTGTGTAACACAATTTTAAAATATTGATACAGATACAAAAAATTTGTTGGCAAAAAATTAAGACATCAGCCATTAGATTTGCCATTAAAAGTCGTCCTTAAAAAATTTTTGTCTTTCAACGGTTAAAAAAGTCTGGTAAAATGTTAATATTTGCTTTAAATCCGCTTTAGATAGATAGATAGATAGATAATATAACTGCAGTTGAACTGCCCTTGTTTTATGGATGTCAACGTTTTTTTCCGTTTCATACCAAACTGTTTATACAATTTCGTTTAAATTTGTTATTAAATTAAGCACAAAGAACGTTTTTATGAGAAATTTTACACACAAGCACAAACAAACAAAACAAAAAAATTAAAACGAAATTATATTTCAATGTACCGGCATATTTTGTTTTAAAAATTATGGATAACTTTTTATTATAGATTTCAAACCAAAAAAATTTGAAACAAAATCACTTTTTGACACATTTTTACATTGTTTTCGTTTTAAAAAATCGTTGTAAGGAAATATTACAAAAATGAGATATTTTTAGTAGGATCTATTTTTTCAAAGACATATTATTTAATTTAAATCATGATTCATGATCATCATCTTTTTCTTTTCCCCAAGTTCACTTTTTTATTCAATTTTTTCAAACATTGTGATCTTTTTGAAATGATCCATATCAGTGCATAAACTTAATTTGAACGCTATTTGAATCATTTCTTTAGCTTTGGAAGTTTGTTTCATTAAAAAATAACATTTGCAACTATGAATATCACCTAAAGAATCCTAAATTAAAAACATAAAAAATCGCTAATTATTTACTTGGTAATACTGTAGATTGAATTGCTTCAGTATTAACTCTTGCTGAATTTTCAAATTGCATTCACTTCATTTGTCAACGTAAAAGTTCTTCCTCGGAATTTCGATATGGCCGCCGCTTTGGAGTACTTTTATTCAAGCGTTGACCTTCCTTAGATTTTGAAATTTGCATTTCCAATTGTTCAATGGTTAAAAAATCCATTTTCAAAGGCAAAATATAAGAAAAAGCAGACAATCTCTAAATATAATAAAAAAAAGTTTTAACATTTTGATAAAAGCTTTTTTACACGTATCTGTTAAAAGCTATAAATAGATAAAATCATAAAAAAAGAAGGCGGAAATAATAAGAAACCAAGTCCAGATTTTTTTATAACAGAGATCGCTCATGTTTGTTCAAAAAATTTGATGTAAAAAACATACAAAATAAAAAAAATTTATCGCTTCGTGGAAAAAAGGGGAAAAAGTATTTTATTAAAGACTTCATTTTAACTTATTTTAATTTTTACTTGAAATAACTTCATTTTAAAAAAAATCGTAAAAGATTAAATCTCTTTTTACTGAATGCTCAAAATCGGTGAGAAACGAATGATGCGAATCATTTTTGGAGCAAATGGCGACAATGTTACATAAATTGTGGTTCGTTTTACAATAAAATCATCAACTTCCACCAAAAAAAAAAGTTTTAAGGCTGAAAAACATTTGCCAAAATTTTTTCGTCGATAACATTTTTTGGCATGTGGAAAATGTCGAAAGAAAGAAGGTTGCAAAAAAGGCAAGATTGCATATTTACCTTTATTTTTTGACATTTTCAAATACCAAAAAGTACGTTCTCTGTGCCATTTACCGAAAATATTTTGGCATATGTTTTTTTTAGACATAAAACAATAATATAAAACTGTTTTGACAAAGATATGTCAAACTGACATCCCTTGCTATTATCCCTTTGTTCTAAAATCCAAATTAAATTAAATGATGAATCATATTTTTTTACAATAATGCAATTTTCTTTCTCTCTTTTAAACGTCCAATACACAAGAAAAAACAATAAATAAAAATGCTGCTAAATTTATCACATAATTTTCGCTTTTCAAAAAGTATAAAAAAATTATTACAAAGAAAAAACAAATAAAAATCAACAGAAGAAAAAAAACATACAAAAAATAATAACACAAAATCAACCATTAAATTTGTAAACATTTTCAATTTTTTGAATCAAATTTTTCATTAATGGAATAGTTGAAAGTGATTCCAAACATCCAACAAGAATCAACTTTTTCTTTGCACGAGTTAGCGCAACATTTACCCGTCTTTCAGATAACAAACTTTCATTACAATAATCCAAATCTGATATTGAAGTATGAACCAATGAAATTAGAATAATATCTTTATCACGACCTTGATATTGATCTACAGTATTAGTTTCAATTGATGATGGAAGAGATTTTCGAAGTTCATCTACTTGATTTCGATATGTTGACATTATACCAATTGAAGATGATGGAAATCCAGAAGATAAATATATTTGACAAAGACGAGAAATAAGTTCAACTTCACCTTTATTTGATTTTGAAGAAGTTGATGAGGTTGTTTGTGCAAAGGAATTAGAATCAGATGAACGGGATAAAGTATCAATAAATATTACAGAATCAGATATATCAGAAGATAAAATAAGATTTTTGAGATCTAAATAATAATTTTTAAAAAATATTCAAGATCTATGTGAAACTTGTAATCAGGATATAATGGATTTCATTCAACCTTATTTAAATCAATGAAATATACAAACCTCTTGGAACCTTCTCTTCTTTTCCTTCATTCATTTCTTCATCAAACTTTTCAATTGTTTGATTCGCGACATCTTTTGTAGCACATTGTAATAAATTATCATAAAACATTTCACTACTTAATTCACAAATTTTACTAAAAAAATCCATTACCGAAACCTCAAAAATCTACTAATTCATACCTATTCATTCGATATTGTTGATTTAGCTTAACAATTCCATTAACTTTTTCTGCAATTATTTCCCATTTTTCCATTAATGAAATATTCATTCCTTGTTCTTTTGCTTCTTTACAAACTACTAAAGGTTCCAACTGCCGACAATCTCCAACCAAAACATAAACATTTCCAAGTAATAATGGTTTAATAACTGATGATTGTAATGCTAGTGCAGCTTCATCTACAATACAATAATCAAATTTTGTTCTCCATGTAAAAAAGTTATGATTTCCTGCTGTTAAACATGTTGTTGCAACAATTGGCTAAAAAGGAAAGTATAAAAAAGATTTAAAGAAATAAAACTTACAGTTTTTAATAACATATTTTTTGCTTGATTTAACATTGTCTTTTTATCTTTAAATTCAGCGAGTTTTGTTTCTAATAATAATGGTTTAATTTCTTCTAATCTTGAAGTTGAATAATTTCCACCAATTCGAAGTATTATTTCAGATGGTAAAATCTAAAAAAAGAAGAATTAAGGGTTTAAAAATCTAAATCCCATACCTCTTTCAACCTTAAAAGAATATTATCAACTGCTGAATTTGTATATGCTGTTAGCAAAACAGTTTTTCCAAGTGCAACCAAACAATGAACCAAACCAACAATTGTCGAAGTTTTACCAGAACCAGGAAAACCTTGAATTAACAAATAATCTTTTGCTGCTAAAGCTTTAATGACAGCTTTTGCTTGAGTTACTGACAATTTCTTAACAATTGGTTTAATCTTTTCAATTTCAGCCTTTTTTAAACTTCCAAATATCGGTTCTTTCAAATCAATAATAAATTCACGAAGTCTTTTTGCTTCTGGAGAATCTTCCAAAAGATTAATAATTGAATTTTGCTGCATCGGAAATGATGCATTACTTGTATATTGATCGAGATGAAAAAAAAGTGATGGAATTGTAGTTAAACGTTTTGAAAATTCTTTATCAGTTTTGATAGTAATAAACGTTTCTGCAAAAAAAGAATGTTAAACTATGTCAATAAATATTACTGTACCTTGTCGATCAACAACAACACCAGTTTGAATTGCAACAATTTCATCGGTTGATATTACAGCTAATTCACTAATTTCTAATACATTTGATGGTAGCTTTTCTTTGCTGAAAAAGTTTTTATTATTAAAAACTATAGTATCCACAAACAAACTTTTGTCTTCCAAACGTCATCCAAATATTTCCATCTTCTTTTCTTTCTGATCTTTCAAGTACCAAATTTGACAAGCATGTTCCATGAGATTCTCTAAACCCTGTATTTTAATTAATGGTAAAAAAAAATCAAGCACAAACCTTTGTTGTGGTTTTTCCATAAATATTCCTTCCATATTTTTTCGTTTTCTATCAGCTTTCCATTCCATAAATGTCCATTGAATCCATTGTTTACCGTATGCGAACTCCTTCTCTGATAAATGATAAGTTAAATTAGTTGAAAATTTTTCCATTTCTTCTGAAATTTTCACTGATTTTGTTGTTGCAACTTTTTGGAGTATAGTACAATGGCGAGAAAATTGACATTTTCCACAAAATCGAGTTTCTAGTTTTGGTTCTGAAAAGTAGGTTACTGTAATTAATAAGTCAAACAAATAAGTATTATATGTATTATACTACCGTATCCAAAAAAAACTTACCAGGAAAGCTTTCAATATTTAAAGCCCTTGAAAACGTAGCCATTCCATTCCTTGTTTGTAAGATTCCTTTTAAATCTGCAACTGACGGTGTAACAATTGTTTCGGTTCCATCTTTTAAATACAACAAAACTCCAGAATCAAGTTTTCCATCTTCGAATTCTGATATTAAAACAGAATACATTAGCACTTGAGCATGATGATCAATTGAAAATGAACTTTTTCCAGTTTTTAATTCTAATGGAATAATTCGATTTTTCGTTGTTCGTAATGCAACATCAATCTTTCCTTTAATTCCAACACCATTCGACCAAATATTCATTTCAATATCTTCAATATCAGAAATTTTATTTCCATCTGAAAGCGGAGTATTCTTTCCATATGGTGCAGGAAGGAAGCTTCGCATCCATGCTGTAATATTTGTAAGATATGGTTTTAGTTGGATTTCAAATTGTTCAATTGTTACATCAAGAATTACTAAATCAAGGATAAGCTTTGGAAGAATTGTACGACGAAATTCAGCAAGTAACCAAGCAGGTGATACTATCTTTGGTTTTCGACGAAGTACACTCTAAAAAGTAAACAATGTTAACGTTATCAACAACAACAGAAAAACTAACTTGAAAAAGTTCATGACAAACTGTACCTAATGTCATAGCAATATTAGTTTGTGGAACTCGAAATTTCTCTGATAATACAGCTTTTCTTGCACACCATAATGCTTGTACTAATGTTGTACTTGAAACTAGCGTATTTGGTTCAACAATAATTATACCTTTATGATTGTTTAATATCAAAATCTAAAATAAATTTTTAAATAACAATAAGCACCACTAAATAACACAAACCCTTCCATCTTCAACAATTGGATCAACGAGCCGTATCTTATTCTTTATATTTACTTCTGTCATTCCCCAAAATCCTTCAAGTTTAACATCATATTCAACATGAGAATGTATACAGTTTGTTTTTAATATTTTTGTATAATCAAAGTTATGAACATCGGTTATTTCGAGCAGAAATTGATTTTCTTTTTCAAATAGATGCATTGAACATCAATGAAAATGTAGTTGAAATAAAAGTCAAGTTAGTAGAAAGAAATGGAGAAAAGTTAGTAAAGCTTTAAAAATGATTACTTTGAATTAAATTTTTGGCGGTAAACAAATGTGAACAGTTTTTATGTTTTGTGAATTATTGGCAAAATGGCGAATGAATGTAAATGCATATTTTTTATCGTCGAAGATATTAGAAGTTTTAAAATTCTACAGTATTTTTTGTTTTACTATTTTATTTCTTCATTTAACATTTCAAATTATAATTACTACTAAAAATCAGCTATTAGCATCCTTTTCTATTTTAACTAAATTGCGAGTTTTATGCAGTTGATAAACATTCTCCCTTTTTTGTATTGATAAATCACTCTTTTTTAAAACGATATTCCTTAGCGTTTTACAACCACCTTTATATATTCGTCTTTTTAATATTACATAGTTTAAATATCGACTAAATTATTCATTTAACCATGCCATTTGCAACAAGTTTTCTTTCCCTTTCTTTGCGTTGTTTCCATGCCAACATCTTTTTTTTCTATCTTGCTTATTCATGCGATTAAACAATTTCTTTTTTAAACTTTCTTCATTTTCGTGATATTTGTTTAATATGTTTTTTAAATGTTCTAATATTTGTTGTACTTTTTTAGCCAATGTTTCATAATACTTTTCAAAGTGGTTTATTATCGGTCCTTTATAGTATTGGAAGCAATCCATTGCAAATATGGGATAAAACTGTATGTTTAATTTTGATACTTTTTCTTCGCTTGATGTATATTATTTATATAGGTCAAAAATGGACATATTAAACGTTTAACGGATGAAGAAATTCAATCATTGGTTATAGAAGTATCAGGTGCAAATGTCAGCACATCATATATTAGTTGTCCATTGGATGCAAAGAAAACTCTTGGAATAAAGCTACCATTTTTTGTTATGGTTGTAAAAAATATGAAAAAGTTTTTTACTTTTGAAATTCAAGTAGGTTACTTTTTCTTTGATTGTTTGTTGATGTTCATGGCCTTTAGGTGTTAGATGATAAAGGAATAAAGAGACGATTTCGAGCATCAAATTTTCAATCTTGTACAAGAATAAAGCCGTTTATTTGCACAATGCCTTTAAAAATGGATGATGGATGGAATCAAATTCAATTCAATCTTGCTGATTTTGTTCGTCGGGCATACGGTACTGGATATGTTGAAACGCTGAGGATTCAAGTTTGTTTATTTCTTCTTAAAACATGTTTGTAATTTTATTTCTGTATCTCAGATCCATGCAAATTGTCGTTTGAGAAGAGTTTATTTTGCTGAAAAGCTTTACACTGAAGAACAACTTCCACATGAATTTAAATTATATTTACCCGTGAAAGCCTCGAATGCTGCAATGGATACAACAACTGGAAATCTATCAACATCTGGATTAAATTCAATAACAGCTAATTATTGATATCTTGAGTAGATTATGGCTGTGATCTCATTTATTTTTTGTTTTGTAATGTTTTTTTATATAATGATTATAAACCATTTTGTTCTTAACCTTTTTCCTATAAAAAAGACACCGTAATTATTATTCAGTTTTTTTTGTGTCCATATACTTGGAATTTACGTCATTCGAAATCATGTAAATCGAGACAATAGTAGTCGATTTACATGATTTGCCTGTTTAAGATTCCGCGAATTCTGCGATTTGGGCGTAGCTTTTTTCTCTTCCTGTCCTTGGGGAAATACTCTTTTTATGTAGTTTGTTTATTTCTTTGACAAACAACGCCCGTTTTCTTTTTTTAAAGTGCATCGGTTAAAACGTGTTTTTAATTATTTTGTTTTGGTTTGAAAATGTGCATTTGATTTTATATTTCATTGATTTTTTTAAAATAATATAAGACATATAATATATCTTATACTGTCTTAATTTAATGGCAACGATAAATTTAAGTAATGCAGATGGAAAAGTGAGTTTTTTCTTTTTAATTTCAGAAATACAGTACTTTTTCCCCCGTTTAACAATAATTTTTAATAATTATTTTGTGTACACATCTTAAAAATTTGAAAAACCATTGTTTTTATAAGTGACAAAAATGTAAATTTTCTTGTACAAAAAATTTTTTCTTTTTCGATCCAAAGTCTCCGTTTTATAATAAATTTTATTTTAGTACAATTTTCCGTTTGGCTTAAAAATACTTACACTTCAAAGATATATTTTCTTTTTGATATTTTTTGGAATTTTGATAGATATAATTCCACTTTTTATTTGGCTTCCCTGTAAACCCGAAGCTAGATTTGAACCATGTAATTTTGATAATAAAATACCAGTTAATGAAATTATCCCTTTAAAAAAAGAAATAAATGAAACTCAAAATGTAAGATTTTGTGGTCCAAGTAGGCATGGCATCGGGGCGACTTTTTTAATGCCCGGCCCGGTGAAAAGTAGCCCCGGCCAGGGATTGAAAATGAGGCCGGCCGGCCTCGGCCGGCCCGGCCCGGCCCAGCCCCGGGCCGGGCGGGCCTTAGTAATTCTGGCCCGCGGGCCGGCCGGGCCGCGTTAAGAAGCCCGCGGGCCGGCCCGGCATATTTTTCAAATTTTGTTTTTTGGTAGTTTTTATGTTTGTGGTGTGCGCAGTACGCACTTTTTCTTTTCTCATCACTATGAATCATTGTTATATTAATTCATATTGATGAGAAAAGATGCAAAAAACTATTTTTTGCAAGCTGCAGGTTTCGAAAAATATTCTAAAAAACTTTTAAAAAAACTTGAAATATTTTAGGGCCGGCCGGGCCGAGAAAATTCCGACGACGGGCCGGGCCGGCCGTCAATTTTTAAGCCCCGGGCCGGCCCGGCCGACTTTTTCGGCCCGATTTTCAATCCCTGGCCCCGACCCGGCCCGACCCGGGTAAAAATTTAATTTTTAGTAATTTTGCCTTGGTCCCCCCTGTGCAGTTTTTTTCAGAAATCGTGAAAATCAAGGCCCGGCCCGGCCCGGTACCGGGCCGGGCCGGGGCCGGGGATTTCCGGGTTTACCCGACCCGGTGCCATGCCTAGGTCCAAGTTTTTTTATAAAAATTTTCATTAATTATAATAGAGAACTTTTTTTTATTGCAGATAACTGAAACATACAAACTACAATTAATTGCAGCACCAAATGACATAAAGAATCAAGAAATCTTAAAAAGTCAACAGAAGCTTTTAAAACAATTAACTGAAAAATATGAATATCAAAAAATTCATCGAACACAGTGCTATATTGAAAATTTAGAAAAAGAAAAATTTAGATTTTCTGTAATTTTTAAACCATTTCATGTTATTTATTTTTGTGTCGGATTACTCTTAATTCCATTATTTTTTCGTTATTTTTTTGCATCATCTTCGCTAAATCTTTCGACAGAAGAAAAAGTTTCGAGACGTACAGTTTTTAGAGATTGTTTATATCTTTTAATCTTTTATTTAATTATTGCAATCCCTGTTGCTTATGTTTACATATTTTTTAATGGTTTTGAAAGAGATCGATTAGAAAATTTGCCACTTTTTATTATTGAAAATACTAAAAACTTTTGTGGAAATCGAAGACATTAATTTATAAACTACCTAGGTACCTCTGTTTCAACATTTTTTACTTTAATAATTTTTTTGTATTGAATTTTCATTTAGTAAATATATAAAATTCCGCCATCTTTTTCTAAAATTTTTAAAAAAATTGCACCGGCAAAAAATCGAACTTTTTTTTATTTTACCCATGTTTTCGCCCATGTAATCGATTCGAGCACCTTAGCTTCCTTTAATGCAATTAAACAATTCATAAAACAAAAGATATTTAAATGTAGAAACAACAATTTTTAAAATATAAGACACACATTAATTTTTTTGATCAGTGCAAATTAATCTACAAAATTTTTGACATATATAAGTTTTACAAAAAGGTTTATATTATATTCTTTTTTCACGATGACATGGTTTATAACTAAAAAGTTAACAGTGTGATTTTCCTTGATCTTCACCAAATACAAGAGTAGTATTATCAAAACGTGGTGGTTCAAAACGTGATGGTGGTCGTGGTGGAGCATCTTCATTATAAATAGAAGTAAAAAGTGCACTACCAATTTCATTAGCAATTAAAGGACCAGCATGAAAATTGATAAATTGAAACATATGAACTCCATCAGCTCCCAAGATATGTGCAGCAAAATCAATTAATTTATAATCATCAATCATGGAAACAGATGAAGAAGTCGTAGTGATTGAATTTGCAGATGAATGACTTAAAGCTTGAACATAATTTCGAACTGCCTTTCGACGCAAATATGGAATAAAGAGTGTTACAATTGTATAAATGAGATCAATTATTGAGATTATAAGACAAACAGCAAGCCATAACCATACAAAAATGAAGATTTTTTCATTAAGCATATTTACCATTAAAACACATTGTACAGTACGTTGAGGAGGTTTTCCGCCAAAAGTAGGTTGTTTGAAATCACAAAAAGTTACACGTGGAAAGACACCACTTTCATTCCAACGAGAATTTGTTAAACCTTGATGGAACATCTATAGGATATATAATCAATGTATTTATATTTTACATAGAAAAAAGCTTACTGTTAATCCCCAAAAATTATCAGGTGCAGGTCCAAAATTTGTATTAATAAAAGAGATTTCAAAGAGAATCACCAAAATAGTTAACGTCTTTGCAAAAATATGAGCAAGTGCAGATTTCATACCAAATCCAACATAACTATATCCATGGCTTGTTCCTTGATGTTGTAGACGTTGTTTAAGATATGAAACAATATCTTTAATACTTTTTTGATGTTCATCTCCCGTTTCAAAGCGCAAAGTTTTAGCTTTTTCAACAACATGTTGAAAATCAATGCCTAAAAATATACATAGATATTAATTATCATCGTCTTGCAATTATAAATCATTACTTTGAATTTTTTGAAAAGTTTTCCAAGCACCATTAGGAAGATATATCAATATAGCTTGAATGATTAAGATGAAAGGAACCCACTAAAAAATGGTATTGTTGTCAAATGATATATAAAGAAAAAGTACAAACTTGATAATAGCCATGAACCATCTTTTCTCGTTTATATTCAATACTTGAAGTATCATTGACAGGTACAAAATATGTACTTGAGACATAACAAAATCCACGTACATAATCACTCCAAGTGTCTAAAAACAATGAGCCAAATGAATCTACAATGTTTACAATGTTATAAAAAACTTACTAGGAAATTCTGCAGGCATCATACATTCGATAGGCTTTCCAATTGTTTGTTTTGCACCAGTTAGAATTGCAAAAAATGTTAACATCAATGCTGTATAATAATAAAACAAGCGATCAGCAAAATCATCGATGGTTGTTCGTTGAATGGACTTGAAAAAGTCTTTCAAATATGGAATTTCAATCATTTTTGATAATAAAAAAGAGGAAGCTAACTACAAAAAAAATGTAATTAATTTGTGTCAGCTAAATTTTGCAACACAAAAAAAGGGAAGATAAAAAAATTCAAAAAAGAGGAGCTCGCAACAAATTTCTTTGCCTCTTCTTATTTTTAACATGCAATAATTCGTGTCAAGAATTTCTGCGCATTTTTCTTTTTTTGAAAAATTTATTTTCGAAAATTTTTACGAAATTTTGTATTTTAAAAACTTGAAAAATGTTTTTATTTTCGAAAATTTTAACGAAATTTTGAAGTTTAATTTAAATTATTGTTTAAAGTTGTTACTAATATATTATGTTTTATATCAAAATATGAACCATTTTTTTCCAGGATATGAATAGCACTGTACACGCGCGGCTCAAACGCCAGTGTTCCCCGCATTTTTTTCAGTCAAAGGAAAATGCAAGAGACCGTAGAAATTTAAACTTTTTTTTTAAAATTTACTTTTTTATCCTATCCCTAAAACAATAAATTCCAATAATAATTAAAACGAGGCGTTTGTTTTATGTATAAAATTTATTCTATAATATTTTTGTGATTTTTTCAATTGTCAAAGTATGTGTTTTTTTGATAGATGTGCTATATTTTATAAGTGAACTAAATATTCTTAATATTTTCTTTAAAGTAAATTTGTTTTCCAACAAATTGATGTCGAAATCCGTTTAAACATTAAAAGTTCATACTAAATTCATTTTTAAGGGTTTTTTTAAAAGGTAGCAGACAACCTTCCAACATCAGAGATAAATTCAGAAGCTTTTTTATTACAAATATCACCGTTTTGTGTGAAAGGATTATGGATTTAATTTCATTAATCTTTTTATTGGGCTCAAAAAAGTTTATTGCTTATTTACATTCCATATAGTTTATGATCATTTTAAAAAATAATTTCTAAAACCCGTTTTTATGTACATATAATTGGTATAAATCCAAATGATCATTTTCAGTTCAAAAGATCAGTTTTTGAATTATTTGAATTTTGTTCATTGATTTCTGTGAATTTGGAATTTTCTTCGTTGGCACTGGTCTTTTTAGGAGTTAAAGATGGAGAATTTCCATTAAGCCATAAATTGTGATGATATTTTACATTTTCTGTCGGAACCTAAATTTTTTAGATATTGATTTTTTTTGATAAAATATACCTTGTTTCCAAAATGAAACTTACAGTTTTTTTACTTTTACATTTTCGATATAATTTTCTTATAAAATACATAATTAACAGCGGTTTATCAGTTGTTAGCAAAATTGCAATTGGTTGAACAATTGCAATATCCACTTCTGGCTCAGGCAATGAAAACATTAACATAATCATTGCAATTCCAATATTTTGTACTCCTGTTTCAATTGCAATTGTAAGTCGATCAGTATGATTTTGTTTAAAAATCCATGCAATAAAATATGCGATAATATATCCGCACCATGGTTGTATACATGCACATGCAAGAATTCTCCAAGTAAAAAGATAAAATACATATATATTTACATAACATCCAAATGCTGTAAATGCAAACGTTGCAATCCATGTTGCAATTTTTATCCATCGACGACATTTTTCCATTAAATGCCGTTTATAATGAATAAAAATCATTCCAAGTGCTGAAGGGATTATAAGGCTTGCAAGGGATTCCGAGAGGGAAAGAAAAGGGACTTGAATTCGTTCATCAAAAAATGTTGAACCAAGTGTATAAATCCATAATGGCATCATTGCTATAAAAATTAAAAGTTTTTTTGTTGGTTAAAAATAATGTTTTCAAATTCCCTTACCCATAGCTCCAATAGTTTGTGTTAAAGTCATTGAAACGGATAAATCTAAATTTCCATTAAAAATTATTGTCCAAAATGATGATTTTCCTCCACCCGGTGAACAGCCAGCTGCAAATAATGAAAATTGTAATGCTTTATCTTCAGAAGGTAAAATAGTTTTCGCTAAACCATATGCAACCAAAGGCATAATTCCAAATTGACAGAAGAAGCCTGTTAAAGGTCCAACTGGGCGTTTCATAATTTGCCAAATACAATCAATCGAAAGTTGGGTCCCCATTAAAAATGTTACAAAAAAGATAAATATTGCTGTAACAGCTGTAAAGACTTTTGCAAGAATATGTTCAGTGCTGGATCGAAGGATTCGAAGTCGGTGTTGAAAGATTCTAGAATTGTAGTTGCATTATTTGAATGACGTTAATTTAATTTTTGAAGATATTATTTAACTTACACTGTATCATTCATAACAACTTCCAATTCATTAAATCCAACAAACTTTGCTAAAACTATAACATCAATTGTTACCGAATAATTATTTTCTTTTGAAAGTTGAATAAATGTTTCATTTTTGGGAACAATGACTTCGCAATAATATGAATCTTCACATTTAAATAAAATATTTCCTTCAAATGTATGATTAGAATTAAAATGAATTGGAATTGTTCTAAAAATTTATTTTGCATAACATTTTTTTATGGATATAAAAATACCTATTTTCTTTTGTTCTAAAATTTTCAACCGTTGATGGCACAAATATGGAAGCCGGAAAAAATGCTTCTGATTCAGAAATCATTGATATAATTTCTTTTTCATTACCATAACATTCACAGATGATCAGAAAGATCAAAAACCAATAAAAAATTTTCATCCTTTTTTGGTTTTTTTAAAAAATATTCGTTTTCGTATTTTAAAGTTCCAAAAGTTCAGCCAAATAATAAATATAATGGTTTTACCCTTTTTTATTGGGGACTTTTATATGTGAGACGACTCTCATAAATCCCTTTCGGATAATAATATCTCCCCCATGCGTTTTTTTTTGTTGTCGAAGGTTAGATTACGAAAATAAAACATTATAAAATAACACAAAAATTAAGTGTCAATTTTGACATAAAAACCGGAAGTTAAAAATATGATCAATGGATTTGATTTTTTAGTGTCTATGGGCTACAGAGACGATCAATTTTGATGAAAGCTTAAAAATATTTTATTATGTTTCAGGTTTATTTTGTCTTAAAAATACTTTAAAATTGTTTTACTTCTGGTAATTTTGACAAAATTCACAGATGATAAAATTTGTGTTTTTTAATTTTATTTCGCATTTAACAGAAAGTTTTAAAATATTTTATAAAATAGCTTGCTTGCTTGATAAACAAATAAAAGCAAAATATATTCGAACAAAAATTTAAAAAAAAACACGACATAATTTTCTATTTGAAGAAAAGTTGTTTTACAGACTGGTACCAACTTATTGATTGCCTATAAAAGTTATACTTTAAAAATTTTCAGTCCTTTTTAAAACGAACTCTTTAACAGTTTCTTTGTCACAACGACTTATATTTTCAATATGATCATTTTCTTCTGTTTTAACATAAATGTTATAAATTTCAGCAATTTTTGAACCCATTAATGGCATCGCAAATAGTTTTTGTCGAATATCTTGGATGTCAGTTAAAACTAAGTTAACATTTTCTTCAAAAATTTTTTCTCGAATATCTCTGTAATCAACGATTAAATAATCCGTTAATCGATAATATTTTTGATCCTCGTAATTTGGCACACTTTCAATTAGCTTTTCTTCTCTTTCAATTAAATCTTCAATTTGATTTTCAAAAATATCATATTTTTGAGCAATGCCATTTTGGGATAAAAATAATGAAAATTTTGCCATTGCTACCATTACAAAATTGTATTCTGTTTTATATTTTTCAATCATTTCTTTTGTTTTTTCGATCAGCTTCTTTTTCATTTGTCCTGAATTTCTTTCGTTCGATGGTTGAATTTCAACTTCTGTATCAGTTACCACAATTTGTTGTTCATAAAAAATTCTCATGTGATCTTTGTAGGAACATCCACAATTTCGACATTTTCCATGATCACCAAATGCAACACATCCAAGCAAAGATTTGGTAAAACAGTCTTTATGACAGACGGTTTCAAAGATTGGTTCCATGTGACCCATAATATTTTCATATCGAACACATTTTTCATTAGTGCAAACAATTTGTGGTTTTTGTAAGTTTTTAATTTCTAACGAAATAGTTTCAATGAATTTACGTTTTTTAAGTTCATTCAAATTATTTTTAAGTGATTCCAATTCTCTGATACGATCTTCAAGTTTTTGCAGATTTGTTTGAATAATTTCACATACATCCACAATTGGAGTAATTAATTGCATAATCCAAATTTTTGTTTCATTGATCGATAAAGTTTCAGCAGTTGAATGGGGGCAAAGAGTTGCAGCATAATCCAAAAAGCGATTAATTTCATTTGCTGAATGCTTCCAACTTTGGGAATACGTTTCAATTTCTGTTGAATCAAATAAAACTCGGCTAAAATATGCACAACAAAATCGGAATGCTTCATTTTCTAAACAGAAAACATTGTCATCATTGAGAGGAACGGATAATTGTTCTCTTTCATTTAATTCATTAAAGAATGTTTCAAGTAATCCCAATGTTTCACCAGGTTTATAAAATGTCGTTGCAGTATTTGTAAAAACAAAGCAGGCAATGTTTAATGAAGTTTTATGCAAATTTCTTAAAAGCGTATTAATACTGTATCGAAAATAGTCTTTTAAGCGACTTTCATTCGGTTTAAAAAGAAAGCAAATTGCATGAAGTTCTTTGAAGGGAGAAATAGCCCTAAGAATTTTTTGCATATTTTCTTCATCTTGTTCAATGCCTCGGGTATCATTCATTCCAGGTGTATCAATGAGATAAACATTATACTTTTCAGTTTCAAATAAATATGTTTTTGCATTTTGTGTTGCTGATTGTCCTGCATTTTCAAAGCATTCATTTTCATGATCTCCTAACATAACATTATGGCATTGATTGTTGTTATCAAATAATGTAAATTTTGTTGGAATTACACAAATTGGAGTCTCAGCTGTAATAGCTTCTTCAAGGGTATTATAGGTTAAATAATTTGCAAATGCATTTATCCATGTTGATTTTCCTACACCCGTTTCCCCAAGGATTAAAATGTTTAGAGATTTCTTCATTGTATGTATTTCGTTGTTTTTTAACCAATCACTACTATTTTCAACAACATTAGCCACGTGTGATTGAATTGGTTCAGACGGCATATCTTCTTTGTTATCATTTTTAACTTCATTCATTTGATGATTCTTTTTATTACTATCTTTTAGCCAATCATTAATTCTACTAACGTTGCAACTTCTTCTATTTGTTTCCAAATTTGTCTTTATTTTGACTGAATCTAACTTTTGTCCATTTGCTTCTTTGTTGCTGCTTTGTGGAACGAAATCCCGATCTTCGAAGCCATATGTTACATCATCATTTTCTGCATTAAAGGTTGTAACCATGGGATTATTTGCCTTAAATTGGTCATGAATTTCGCAAAATTGTTATTAAAGAAACAAACATTTGTTTCTGATACAGTAAAGACTGTACTATCACCAGTAGCCATTGGCATATTATTTTGTTGCAGATTTGCATTTATTTGTTTATCAAAATTCTAAAAAAACTTTTATGAATATTTTATTTTTTAAATCTTGCTTCTTGTTTTGGTGATAAAATTAAATTTTTGCCAACTTGCTGCATAAAAAATAACCCATCAGCTGCATTCAAATTTTGAATTTTATCATTAAACATTTTTGCAACTGCTTCTGCATCTTTCATTAAAATATCTGAATCCGCTTTTGAAGTGTTTGTTTGCGGATTGATTAAATGTTCAAAACCGGGTGGTTTACCAATATCCTTAATTAAAAAACCTCATTTTTTGAAGGTTTCGATTTGCTTACCTCTGACATAATTGCTGGAAATATGTTATGGTTCGGTAAACTATAAACAGAAAGTTTTAATAAAATAATTAAGTAATGATTGAAGAATACAAAAGTATAAAAAAGATTAAACTTTTAAAAAAAAAATGAATCAATCGTACATAATTTTATTTAATTAAAAAAATATTTAAATGACTCGATATTTTAGAAATAAAATTAGTTTAGTTAACAAAATTTAAAATAAAATTATCTGTTTATGTTAAAAGAAAATTCAAAAAGTGGTATTTAAGTTGAATTCTGAAAAAAAAATTCGATTTTGGCGTTTTCTGAAAGTTTTACAGTAAAATTTATATATAAAATATAACATAATTTTGTTACCTAACGTCGTTTTGATTTGTTTCTGCTACGTTTTTGACGATTATCAGGAACATATTTAACAACAACATGTGCATTATTTTTTGCAATCCCATCTTCGGTTGCTTTAAAAAGTTTTTTCAAAATTTCACCAGTTTGATTTAAACTAAATAACTGTTCTTTTAAAAATTCTATTTCGTCTGGTGAAATAGGGCTTGCATCTTGATCAGGTGAAACTGCTGCTTTATTCAACATTGCTTTTTCTTGTCGATATTCAGCTAATAATTTTTTGAGATTATCTAATTTTGATCTATCTCCACCAAATTGAATACATTTTTCTTCTTGACTAATTGTTTTTTCAACATATTTTTCAAAGGCATCATTATATGGAATAATGGCATTTGCTTGAAGAAAAGAACCAAATCGAAGAGAAATTTTAATAATTTTTTGTTGTTCTTCTTTTAATTCAGCAACTCTGTTTTCGCAGTCTTTTATCATTTGTTCTTTAATCACATTTGCACCTTCATTTTTCTGGATTAAATCTTTGGTATTTTTATCTTCAATTTCGACACTTGTTTTAATTTGATCAAATCGATAATGCATATGTGTGCTCCAATGGCATTTACACACTTGACAATTTTGTTGTCCTGCCATTGCAGCACATCCTTGTAAATGTGGTTCTGCGACTTTTTCAACATCTACATTGCTGAGGTAACAATGATCATGGCATTTTTGTTTGTAAATTGTATGATATTGATTAGTGTTTCCCAAAACTTCAATTTCAACACATTTTTCTGCTGTACAAACAGTTCTTGGGAAATTCAGTTCTCGAACTTCAAAACCAATATGTGGAATTTTTAACTTCTTTTTTAATTCTGACATTTCATTTGCAGTATTGTATAAATCTTTTTTTCGATCATTCATAACTTTAATATTTGATTCAATTAATTCATTGACATCTGCTAACGGTTTTGCCAAATGTAAAATGATTGTTCGAGCTTTATTAATTGAAACAGTATTAGCAACAATATGTGGAGGTAGTTTATCAACTAAATCCAAAAATCGAATTGTTTCTTTTGCTGAATGATCCCAACTTTTTGAATATCTTCGAATATCATCATCAGAAAAGTTTACTCCATTTGCAAGTGCACAAACCAATTTAAAAGCTTCATTGTCAATACAACAAGTATTTTCATTTTTTAAACAAATATCAAGATTTCGACTTCTTTTTATCTCGGCTAAGAATGCCTTCAATGGTGCATAAGTGTCTCCGGGCTTATAATTAGATGCATGAGAATTTGTGAAAAAGAAAATGATATTTCTTACAGCATCTTTATGAAATTGAAGCAAAAGTTCACTGATGCAAAAACGGAAACTATCAGTTAATCGACATTCATTTGCCTTAAATAAAAAGCATATTGCATGGATTTCTTTATATTCACCAAGAGCATAAAGAATTTTTCGAGTATTTTCTTTATCTTGTTCAAATCCTCGAACATCACCAATTCCAGGAGTGTCAATAATATTAACAATATATTTGGAAGTTTCAAATTGATAAGTTTTCGGATCTTGGGTTGCTGATTCACCTTTGTCCGAAAGTAGCTCATTTTCATCCTTTTCACCATGCGTTGATTCAATCTTTACTTCAACTTTTCTGGTAGCACTTTCATAAAATTTGAATTTACTCGAAATTAAGCAAATTGGGTTTTCTGCATCCATGGCTTCTTTCATCGTTTTATATGTCATATAATTTGCAATCCCATTTATCCATGTTGATTTTCCAACGCCCGTTTCACCAAGAACTAATATGTTTAAAATTTTCTTTGGTTTCGGACGTGATTGTAATCTAAAATTAAGGTTTGTCATTTTAGTCTTTTTATTCAGTTTATCTGTCCCCTGACCTATTCCCATGTGAATGTTCTTGATTGATACGTTGATTAGATGAACCAGGATTTTGTTGATTTTGATACATTTGTATCATCTCTGGTGTCATATTTCCTCCAAATTGATTGTATGAAGGCATTTGCATATTTCCTAAATTTTATTTTGTTTATTATAAAAGCGTCTTTTGTTAAAAGAACCTCCAAAATTATGGGGATTTTGAAATGGTGGTTGTTGCATTTGTGTCATGTGCTGTTGAGGGATTTGATGGGGATACATATATGGAAAACCTAAAGAAATTACTTGTTAAATTAAGTAATTTTTTTGATAAGCTAGTTGATAAACAAAAATTGTAAAATAAAATAACCTTGAGGGTTTTGAAAACCCGGTCGTTGTTGGAATTGTTGTTGCATATTTGGATAAGGCTGTGGACTAATTTGAGGATTTTGTTGATTTTGTTGCAAACTTTGATTTTTTATCAACGAATCTATTTGTTTCTAAAATTGATAAAACATTTTAACACGTGTTAGAAATACCCAAAAACTCACTTTCATTTGTTCCCATTCTTCTTTCATTTTTTCTTTTTCTGGATCAGTATCATTTGACTTTGTTGACTAAAATTTACATGTTTTATACTTTACGTTCCATCGGAAACTAACCTTGTATCCTTTTCTTTGATGTGGTGCAAGAAATTGCTTTATAGAGACACCTCTCCACTTTGGATAATTTTTTAAATTTTTTGCATTTGTTAAAACATTTTGTTGTTGACTTTCTGTTGCAAATTCAACAACAATTCTACGAGGAGTTGATTGTGGTTCACCATGTCGAGCCATATTTTGTATGACAGACGATGCAGCCCCAATTGTTATTAAAATTTGTTTAACTGTATTTTTGTCAGAATTTTTTCGATCTTCTTCATCGCCTAATGGTTCTTCTAAATTAAAAATTACAACTTTTCTTTTAATTTCTTCGTCAGTATTTTGAGTTCCAAATGTATTCGAAATTCCTGAATTTACGGATGATGCATATCCGCTTCGATTACTGCTTTGTCGAGCGTAACTTTGTGCTTCACTCTATAAAATGCATTGTAGTTCATCGTATAGTTTCATTTTACGACATACGTATGTATCAGAATTTTCATCATCAGATTTATTTAACCGATGAGAGTTAAACATGCTGCTGGAAAAATAAATTAGGATAACAAAAAAGACAAAATTTTAAATTAAATAAGTAGCTGACTTTTAACAGCTTTTCTAAATCATTCAAAGAGAAATTAAGAAAAATGTTTATTTAAAAATCTACACTAATTATAAAATTGCTCTTTCCTTCAAATTCTTGGCTTTATTTTTGCGATAAATTTGCTTAACTTTTGTTTCACATGTGATAACTTTTTTACTTGATGGAGTTAGTGATTGATAATGGCTTGAAATAAGTTTAAATTCAAAGCCAATGATTTCATAGAGATTTGAGATGTGGTCCATATAATTGTATAATGTAATTCTTTGATCAATGCCGTTGAAAACATTGGGTGCTGAATTCGTTTGTGAATTGACAATACATTGTATTTGTTGATGTGCGGCAAGAAGTTTATTTAAATTATTTAATTTCGTTTGATCGTCTCCTATTTTTGAGAATTTTTCAATTTCTTTAATTCCAAGAGTTACATATTCTTCAAATGCATCATTAAAAGTTATAATCGAATTCTGAGCTAAGAATTCAAAATACGGGTAACAAAGTTTCGTAACTTTGTTAACGTATTGTTCCAATGATTGAAGACCAATTTGTGATTTTTGGATTTCTACTGTCTTAGCTGCTATTTGAACATTTAAAATGTCAATATTTTCTTGATTGGTGCTGCATGAAAAATTTCCCATAATTTTTTTCTGTGAATACCAAAAATGTTTGTGTAATTGCCATGAACAACCACAAGTTTTACAGCATCCATTACTTCCAAATGCTTCACATTGTCTTAAATTTACATGTCCAATGTGATCGGGGGTTATGGTTCTTAAAGGACATGGTCTGCAACAAGCTTGTTTGAAAAATTTATCGGATACTTCAGAACTTAGAGCTTTAATTGTTTCAAAACAATTTTGGCCACAGCATACTGTAATTGGATAAGATATTGGAATGTTTTCTATATATTCACCTTGAAAAGTCAGATTTTGCCTATTTTTTAAATTTGCTTGTAGTACTTTCAGTTGTTTATTTTGTTCATCGTGTACAATCCTTGTTTGCATAATTTCTTCATTTATATTTGCTAGTATTTTTGATAATTCCGTCAGTGTTCCACGAACTTTTGTTGTTGCCTTTGTTTCATAGATTATATGTGGAACCATACAAATCATATCAGCAAAATATTTAAACAATCGATATGTTTCTTTAACGGTATGATCCCAACTGTGTGAAACATTATCTATAATATTCTTATCAACTTTTATGCCTTTATGCTTAGCGTATAAAATTTTGACTGCTTCGTTTTCAATGCAAAATGTATTTTCGTCTTCCAATAAAATTGAACATCCTGTTTTTGTTTTAACATTTTCAAAAAGTGTTGTCAAAACATCCATTGTTCCAGCAGGTCGATAAAAAGTACTGCTAGCATTTGTAAATACAACAGAAATATTTGGGATCGAATTTTTATGCAAATTAATCAGAAGCTCTTGGATACAATATCGAAAAGAATGAACCAATCGATGTTGATCAGGTTTTAATAATAAACAAATTCCATGAATTTCATCCCATTGTGTCATACATTCCATAATCATTTGTATATTTTCTATATCAGCTTCAACTCCACGTGTGTCACAAATGCCCGGAGTGTCAATGAGATTAAAGGCTACAGTATCTGCGATATAACGATAGACTTTTGGTTCTTGTGTACATGATTGACCTTTGCTTGACTCCGCTTCGTTTTTATCTCTTTCACCAATTGTCGACAACATTTTAATAGTTGTTTGTTCATCACCAAAAAGTTTGAAATTCATTGGAATTAAACAGACAGGTTTCTTTGCATTTAAAGCGTCATCGAACGTGTCAAAATTCATATAATTTGCAATTCCATTTATCCACGTTGATTTTCCGACACCGGTTGCACCAATTACAAGAATATTTACTTCTTTCGGTGTAACATTGGCATCTGCAGAAGCAAAGTTTGCAAAAGGATTCGATAAAATTGTTAACTCATGAATTTGTTGTGGTAACGTTTTCGCTGGTTTCTGTGGATCCTAAAAAGCTTTTTTTAAATCACTGTTTTTTTATATTTTCCTTTTTTAAAACTTGTTTTTATTCCTTACTTCTTTTGTATTTCGTGTTCTTCCGTTATCGTTTCTTTCATAAAAGGGACGATACGGTTGTATATCTAAATGTTTCCACCCAGGAAAATTATTTAATTTTTCAGCGTTTGCAATAGCAATTTGCAGATCATTGATTGTATGAAACAGGACAAGAATTCTTCGAGGTTTTTCAGGGTTATAGTTTCCCAATCTTTTGACAATTTTTATATTCATCTGTACACCAATAATAGCTGATAAAATTTGTTGAACAATTTGTAAATCAACTACTTCTGGATTTGCAGTTCCAATCGATTCAGTCAAATTAAAAATTACAATCTCTTTTTTAACATTTTCTGGGCTATCTAAATTTAAATGCTTTTGAGGGGCACCTCCTCTGAATCTTGGTCTATTGATCTGGTTTTGAGGACGAAAATTTTGTGTTTGCCGCTGAAAAGAAAAATATAAATTTATAGGAAAAAGATTAAATTTTACAAAAAAATTACCGGAGGAAAATTCATTTGCAGTGTTGACGGACGGTGCTGCATAAATGGATTATAGCCATTATTTGAATTCATGACAGATTCGATAATCTGAAAAAAAATATGACTATTTTGTAATTTATTTTGCTTTAGAGCAAATGTATCAACACTCAAAAATCAGTGAAAAAATTAGTGAAAAGATGTATTAGTATTTCGGAAAAAAATGTCCATGACTAAAATAAAAGAAGAAAAGAACATCAATCCCAAAAAAGCATTCACTTTTTGAACACAAAAATTTTAAGGTGTGGTAAAATTTTATTATCAGCGAAAAAGAGGCGTCAAACAAAGGACAGATAAAATGAGTTTTTGCAAGGAAAGCAATAAAGCTTATCAAAATTTTTAAACCTTTTTGTTTACCTTTTTCTTCCTTTGCAAAAATTAATATTTTGAACTTTGATTCAAAATTATGGGGAACATGTTTAAAATAATTATGTTGTAAACATTTTCTGTTATTCCTAAAAAAATCAAATCTGATCGACGAAGTTTTCAATGTCTTAAAAAACGATAGTGAATCGTAAAAAAATAAGAAAAAATGGCTAAAAATAAAATGTCTTTTTTTGTTTCGATTTCAGACGTTTTTGTGAAACTTTTTAACAAAAAGTAGTTTTTTACAATCTTTGTCATCGGCTTTCTTTAGAACGCTCTTTAATTTTTTCTTTTTCAATTACAAATGATTCAATCTTTTTTAGTGTAAAATATCAGCCATTTTACAAGCCTTTTTAAAGTGTAAAAAATGTTGGTTTTTTTGTATTTTAATTAACAAAGATTTCAAAGTTCTCTAACATTAATTTAAAACATTAAATGTTAAAAAAATCTATTACAACATTTTTTGTAATAACTTTTACATAAGAACGAAAGAAAAAAAATTATTTTTTGCAAATTGTTGTTTCTGTTATTCCGTCAAAAAATGGTTTTTCTTGTTTGAATTGTGTATGTGATCATTTTTTGTTGTATATCAATATAAAAAGTATGGGAAAATGCCAACAAGTGTTGGTTCATGCAACACACATAACATAAGATGAACGTTAAAAAAATTTGTCAGTAAAGGGATTGCCATAATTGCTAAAATATCTAAAAATTATTTTCTCATACTTGATTTGTAAGATTAAAACTTGTAGAATATTGAATATTATTTGATTCAAAATTTGTCACGGATATTAATTTTATAAATCTGTTTCCGATTTGATTAAAAAAGCATGTGATAAGCCAAAAGCCGCAAAATCATCAACAACTTTTTTAGTTCAAACACACAAAAAACGATGGACATTAAATCGAATCCAACGCATTTCACTTCCATATCATTAATTATATTACCAAAAATCCAACAACTCCTGAAATTTTTCAAAAGCTTGTAAAATGTTGCAAATATTTTTATGTTAAAAATCCTATAACGTTATGTGATAATATTTGCCTTGCATTTAATTATCAAAATGAGTAGCTATGCTAATTTTTTGGTAAAGAAATTTATGCTATCAAAAAGAAAATATGGCAAAATTGGAACAGAGAATGTTTTGAAACAAAAGTGAAAAAACTTAATAAAAAATATGGGTTGTTAAGCAAGGACGTCAGCAGGAATTTTTTTCAGGGGGGGGGGGGCACAAACATTTTTGGGGGGGGGGGGCGCCTTTTGATCTTTGCCACAGAGCGGCAAAACTTCAAAGGGAATTCTCGAATTTCGTGGGGGCACGTGCCCCTGGTACCCCCCCCTTGCTGACGTCCTTTTTTTCAAATATCAAGAGATAAGAATTTTTTGCCCCCGCAAATTTGGTTATTTACAACCGATATTAAAAACCTGAAATTTTATAACAATTTTATTGGATTTGAAATTCTGCAAGGGAAATGGAAAAATTTTTAAAATGGATAAATGGATAAAAGAATATGAAAAAGAAGTAATTTATGCTTTTCCTTATTATTCATTTCAATGTCAATTTTTTTTATTGTATGATAAATCTCTCTTACAACATTTAAATTTTGTTTCATATTTGTTGTTCAGTTTACTTTAAATTATAAAATAAAATTGTCAAACAGAGACAAGTTCGAGCATAACAGAAATATTAAATTTTTTAAAAACTTTTTCATTTTTCTATTTTGATTTTAGAACTTTTATAGTAAATGTCATCTCTTTCCATGAAAGTAAAAACTTTTCCTAATTTTTTCATTAGGTAGATATTTAAAACTTGTTAACAGAAAATTTAATTAAATAATAAAAGTCTATTTTGAACTACACAAATTTTTTTTAAATCTGGGACAGCGTTTTCTATTAATCGCTTTCATGATAGTCTGATTGATGAAAATATCATTAAAATGGCGATTTCTTTTTTTACCTTCACAATGATTAAAATCCATTTCTTTATTACCCGTATTTAAAAAATATATAGCAAAATATTATAATCAATATAAAATCGCCTAAATCCATAACTTGACCTTCACCACAAAATGCAGGCACAAATATAAAATTTTTGCAAGCAGTCATATACTTGTTTTTGTAAATTTTCTTCTACGTTGGTCAGTCATCACTTGCATTGAATAAAAAGAGGTCGTTCGTGCATGCAGATAAAAATTTTTTTGGGCTAAAAAAATTTAGTTGAAAAAATTATTATTTCCCTTACCACTTTTTTTTAGTAATAATTTATTATAAAAAAATGGCCACAAATACTGGCTTCGATGCTGTAAAATTTGCTCAGTTTCAACAATTTCATCAACAGTTTCCTCAATTTTTAAAACAAGTGACTCAACAACCGGTAATAAAATTGTTAAATAAATTTTAAACAATATTAATAATCTGTATTTAATTTTTAGAATAATTTTCAAAAGTTTTTGCCTCCTAAAACTGTTAATAATGATGCAACCGCTGCTGTATCGAAATCGTCAACCAAAAAGGTAAGCAAAGAAGAACTCCGTTATAAGAATGCACGTGGGGCTGGGCCTTCACGGCTGCGGCCTCTATTAGGGCCCCGATTCGGGGCTTGGGGCTTTAGGAGAATGGGTGTTGTAGTGGGCTTTTAAGCAAGATGAAGGTCATTTTTATCAAAGTTGTTCTTCATTTAAGTTATTTTAAACAAAAAAATGAAGAGTGCTAACGCTTTTAATGTCTCAAAAAAAATTTCGGGGCATTTTTAAAGCCCTGGGGCCGGGCGGGGCCTGAAATTTGCATCCTTACTCCTTTATAATTCAGGTCAGAGAAATGTCCTTAAAATGCACCTGCACCCCCGATCAGTCTGTCTGTAATGACACCCTCTACATTGCTTATTCCTACCTTAAGTTTTGCATCGTTATAAAAACTAGCTGATGTTTACTACCCTACCATTAAACATCTAAAAATTCGTTACAACTTCCTAACACTAATAAGAAACCTTTTTTCAGAGTTCGAAAAAAGTAAAGAAGACAAAAACAAAAATTGTAAAACCTTCAAACCCTTTTACACACTTTGCTGCAAAAGAGCCGCCAGAAACTAAAGAAGAAATAAACATTCTTGTAATTGGTGAAACGGGAGTTGGAAAATCAACATGGATAAATGGAATTGCAAATTATATGAATTTCAATACCTTTGATGAAGCGTTGAATGCAAAGAAACCTGTCTGTTTAATTCCAATGAATTTTAATTTATACGTTGGAGAAAAATATGAAAAAGTATCGGTAAATATGAAGTCAACAATTGGTGAAAGAGATAAAAATGAAGCTGAATCAAGTAATGGACAATCATGTACACAGGAACCAAAAGTATATCGATATATTACTGATAGATTTATCTTTAACTTAATTGATACACCTGGAATTGGTGATACTCGTGGAGTTGAAGCTGATATAGAAAATATGAAAATGGTTTTAAAATGTTTATCAAATTGGAATAAAATTCATGGGATTTGTATCCTTCTAAAGCCAAATGTTCCACGTTTAACTCTTTCACTTCGGTACTGCATTGAAGAACTTTTGGTAAATTTGCATAAAAATTCAATCCAAAATATTTCTGTTGTATTTACAAATTCTTGTAATACTCTTTACCGACCTGGTGATACTATGACTGTTTTGAAGAAACTTTTGGATGATGTAAAAGATTTAAATCAAAATGAAATTAAACTTACCGGTTCAAATACTTTTTGTATTGATAATGAAGCAGTTCGATTATTGTATGCTCATCAAAAGGGTGCAGAATTTGAAAAGGATCATATCAAAAATTTTTCAAAAAGCTGGAAGCATACTGTAAATGAAACATATCGACTTTTTGAATATATCTCAGGTGAGATTTTTTTTTACTTTTCCTTTCCTTATTTACAACTTTGAACAGTGTTGGCGGTTGCCCGAAAATCTTCCGTCCGGTCGGTCTGGACAGGGCCGAAACTTTTCCGGTCTTCGGTCCGATATTTTTTCCTTGATTTTGATTTTATAGACCTTTTCGTTAGAATTATCTGGGTTTATTATCATAATTTCTTCAGTGGATATAAAGTTAAACGGTTTTTACGTGAAAACTTGTAAGACAGATGAAAAAATTTCGAACCGGAGCGAAAGACCCCCAACACTGCTCTTGAAATAAAAGTACTTTATTAAGTCAAAAAAAATTTCGTTACAGGATTATCCCCACATTTTGCAAATGAAACGAAAGCAACAACTCACGTTCGTGGCATTTTGACAGAATTATCAACAATCTTGGCAGAAATGAATGACCAAATTCTACAAAATAAGAAAGGATGTGAAAATCAAACCAAACAACTTGAAGCTTTAAAATCCAAACTTGCAGAGAAACAAAAGCAAGATTCCTATGAAGGAGAATGCATTGAAAATACTCCTCTGAATTATCCAGTTACAGTTTGCTGTGGACCGAATTGTATTGAAACTGTTCGAATTCCAAATTCAGATAAACAAGAAACATTTCATAAAAGAATATGTTGTTCACAATGTCCATTAACAAATGTTGCAAGAAATCAAATTGGTGAACCAAATTTGCGTCAATGTACTGCTTTTGGAAGTAATGCTTTCTGTCAAACATGTGGATGTTCATGGCAAACACATATGCATATTTGGTATTCACAAAAGCGAAATACTTCTAAATTTTTAACAAATACAAATGCAGAAGAAATCAATCATCTAAATTTACAAATTGATGCAAAATCAAAATATATTGCTGAAAATGGAAATAAACTTGTACAACTTCAAAAAAACTATAATTTGATTTTCGAACTTTGTCATCCATACTTTGAATTTCTTCAACAAAATTCTATCATTCCTTTGAACTCTGCCATCGAAGAATATTTGAAACTTTCAATTGAAGAACTGGAAAAAGTTTTACAACCAGAAGATGATCGAAGCGAAATTGAATCTTTGCAAAAGTTTCTTGCAATTCAACAACAACAAAAACTTATTGCCACTTGCAAAGCTAAAAATAACTCTGATCAAAAAATCGATTTTTCAAATTATGTTGAAACGATTTCAAATTTAAAAAATCATGAAACCATTGGCCAAAAGTTAAAAGAAACTGCTTCCTTCCAAAAATTGTTTGAAACATTTGAATCCAAAGTTGTAGAAATTACTCCAATTTTGGAACCTGAATTTGTAGAAATTAAGCCAAATAAAGAAGAAGAAAAGGATGAATCTGCAGAAAATATAACTGGTAAAATTTCTTCTAAAAGAAAACCGTGAGTCACTAAAAAAACATATTTTTCTGATACTTGAGATTTTTGGTTTACAAATATGTTTTAGAATTTTTTTAAAGGTGTTCTTTCTTAAAAAATTTTAATTTAAAAAAATTCTTACTTTTTTGTAATTGTTCCACTTGCGACTGATAAAGATCATGAGATAATTTAAAGATATTGAAAAACAAAAATAATATTTTAATTTATTTTTCAGAAGAAAACGAGAACAACCAAGAAACCTGAAAACTTCCATCAAAGAATTCTATCAACGTTTTTTAAGAAAATTACAAATTGTTTTGGAATTCTTAAATCCCCTTGCTTATCTCATTTGATTTCTTTTTTTTAATAAAAATTTTTTATCAGTTCTTTATCATGTTCTTATTTATTAAAAGCTGTTTTATACAGTTAAATATCTATTTATTTGTTTTATGTTCATTTTCAAAAAAACTTATTGTTTTTTATTTTAGTTTTAACTACTACTACTAAAAATGTCAACTGATCCAATGTTGAATTCTGCAAGTGCATATTTGAACGGCATGAATATAAATGAATCGGATTCTGATGAAGATGTAAGTTTCTGATTTTTATTTTTATAAGTTGAAACAAAACCGATATAAAATTTAAGACCGGCGCCCATATATCTCTTTCAACAAGTGATCCATCATCATTAAATACTTTCACTGAAACTTCAACCAATACAAAGGAAATTTTAATTTCAAATTTGCGTGAACCATATGGTAATGATGCAAGTCGAGAAGCTGCAGATTTTTGTTCCGTTCAACAAATTTTATATGCCATTGATGCCTCCAAAGCTGCTAATAATGTTAAAAAGGTTTTACGAATTGGAACCTATAATCCAAAAGAAAAACCTCGTCAAATTATTGTTTCTTTTGAATCTGAAGATGATCAAAAAGAGGCAATTTTAAATGCAGAAAAGTTGAAAACTATCGATGAATGGAAGCATTTGGAAGTTTTACGTCAATCTGAACAAAACCGAGTAATTTTTCTAACAGAAATAAACTTTTTTACATAAACTTTGTTTTCAGGAAAATCAAGAAAATGATTCCGAAAAAGAAAATTTAAAGCAACAATTGGCAGAAATACAAGTAAGTCTGATAACATAAAATATTTTGAATAATTATTTCAACATTAATTTCAGAAACAAATGGCACTTTTAAAGCAACAAATGCCTAATACAACCTTTGAACAATCAAAAACTTCCAGCATTTCTAATTTTGATATTTTATCCCAATCTGGTCAACCAATTAATCAAAATAATGTTTCACAAATGTATCCACAATATATGCCTTTTCAACAAACTAATGGATATCCAACACAAAGCAATGTTGTCCATAATTTTAATGAAAGTACATTAAATCCACAAACTAGTTAGTTTAAATAAAAATTATTTTGCATGTTTTAATAAAAAAATTATAGTTCCACAAATGCCATTTCAAAATTCGACACCATTCCAAAATCCTGCTATGCCATATGATATGATGACAATGTTTCAAATGTATCAAAGTTACACTGCAGCAAACACAGCATCTTCCCTTACACCAACTGCCCCACCATTATCTGAACCACCAACAGAAATTGAAAGCTCATCAGAATCTGAAGAAGAATCTTCAAGTGAAGAAAGTGAAGATGAACCAGAAGTTTTAAAAATTGAAAATCAACTTTTTAAATCACAATCTGAAAGACATATTGGAACAAAGAAAACTTTGAATATTTTGGTTCTTGGTGAAACTGGTGTTGGAAAATCAACATGGATAAATGGGATTGCAAATTATATGAGCTTTGATACCCTTGAAGATGCTTTAAATGCTCCACAACCAATTTGTTTAATTGCAAGCAAATTTGCATTTTATGAAACAAATGAAGATAAAATTGAAGTTGTTTTGGAGCCTTCACATGGTGAAAAAGATAAAAATGAAGCATTCTCAGATCAAGGACAATCTTCAACACAAGAACCAAAAACTTATCAATTTGAAACTTCAAAATATATTGTGAATATTATTGATACCCCTGGAATTGGAGATACTCGCGGAGTTGATCAAGATAAAGAAAATACTCGAAAAATTTTAAATGCAATTGGACAATACAAAGATTTGCATGCAATTTGTTTCTTATTTAAGGCAAATGAAGCTCGAATGACTTTATCTTTTCGATATTGCATTAGTGAATTATTACTTCAACTTCACAAAGATGCCGTTGATAATATTATTTTCTTTTTTACAAATGCTCGTGGAACTTTTTATAAACCTGGTGATACAATGACTCCACTTTCTGAATTCCTTTCTGAACTACAAAATCAACGTGGTCTTCGAATTTCATTGGCTGCTGATAAAATTTGTTGTACTGATAATGAAGCATTTCGACTAGTATGTGCACATTTTAATGGTGCAAAATTTACTGAAGAAGATTTTCTCAATTTTGCTGGAAGTTGGAAACAATCAGCTGCTGAAACACATCGATTTATTGAATTTGCTGCACGACAACGTCCCCATCATGTTGCAGATACTGTTTCAATTAATAAAGCTCGAACAATCATTTTACATTTGGCAAAACCGTTAGCAGATGTCAATGAATTAATTGAATCAAATATTAAAGTTTTTGATGATCGAAAGAAAGATTTATACAATACTGCAAATGATTTAAATGCTCTTAAAAAGAAGCTTAAAGTTACTCAAATTGGAATTGAAGTTAAGTCATTGGATTATCCAAAAACTGTCTGTGCTGCTCAAAGATGTATTGAAACTCAAAGATTGGGAAATACTGAACAGCTTCAAGTTGTTTATAAGACAATCTGCCATGATCATTGCTATTTGACTGGTGTCAATGTTGAAAAAGTTCCGGAACCTGCCTTGGTTCATTGCGCTGCAATGTCTGGCCGTCAAAACTGTCACGTTTGTAGCTGCCACTGGAGTACTCATATGCATATTCGATTTGATCAAATCAAAGCTACTATTGAAGTTGAAGATAAGAATACTAAAACTTTAATCCAAAAAAATGAAGATGCTGCAAAAGTTAAAGAAAAGATGATAAAAGATTGTGAAAATACTATCGATGAACTCAAAGCTGAGCAACAAAAAATTATAAAAACTTCTCTTCGATTTGGTTCTTTTCTTCAAGCAAATGCAATTTTACCCTATAATGATGCATTTGAAAAATATGTTGAACAAACAATTAGTGAAGAAGAAAAATGTACTGAAGTTGGTGGCGATCGATCAAAATTGGATAATCTCAAAAAACTTTTGGCCGAATATCGACAAGAAAAGGCATTACTTTCTGAAGCTGCAAAAAATCCAGTTGCAAATGCAAGCAGCCGAATTGCCCCAGATGAAATTGATGTTATGAAAGCTAAATTATTTGGATTGAAAAATACTGGAAAAACATTGAAAAATTTATTCCATGCTACTGAAAATGGTATTGCATTAAATAATGCACATGTTACAGTAAAATATATTCCACCCCGAAAACCTCTTCAACCAGTTGAATATGGAAAGTACAAATATCAATCAAATAAAAAAGAAAAGTAAGTTTAATTTTGTTTCAAAGATTGTTAGAACGGTTGTTTTACTGAGAAAAAAAAACTAATTTTTTTCAAACTTTGAAAATATAGGATTTAATTTTGTCACCGATAATATATACTTATTTAACTTTTACTGTTTTAGCAATGATAAACCCAAACGTGAAAAGAAAGGCCGAAAAAACAAGAACAAAAACAAATATGGCAAAAATTGAAACGACAACAGAAACCACACCATTATTCTTTTGATTTTCCTGTATTCTTTTTTTAAAGCCTTTGCTTTCTATTTTAAATTTTGATTTTTTTACTTTCATTTATTATCTTTTTTTTGAATAAATATAAAAAATAATTGTGATAGTTATTTTATTTTTACAAAAAGTTAATTCTTTTTAATTACCTTAATGTTTTTTGAAAATTTTTGTTTCATTCATTCGTTTATTTTTTTAGTTTTATTTGTTTTCAATGGAAAGTCAAACGCCAAAAGTAAGTTTTTAAATATTCCTTTGTAATAAAAATCCTTTTCACCTTTTTTTAGATTTGTGCTGAAACAATTGAACCCAAAAATACAATGCCAATGAAGAACAAGGAAGAAAAAAATCTTCAAAATGATCCAATTAATTTAATTAAAGAAGCTGCTTTATTTGCAAATTCGTTGAATGAAAAATTAAAAAGTTTGAATGAAGCTGATGCAGAATTGTTCATGAAAAATTTTGAAAAAAATGTTTTGTTATTACCAAAAAACACGGTAGTAATTTGTTTTATTAAAAGTTTTAATTTAATTTTTTTAACTTTTCAGAAACATGCCAGTAATCCTTCAAATCAATTATCTACACAAATTTCGGATGATTCTGTTCATGATTTTGTTTTACTTGATTCTGATGATACTGCTGCAACTGCAAATGATCAAGACAATGCTCCAATTAATCAAGGAATGACACTTTTTGGTACATCGATGAAACCTTCTCAAATTCCTAAAAATGAATTGGAATGGCATTTTTTAACAACAAAAAATGAAAATTATAAACCACAAAGTTCCAAAACTGGAAAACAAGAAAAAGGATCTGATTTGGTTTCTCCAAAAAATAATTCCCTTTCTTTTGAAAGTTGGTACAATGAAAGGAAAGATGTAAATGATGGTGATTCGGCATTGAATGAAATTTCTAGAAGCAACCCAAAACAGAATGTTTCTTCTAGCATTTCAAATATGGGTTCGGATGTTTCAATAAAAGAAATAAAAACATCAAATATAACTTCAATTCAAGTTGGATTTGAAAGCGAAGATTCGACCAGTAAAATTATAGGATCGCCAAAAGCTTATGATTTTAATGAAAAATCAAAAGAAGAAAATAATCAAAAATCAAACATGAGCCAAAAATTTAATGAACAATTAAATGATATGAAACAAAATGATCTCTTAAAAAGAACATCTCCCTCAAAAACGCAAACTGAAAATTTTAATGATCAAAACCTTGATTGGCTCCAAAAAACATTGGATCGAATGCAAAACGAACGAAAATCTCGATCAACTGTCACATCAACAAAAGAAGGACTTTATCATAGTACAAAATGTCATCACATCCAAACAACGGATGCAACAAATCAAGATATTTCTGCTGAACGCAAAAATAATCAAATCAGTGATCGATATCAACGAAATTTATACAGTGATGCCGTTAAAAACGATCTTAATTCTGAAAGCTCATTAACACTCTCAGATGATAGCACACCTGCACAACTTGTTAAAAATAATCAAATTAACACATCTGATTGTATGAAAGAATTTGGTCCAATTTCAAATCGAAAACCACTATCATTTTCAAGTAATCGGCATGAGAATTTGACAACTGATAAAAATGTTGCAGAAAATTCAACTAAAGAAAAATTGGATTACTCTTATCGTCAATATATTGCAAATTCCAAGAAACCCGATACACCCGTTTCTCGTCCACTTGAACTTCAATCTGTTCAAACTCAAGTTTCAAATGTTACTCAACAACAAAATGATTGGTTACAAAATGGGAGTTCAAGACTTCAGAAAAGCAATAAAAAATCCATTAATATTTTGGTTTTGGGACAAACCGGTGTTGGAAAATCAACATGGATAAATGCATTTGCAAATTATTTAACTTATGGCACCCTTGAAGAAGCTATTGCTGCAGAAGCACCAGTATGCGTAATTCCAACAAAATTTTCATTGTTTGATGAAAACTATCAACGACATGATATTTTATTAGGAAATCATAGTAATGAAGTTTTCTCGGATAAAGGGCAATCAGCAACACAAAATGCTAAAACTTATTTATTTGAAAAAGATGAATATGATATTTATATTATTGATACTCCTGGAATGGATGATACACGTGGTTCAAAACAAGATGATGAAAATATTCAAAAAATTCTTCGAGCTGTTTCACCTTTTAAAGAATTACATGCAATTTGCTTTTTATTTAAAGCAAATGAATCTCGACTTACTCCATCTTTTAAATATTGTATTTCCAAATTATTGGGAAATTTAAGCAAAAGTGCTTTAAATAATGCATGTTTTGTTTTTACAAATGCTCGTGGAACATTTTATAAGCCTGGAGATACAATGGGCCCATTGAAAACTTTTTTCAAAGAACTACAAATGAAGGATAATTTATCAGTTACAATTAATGATAGCAATACATTTTGCTTGGATAATGAAGCATTTCGTTTTATTTGTGCATATTTTAGCAAAATTCAATTTGGTCAACCTGAAATTAAAACCTATGCCTGATAGTTGGAAACATTCTTCAAATGAAATCATTCGTTTATTAAATCATGCTGCAAGACTTCGTCCCCATTCAACTTCTGAAACTTTATCAATTAATGAAACTCGAACATGGATTTTACAATTGGTTAAACCTGTTATCGATGTTAGTGGAATAATTCAAACTAATTTGTGCAAGCTTGAAGATCAGATTCATGATTTGGAAACTACTGAAAATAATGTTGAAGATCTTAAAAAGCGTGCTGCAATTCCTATTACTTCCTTGGAAACTGTGCGTCTTCCAGAACCCCAAACCGTTTGCACAAGTCCAAAATGTATTGATTTCGAAATGATTGATGGAAATCTTCAACAAATTTACAAGACTGTTTGCCACAAAAATTGTACTTTGCCTCATAGCGATATATCTCAAAAGCATGATCCAAATCTCATACATTGTTCTGCTTTTAGAGGCGATAAATGTACTAAATGTCACTGTAGTATTACAGAACATATTCGAATTTTTTATGAACATAAAATTATTACTCGACATTTGGAAGCTCAAGCTATTCAGAATTCTCTTGCCACTGAAGTTGATGCATAAAAGTTTAAACGAAAGCTTATTCGAAATTGTCAACAAATGGTTGATGGATATTCAAAAGAAATGTATTTTGTTTTATATGCAATGGCAAATTTTTCAGTATTTCTTACTCAAAATGGAATTTCACATAAATCTGATATTTTTGAAAAACATTTGGAAAATTTGATTGAAGATGAAGAAAAAATGTTACATCAAATTCCAAATTCTTGTAACAAAAAACATATTCGAATGGTTAGCCTTTTAAAGCTTTATCAAGATACTCGTCAAAAGCTTCTTAATGAAAAAGCATCAACTCCTATTTCATTAATTGAAATTCAAGATATTCGTCAAAAACTTTTTTCAATGCCATTAACTGGTTCAAAGATTGCTGAAATTTTTGATATTCATGTTGACGTTGATATTAATGAACATGCTGGAAATGTTACTCGATGTGATACAATGTCAACAATTAGGTAAATTTAAATAATGGTTGAATCATTATTACTTATTAATTTTTAGACAATGTTATTCTTGGACAAAGGACACCGTTTCAAAGCTGATTGGACGCCATCAAAAATAATCCACCTTACATGAAATTTGTACCTTTTTGTCTTTTTTTTGTTTTTTTATAAAATTGATATGTTCTTGCCTTTTATGAAAAAATAAAATTGAAAAAGTTAACAGGTGGTGGTGGTTACTAAAAACAAAGTCATTGATTTCGACAAAAAAAAACTGTCAGTTCAGTGTTGAACGTTATCAACAATAAATCATTCTCTCAACTCTTGAAATAACTCTTTTAATTTTTTTGCATAATCTTCTTAACAAATTTTAATTAACAGTTGAGAGGAAAAATTTTTGCAAAGAAATGTGGAATATTTTAAATTTGATGTTTTCACCGTCTAATAATATGTTCACTACGCGTTATTTGGTTACTGACACTTTGCCAGAAAACGTATGAAAAATTTGTTTTTCTAAAAACAGATTACATATTTAATTTATAGATGTTTGTTTAATAAATAGTTAAAATCAAGTTTTTTTATTTAAAGATACAAGATATGACAATTACCAAGCTAATGAGACATCACATAAGCAAAATGATAAAGTTTACGCAATATGCGAGCGGTTTAAAGATGTTGCACATATTTGTTGAATTACTTTAAACAAAAAGTCTGAAGCCCCCTTACATTTTTAAATTGTTTTATATGTCGCAAATGATTAATCTGGATGTGGACTATCGATTTATCTGGTTAAAAATTTTTTTTTACCATTATCTCATAGTAATTTTTCGTGATTTGTGTGAAGCAACACGTTTTTTCACTTTTTCAAAGGGGGGACCAAAGCAAAATCATAAAATTTTGAAAAAATTTTTTTTTCTTAAAAAGCTTGAAATATGTTTGTAAACACCTGAAAACATCATTCTGATACTTTATTGTTGATAAAAAAATTATATTTACTCTATTTCGGTGTTTCAAAATTGAGCATACTGTAAGTTTAACTGTATGACATTTTAACAACTTTTTATCAACAATAAAGTATCAGAATGATGTTTTCAGGTGTTTACAAACATATTTCAAGCTTTTTAAGAAAAAAAAAATTTTTCAAAATTTTATGATTTTGCTTTGGTCCCCCCTTTGAAAAAGTGAAAAAACGTGTTGCTTCACACAAATCACGAAAAATTACTATGAGATAATGGTAAAAAAAAATTTTTAACCAGATAAATCGATAGTCCACATCCAGATTAATCATTTGCGACATATAAAACAATTTAAAAATGTAAGGGGGCTTCAGACTTTTTGTTTAAAGTAATTCAACAAATATGTGCAACATCTTTAAACCGCTCGCATATTGCGTAAACTTTATCATTTTGCTTATGTGATGTCTCATTAGCTTGGTAATTGTCATATCTTCTATTTTTAAGTAATAAACAAGAAAAAATTAGATGTAAAATCTGTATTAATCTGTTAAAATGTTAAAAAAATAGAGTTTGCAAAAAAACATTTTTTTTGTGAATTTTTAAGCTCTTTTTCGTGGTAAGAATCCTCGCGACGCGTAGTGTAATTATACAATTCATTTCTTCTCAACTGACGATAAGTATTTTTTAAAAATTTTCAAAAGCGCGATTATCATTTTGTCAAAAATGTGCAGTTAAAAAACAAAGTTTTACTAGAAACTTAAACGATTACAACAGTTATAATTTATAAACATATAACAATTTAACTATTGTTTTAAACATTTCCTTCAGCGGCAAAATCAGCAAGAGATTGTGGGCCAAAACCACCGGGAAGAAGATCTTTGACGGAAGTTGTTGTAATTTCATCAGATTTTCCACTAATCAATATAACCTAAAATAAAAACAATAAAATATGAAATAAATTTTGAAGGGAAAAACTTACAGGAAAATCACCAAATTCAAACAAAAATTGTCGACAAATGCCACATGGTGAAGCAGGTTTAAGGGAATTTGTTGCAACAACAATGCCTTTAAATTTACGATGTCCTTCAGCAATTGCTCGAACAATTGCACTTCTTTCGGCACAAATTGTTCCACCATATGATGCATTTTCAACATTACCTAAAATAAATACGTAAAATAAATGTTTTTTGAATTATTTTTCAAAACATGTTTTGAGCATATTTTTTTTGTCAAAATTGCAAGATAAAAAATAACAATTTCTCATCACATTTTAGACCGTGGATGAATTAAAAAAAGAATGAAATTTTTAATTTCAACATACCTCCAGTAATAATACTACCATCTTCAGTTAAAAGTGCAGCACCAACTGGGAATTTGCTATATGGAATATATGCCCTTTCCATTGCAATTAAAGCTGCAGCAACAAGATTCTTTTTTGTTTCTTCATCAATACCAACCATTTTAAATCTTAAATAATAATAAAAGAATTAATTTTAAATTGTAAAATAATGATAAAAAAAATATGAGCACGTTCTGTTCCAAAAAACAAATGTAAAAAGAAAAGCAGAAACACTATTTTGCAGTCGATTTTAGACAGACACAGTCGAAAAGAGTATGATTTACAACAAAAAAAAATTCCGACAAAAAGAATTAGAAAGGTTTTAACGGCTGAAAAAAACAAATAATAAAAAATGTGCGAAATATATATGTGTAAAAAAGTGTATCGAGAAAAAATCGATGAATTACTTTTTTTTGATAGACGCAATTTGCATTATCTATTTTTTTAAAACCAACAACCAGAGAAAAAGGTGCCGAAAATCAATCATAAAAAAAGTCATAAATCAGACAGTTTTTTCACATATGACGAACATCAAAAACAAAAGCGTGTTAAACAAATGAAAAAAGATAAAAGAGAAAAAAATCTTACTCATTTTTGGGCATTTTTGAAATACAAATCACAGGATGATAACAACTTTTCAATAATTGACGTTCTTTTGATGTTAATTTTTGTTTTGGTTTTTGATCAATATTGTTCATACTCTGTTTTATCTTAAAAAACAAAAGCCATACAAAAACCTTTTGAGTATAAAAAACAGCAATAACAAAAAAGGGTCTTGCTAACATTAAAACAACAACCAACTAACAAAAGCTGTGAAAAAAAATGTGATTAAATCTTTCAAAACATATGTTATAATATTTCTGAATACAATAATGAGAATTCCCGCCAATATTTGTTTTTCTTTTTGTAAATTTTTTTGAAATTGTTTAAAATAAAGTTTTTGTTTTTCACCATCTTTCATATAAGACGCGGATATGAAAAATGTTTTTTTACCCCATTCAAAAAAGGTTCGAAAAAGACAAAAAAGCCATTTTGCCAAAAAAAAACGCGTTTTGTTAAAAAAAATCTCATTTTCTCCATACAAAAAAAGTGAGATTTTCCCAACAGTTGGGAAAAGTGAGATTTTTACAACTGTTGGGAAAACTTTTTCATATCCGCGTCTTATATGTTTTCATTAAAAATATGATTCTACAACGAAAATTTGAAAAATTTCCAAGAAATACACCGTTGTGTTATTCTCGATTTTTTAAAGTTTAAAAGATTTTGTTTTTTCTGTTGTTGAACGGTTTTTGTTATTGTCTAAACATTTGTTACAACAAATATTGTTTTTTTCAGTGATTTTTCGATTTTTATGTCTTTTTCCAATCTTTGTTTGTGCATATTCAAATTAATATAATTTTACTTCGGTTTACAACGACTTTTTTCAATATTTATCAAATATTTTGACAGAAATAAAAATAAAAATTACAAGATAGAAAATAAAACTTATTTTTGGTTGTAAAAAAGGGTGATAAAAATTATAAAAAATAAAAATTTTTAACAATGGTGTGATATAGTTTGTGTCTTTAAAAAATGCGACCAAAAAAAGAAAATTTAAAAAAGAATACTTTATTGCATTTTTTTCTTTAAAACGTTCAAAAAAATGAAAAGTAAAAATAATTGAAGTTTGAAAAAACTAGTTGTTAAATAAGAATTTTCATTACAGGAAGTTTTGTTATAACCTTTAAAAAATATATAACGGAAATATTACAAAGTCTATTTAACAAAAGGATCAAAAGTACAAAAAATGATTGAAATTTTGATACTTTTTGGGGAAGCAAGGACATTTTTAACCTTTTTTCGCACAGCGTCATTGCAGCTGAAAAAAAGAATTATTTCGAATCTTAACATATATATTCTAATGAAACGAACATAAAAATGAAACTATAATCAAAAAAATCCAGCAGATGTATATTTTCTTTTTGAAAAAGTTTCTAACATTTAGAATTGTGAATTTTTCCTTTTCATTTTTTTTGTGTTGTAATGAATTGTACCAAATTTACTCCACCCTTGCAAATTTTTGTAGACTTTTATTATTATTATTCAACTTTTACACTATTGTTATCACTTTTAATTGCTCCAGCACAATTTTATATAATTTTAACAAAATAAAAAACATTAAACAATTTTAAATTGTTAATTTTAAATTGTTCATTTTGGTCTATTATATTTCAAATTTTTATTTCAATTGTTAAGCCATTTTATCTTCTACCTGCAATTGGAGGATTTCCCGTGGGATTTTTTTCTTTTGAAAATCGAATATTATTATTTCTTGAATTTATTTTTTTTGGTTTTCTTCTTTGTATACAACGTGCATCAGTGGCTGTGTTAATCATAAATCGATATTTATTTGTATTCCCATCAAAATTAATAGCACTTGTAAATAAAAAATTAATTTTATCATGTGGTGTTCTATTTTTTATTGTTAACTCCTTCGGCTTTTCATATTCTTTTTATCCATATGTTTTTATCGAAACTTCTCAAGACCAGAAAGCGGCGATAGAATAATATTATTCTATCGCCCTTTTTCCCTTTTTTAATAAAAAATTTTGTTATTAAAAAAGGGAATATCAAACAGTTTTCAACTTTTCAGCTTTTTCTTTTGATTTCCTTTTTTATAGAATATTTTGGCACAAATATTTTAAATATTGCCATTTACATTTTTCTGTTTTAGACCATAAAAGGTATAAAAAACAACGGTTATTTTTGCTTTTTGTTGGGACATATGATTGGCGGCACGTTATGTGATCCATGTTTAAAAATGTATTTTAATGAACTTGGTTTTTTTCTTTTTGCTTTTTCAAAAACTTCATTTCTTTATTTTTTGTCTGCTTTTGCATTTTGTTGTTTTCTTCTTATTGCCGTAATTTTTTTATTTTGTTTTTTTATTTATCGCGTCTATTTTCATGAAGCTGCATCAATTGCAAAATTACAAAAATCTTTAATTACAAGTGTACTCGTCCAAGGTGGTATAACACTTAATATGTGGTCCAATTGTTGCTGCAGTTTCTATTGTGACATTTCAAATTTCTAACGTTTTTTCATCGAATTTATGTCAAACTTGTTATTGTGCAATTTCAACTCATTCTTTATTGGAATCTTTTGCTACTCTGTATTTTGTTGTACCATATCGAAAAGCAATCAAAGGCTATTTAGAATATTATATTCCATATTTTAAGAAAAGAGTTGCACCATTAAAAGTAATTAAAATATCTCAAACAAGTATTCAAATCCAAACTATAATTTAAAAATAAATATATACGTAAAGCTGACAATTAAACATTTAACAGAAAATAGACTAAAAAAGCGAAATAAAAATAATTAAAAACTAACAACATCCTTGGGAAACCTAAAGTAAATACTTAGAAATTACTGAATTAAATGTAAAATACCCAAGAAATGAACAATATTTTGAATCTTTCTTTTTACAAAGTACAAAAAATTTTTTAACCTTTTTTCGCGCCACGTCATTACAGCTGAAAAAAAGAATTATTTCGAATCTTGACATTTTCCATATATATTTTAATGAAAGAAACATAAAAATGAAACTGTAATCAAAAAAATCCAGCAAATGTACATTTTCTTTAAAAAGTTTCTAAAAATTTAGAATGGTGAATTTTTCCTTTTTTTTCATAAAAACTAGTTTGAATAAAATAAAAATTTAGAAAAACACATATTTTTTGTTTTTTGCAAACGTAGACAAATTCAAGCCTTTGTTTCAATTCATAAAAACTGAAAAAAACAAAAGTTCAAATAAATTAAAACATAAACTTCAGAGGCATCATTTCAATCAGCTTTCTGAGATTACAATCAGTCTCGTTTGCTACGTTTTACTTTTATGATTTTCCTTTGCAAATGTTTATTTTAAATGGTTTATAAAATTTTCACAATTTAATTAAAATTCAAATACAATTTAGTATGTGCATTACATAATACCTCGAAAGCCGAACAGGAAATTAAAAAAAAATCAAATCTTTGATCGTTTTGCTTCCTCCCTCACTAATCCTGGGAGGAAATAAACGTACTCAATTCATTATTATTCGAAAATGAATATATATTTGGAAAAAATATATGCTAACTTTATTAATATTTTTCATAAACCCAACAGACTACAAAAAATATGGTTTAAAATTTTTGATAAATCAAAAATTATTTGAACTTATCAATGTTGCCTGATATTATTTAACGGAAGCATTTGGTCATGAATTTTATTTGAAAACTTTTTTTTTACCATTATATTTTCATTCTGCTAATAAATTTAAAATTAGTATTTTTATAGATATGAGAAGATCCAGGGTTGTTATTTGTATAATTTTATTCTTTACTTTAATTGTTATCATATTTGATACAAATGTATGGCAACAAAATTTTGATTATTTTACTGCCATTGAACTACCAATAATTAAAAATGAAATGCAAAGATCTGTAGATTACGATATACAATATACTGATACCATTAATAATGTAACACAATACATTGATACAATTAATAATAGTTATACTATCAATGATAACGATATCAATATCGAAGATGATATATTATTTGATTATTGTAAATTATATGATCTTGATCCATGGGATTCATCAATTCTTAAACATTTAAATCCTTCACAAAATTTAATGAAAAATTGTAAACCAAAAGTTCCAAAAATTACAAAACTTGAAAATGGCTTTATTTTTATTTTTCCACAACCAAATACAAGTATTTTATGTCAATGGAGATGTCTGTTCCCAAAAAGTGATGATTCAATAAAATATGGAAACTGGACTATTGCAGAAAATGGTACATCAAAACCTGAATGTGATATTATTGAAATTGAATGTAGAAAGAAAGAAGAAAGCGGAACATTCAAAAACTTTTACAAATATTTACATCATCAAATTTATCGAGAAGAGTAAAAGGAAAAATTTACATATCTATATTTAACACATTTTTAGTCCACCATCAGCCGAAATGCCATCAACACAAAATTTTGTAAAGCCAGATGTTTTTGTAATTGTAATTGATTCAATTTCACAATCACAGCTAATTCGTTCAATGCCAAAAACTGTACATATGCTTCGAGAATATTATGAATCAATTCCATTTCGACATTTAAATAAAATTGGAATTAATAGTCGACCAAATGGTTTTGCAATGCTTTTAGGTATTTTTATTATTTAAATTATTTTATCATCTTTTAAGCTTTTTTAGGAAAGACAATAAATTCAATTTCAAAATCTCCAATGTCCCGAGGTCATGAAGCAGATTATAAGAATTATCATGAATATTGCAGCAAATATTTAGATGGGGAACAATTTATTGGTTTTCGATATCAGGATGACGGATATATTACAATGATGTCAGAGGATTGGGCAAAAGGCCTTTTTAATTGGCAAAATTGTATTGGATTTAAAAAAAAGTTAACTGATCATTATATGAGGTAATTCAACATTTATAACGTTGTTTACATCGATTTTTTTAAAAAACAGCTTAATTTGATTGACAAAAAAGCTATTAACTTAAAAATTTAAATATGAGTTTAATATTACTTATAACTTTATAACCCCCTTAATTGGCTTTCAGACCCTTTCAACTTCAATATGAAGCAAGCAGTGGTATAAGAGATAAAGATATAAGACGCGGATATGAAAAAGTTTTCCCAACAGTTGTAAAAATCTCACTTTTCCCAACTGTTGGGAAAATCTCATTTTTTTTGTATGGAGAAAATGAGATTTTTTTTAACAAAACGCGTTTTTTTTGGCAAAATGGCTTTTTTGTCTTTTTCGAACCTTTTTTGAATGGGGTAAAAAAACATTTTTCATATCCGCGTCTTATATGGATTCAATAATGAATAAAGGTTCATGCAAAGAATCATTTAATCATCAAATTGAATATCTGCAAAACTTTATAAATGCATATCCGGATAAACCAAAATTTTCATTAACATGGATGATAAATTTAGCTCATAATGATTACAATGCTCTCTATCATACAGATGATTATTTTTATCAGTTTTTCAAAAATAATCAAGAAAAGGTAATAAGAATACATTTTTTTGATATTTTTTAAAATTGTTTGTTTTTTAGCTAAATAATTCATATGTATTTTTCTTGGGTGATCATGGTCCAAGATTTGGTGGGCTTCGAAAAACGGATATTGGAGAAATAGAAGATAATAATCCATTTTTCTTTTTATCACTTCCAGCAAATTTAAGAAGAAATACAGAATTGACAGAAATTTTAAAAAGTAATTCAAAAATGCTTATTTCACAATATGATATTTATGCAACATTAACAGAAATTGCAAAAGTAAGTAAATGTCTAAAATTGAGCATTAAAGGAGGCGGACGTTTTGATACAGTTTCGTAATCTTAGATTTTCGTGATTTTCAGGCAAATTGAGAGTCTCGAAACGAAAATGCATCTTTTTTGATAAAAACAATTTAAAAAAGGGTCATTTTCGTTTCAAGACTCTCAGTTTGCCTGAAAATCACGAAAATCTAAGATTACGAAACTGTATCAAAACATCCGCCTCCTTTAACTGTCAAAGTTTTTTCAAATCATTTATTTTTGTTTTATTTAGCGATAATTAAAATAATTAGATTTATCATAAATATTAACAACAGCGATTCTGTTATTAAAATATCGTAATATTTTTAGCCCTCAAACCCACGTACCCCAAAACCATTAATTAAAGGAAGCTCAATCTTTCATCCATTACCACAACCTCGAACATGTGATAAATTAATGATTCCATTTCAATATTGTATTTGTAAACCAGAAACAAAAATCTTACCAAAAAACAATTCCATTGCAATTCCAGCAGCCGAAGCAATGGTTTCACAAATGAATTCAAACCTTCGTGAATTTAAAGAAACCCGTCGAAAATGTGCTACTTTAAAACTTGACATAAATTCAACAATAAAAGTTGAAGAATTTGTTGGTAAAGGAAATTTAAAGATTTATCATATCACTTACAGCACTCAACCAGGTGGTGGACAATTTTGGGGATATGTTTCAAAAAGAGCAAATAATGAAACAATAAATATTTTATCTGAATGGCTTCCAAGGCTGAATCTTTATGCTCCACAAGTAAAATGTGCTCCAAAAGCAACTTATGCGCCATATTGTTTTTGTAAAAATCTTCTTCATTAAAAATGTTATTTTTAAATTTTTATGATTTTTTAAGCTTTTTTAAAAAGTGTTTTTGTATTTATGTTTTAAAGTATTAATTCTATAATACGTTTTTGAAAATATTGATTTATCATTTAAATTTATGCAAGCCGTTTTGAAAAGATAATCATGAAAGATTAATTGATAAAATATGTGTCCGAAATCAAACTTGGAATTTGGATGTGACTGTAAACTTATTACTACTAAAAATCTAAAAATTTATCCTTTTTTTAAATCTGCTATAAAAAATATTAGAAAAAAAAAACTTTTGACAAGTTAATCTCTTATTGAATCATTTTTAGATAACAACTATGTGTTTTTAAAAAGACTTATTTACATAGATTTTGTTTTTGTTACTTGTGATTAAAAGCGTTTTTTTCGCTATCATTATTCTAGTTTTTGTCCTGTTTTACGTGTTTTTAAACTTGCCCAAATTCATTTTATATAATTTTATATTAAATGAATATTAAAATTTTGAAAATCATATTTTATTTTCAATAATAATGCAACACAAAAATCCCATATCTTTTTTTGAAATAAATATATTTTTATACAGGTGACGAATTTTCACGGAGAAGTTGACGTGCCTTGTATCGATCTAAATCATTAATAATTCGAGATAAAAGTGATGTGGTTGAAATTGTTGGAGTTCGTTGGGTTTCAAGAAATCGATCCGAAGCTTTAAAAATTGCATAACAATCATCTGTGGTTGGAGAGTTATATGGTAAAGAATCATGGGCAACTAAATCAGCCTGAAAAAAATTTGTATAAAATTTGGAAATAACGGAAAATGAGGTTTACTTTTAAATAATTAATAAATTCAACTGTTGGAAAAAATGGTGGAGAAAAATATGCTTCATCAACATAACGACATTGATCAACCATTTTTAGACGTTCTCCTTCATTCATTACTGGAAGGCAGCCTTTATATTTTAGGGTATCAGCATCAGAGCAGACTATAAAAAACAAATTATTAAAATTTTATTAGCTCCAGCCATAAATTTTTACCTCCAATAATCAGATAAACATTTGGAAATGCAGCTTTTACCTGTCTAAATTGTTCGACATGACCTGGATGAAATAAATCATATACCCCATCTGCATAAACCCTTACAACTTCTTTAGCTAAAATATTTAACATTTTAAACCATATAATTTTTGAGAAATGAACCAACTATCAGCTTTATAGAGTTCAGTCAATGTTCGAGGTTTCCATTCGCCTGTTAAAGATGATGAAATATCATTGATATTCATCATTGTCAAGAAATATCTTTCTTGTTTGTTGAAAGTCTATTATTGATATAAAAAATTATATCAATAACAGTGACTAATTATAATAATACATTTTTTAAATTCGGTTTTTATAAAACAATTGTCTAAAAGGGGCGGAATATTTTATGGATCCTTGTTTCACTATTTTTATTGTATCCTGAAAAGATTATTTAATGCAAATCTCCTAAAAATTTAAACTTCAAAAAAAATGATGTGGTTTTTTGTTTTTAATCGTTTTTAGCATTTTTTCAATTTTGACAAAGGAGATTAAAAGAATAAAAAAACAACATTTAATGGTTCAAAATTTTGTTCTTTTTTGATTTTGCGAAAAAACTGTACCAAAAAATGATTAAGAAGTTTTACTATGCAGCTGTCTTTTTACAAGAAATGATTCAAAAAAACTACTAGAATTTGGAAAATAAATAAATAAAAATAATGTTAATACAAATGATATGTGCAAGTAAAAGCTTAAAGTAGTATGACTGGAGAAAAAAATTTTAAAAAATGGAGATGGCTTTTTTTTATTATTAAAAGATTTTTGTGATCAGTGCTGTTTAGTTTAAAAGCGTTTATAAAATAACACTTTAAATGGTGTCTGTGATATCTATGTTATAGCGGATTTCTCAAAGCTGACTCAGTTTGTTAATGTTATATTTAAGATTCCTTCTAAAAATATTTAAACCGAAATTCCGCTTTTATTTTTTTAACGTTACATATAAGACGGCTAAACGAATTATGATTTCCGGATTGAAAAAAACAACCCTGTTTTTGGAAAATTTTACATTCGCTAATTTTGACGCTAAAACTGATAAATTGCATCAGGTTGCCTCAGAATTTTTTTTCAAAATGGTTTTTTCATTTCTCTGTTAGAACTGTCTCAAAAAAATTTTTTTTGAGGCAGCTTCAGTAAAAAAGATGAAGTGACAACTTTTTTTGAGACGATTTTTCTGTTTTTCACCATTTTTCGTAAAAATGGCAAATTTGTTAAAAAACTCATTAAAATGAAAGTCAAAAAAAGAAAATTAAGAAATCAGAAATTTATTTCATGTTTGCCTCACTTTTGAGGCAACTTGCTTAATTTGTAAAACATTGCCTCACTTTTGAGGCAACTTGTTTAATTTATAAAACATTGCCTTACTTTTGAGGCAACTTGTTTAATTTATAAAACATTGCCTCAAAAAGTGAGGCAATTTTCGTCAAAAAAATTGCCTCAAAAAGTGAGGCAATTTTCGTCAAAAAAATTGCCTCAAAAAGTGAGGCAATTTTCGTCAAAAAAATTGCCTCAAAAAGTGAGGCAGTTTCTGTCGAAAAAATTGCCTCAAAATTCGAAAACAATATTTTTTCATAAATTTTTTATTAACACAATCAGATATTTATAAAAAACAAATAAAATAAATGCTACAGCGTCAGCAAAAATTACAACAGAAACAGATATTACCTACAGCGTTTGATGTGGACTTTAGTTTTGTCTTTTCTTTTCCGTTTCACTTGTTTTTGGAATTTTTGGTGGAAGCACTTATATTCTTTTTCTTGTTGATCGACGGAGTGATGATTCTACAGCGTTATTATCAGAATGATGAATTTGTGTTGAAATTGAAGATTCTGCAGAAGATTGAATTTCTGTTGAAATTAATGGTTCATTCGGTGGCTGAATTTCTGCTGAAGATGATGGATCAGTTATTGGTACAGCTTCAGGTTCTTGCAAAGTTGGATGTGCTGATGATGGAGTTTGAGTTATCGTAATAGGTGGTGGCAATCGCCATGGTTTCCATACATTTGGATTGTGCAGAAACGCTTTAAGATTTTCGTTATCCGGATCAGGAATATACTCCTTTCATACCGCCAGAAATTTCAACATGTACAAGTTTAACCTAAAAATTATTTGTCATGTTAGTGGTACGAAAAGAAAGCACTTACAAGAGATTTCGTGTAGAAACATTTTGAAAAATGATAAGACTTATTTCGAAGAATTTGTAATACAGCTCTGAAGTATTGTTCCATTGAATCTACAGCGTTACGGAAAGCAAGATCAATGTCGCTTCTTCTTGTAGCAATTCCACCAGCAACAGTTCCTTGAACAAACAAAGCTTTTCCTTTCTAAAACATATTAATTATTGTGGTAAACTATACAAAAAACTTACAAAGGCTCCATTTAATACATCCAAAATATGATCAGCAGCATTCATCTTTTGATGTTGAACAGTTTGAAACATTTCTTTCATTTCTTCCCAATTTTTATCTTGAAAATATCCATCTCCACCAATTTTATTGAGCAGCGAATCCAAAATAAGTTTAACTTTAGTTGCGTCATCTACAGCGTAAGAATTTAATTCATCAAGTTCATTTGATTCATTGATAGGAAAGCGAACAGTTGGACAGCATTGATGAGCTTTCGTTAAGCATTTTTCAAATTGAAGAGCAAATCTTTGTCGTTTTAAAGCTTCAGCTTCCTTATAGAAAACAGATTCAGCTTGAACTGCAGCAGTTCCTTCAATAAGTAATCTTTTTAACCTTTCAGCAACCCTATCCATCAAGGTGCAAGTATTTTTTAGATCTACAGCGTTTAAACCATGTAAATTAATAATTATATTGCTAAAATAGTTAAGAAAATTAATAAGATTAAATAGTGGGATAAAAAAAAACGCGAAACAATAACGATTAAAATAAATATTAAAGTAATATAGCTTTTTTCTGTAACAAAAAATTTAAATCCAAATTTTTCTGCCGTGCATTTTCATTCATACACATGTGGCCAACATTTTTCCACAGCAGCGCCTATTTTGCAACATGCTCGCATAAAATGTATTTTTTTTTCTCAAAAGTCGTTTCTTTTTTATCCTGCTATTTTTTTGTCTCTTTTTTTGTCTTTGCTCTTATATATTTTCGTTATTTTTTACTTTAATTATTTTTTTATGTTTGCTTACAGTTATTTATTTTTTAGAGTACTTTCAATTATGATGAATGGCAACGAATATTACGCTGTAGAACATCCTGAAGTTCAAGCACCAATAACTTCATCTGATGCTAACTTTCAACATTTACAACTTGGTTTAAATAGTATTTTGCAAAGCTTGAAGGCATCTGACGCTGTAGAATTTAAAGATATTAATGCTCCACTTTTTCATGCTCTTCGTGGTAGTGTTCGAATTTTCTTACAGGATTGGCCTCTATCAGTTGAAGTAAGTTATTAATTAACAAAAAGCATGTAATTTTATTTGATTTTTTAGGAATTTACTGGTGAAGATTTGGAACAATTAATTATGCTTCTTAATGAATTGGAAAATGCTGCAAAAAACGCTGTAGTTGTTGGACAAGTTGCATTCTCCCCAAAATCACCTTTGGGAGAAGTGGGTTTCTTCAAAATGGAAAATCACGTAGTTCAACAAGAATGGCAACAACGATGTGTATCCAAACGTCGTGAACAACAAGTTGCATCTGGAAGTCATCGATATGAAAGAAATACACCCAGTTTTAATGGGTAATTTTACATTCTGATAATTTAATTACTTTATATTATTTTTAGAATGTAACGATAATGAACTTCCAAAAGTTTATGCCGAAGCGTCTTTGTATATTCCAGATACACCAGAAGAAAACAAAGAAGAATATATTACATCAGTTGCTACTGAAAATCGCTGCTGCTTTGCTTCAATTCTGGATTTTCATGATTTGCATATTTTTGGAAAGTATGCCAAAGAACATACAAACGCTGTAGTTTCATTCAGTTCTAAAAGTAAGTACAATTAATTGATTTGTTTATATGAAAGTTTGTTGGGATTTCAGCTTCATCGTTAATTATATCTGAATTGCATTATTATGAGAAAATTTGCGTCATTGGACCTTCATCAATCAAAGAATTTGTAGAAAAATTGGTATCTTCTGCTGCTCCAAATACTTCTGAACCTAAAGAAAACTCTGAAAATGATGTTAATATTGCAGATTCAACACTTATTAGTGATTCAAATACCTCATCATAAATTCGTTGTTCACGCTGTAGGTAATATCTGTTTCTGTTGTAATTTTTGCTGACGCTGTAGCATTTATTTTATTTGTTTTTTATAAATATCTGATTGTGTTAATAAAAAATTTATGAAAAAATATTGTTTTCGAATTTTGAGGCAATTTTTTCGACAGAAACTGCCTCACTTTTTGAGGCAATTTTTTTGACGAAAATTGCCTCACTTTTTGAGGCAATTTTTTTGACGAAAATTGCCTCACTTTTTGAGGCAATTTTTTTGACGAAAATTGCCTCACTTTTTGAGGCAATTTTTTTGACGAAAATTGCCTCACTTTTTGAGGCAATTTTTTTGACGAAAACTGCCTCACTTTTTGAGTCAGCTATCAATAAATTAATAAAGCTGCCTCGCTTTTGAGGCAGATATCAATAAAATAACAACACTGCCTCGATTTTGAGGACGTTATCAATAAATTAACAACGGTGCCTCACAGTTGAGACGATAACAAAAAATTTTCTCAATTTTTTAATTTTCATTTTACGATTTGAGAATTTGTCTTTTTTCCTAAATTTACCTCACGTCTTTAAAAAATGAGGCTATCATGTCAACATCTCTTTCATTGCCTCAAAAAAGTTTTTTTTGAGGCAACAATTGGATAAAAAGCGATTTTTCAATTTGAAAAATTTTTCTGAACTTTTTTTTGGCATTTTCGATTTTAAAACGAAAAATGGCAAAATCTTAAAAAAAAGGGTCGTTTTTTTCAATCCGGAAATCACAATTCGTTTAGCCGTCTTATATGACACATAAAAAAAATTTTTATACGTTTTTATGCTTTCAATTGTGAAAGCTTTCTAAATTAATAATTAATGGCATATAAATTTTTTCTTCCACTTTCTCAGACTTGTCTGTCTGCAGTAAAGATAAAAAATTTTACTTACTCTGTTTCGTTTAGCTTTTTTATTTCCTTATTAATTTTAAGTTAACTGCATGCTTTTTTTTGTATTTGTCTTTTGTCTCCTCCAAAAAATCATAAGCTTTACATTAATCTTCGGCATTTTGGATTTATATAAAAAAGAAAGGTAAATGAAATTTGAAGACCGAAAAAAATAAAAGTGTGAAAAACTCGGTAAAACATTTGCCCTCCAAAGTCAACAGCAAAAGCGAACAGCCATTTCAATCAAAAAATGAATGATTTTTTTTGCAATCAAAACCAAAGCTTCCAAAAAGCCGCAAAAAAAGCAATGTCATTTTTTTTTTATTTTACCTTCTGTTTTTTTTTGTTTCTTTAATCCTTGAAAAAAAGTTGGAGCTAACATTTGTTTATTTCTAAAAAAACAAATGTAAAACCACTTTTTTTTTGATGAGTGGCTCTGACTGCCATCATTTCCTGAAAAATCCGTTATGGGACTTGCTAATGTTATTTTAATGAATTAAAAGATCTTTTTTCTTTTATTTTTTTGCAAAAATTATCGTGTTTTTTGTTTTTCTTTTAAAATTTATGCAAAAAAAGAATGAGTTGATTTCATAAAAGTGAAATTGTTATTCAAAGTTAAGAAAATAAAAAAAAGTAAGCGATGCATAAATGCCATTCTTTCTTTCTTCTTTTGAGAGAGAGTTAAAAGTTAAGTAATCATAAAACTGATGCTATTTTTTTAATTTTGTCGTTTATTCTATATTTTTGAACTTTGAAAAAACAAACAAATATTATTTTTTGTCGTTAAAGTTATTCTTATTTAAAGAACAACTTTGAACTTTTGTTAGTTATTTACAAGTCAGTCATTTGAGAAAATGACAGCTGCTTTCTTTTTTTAGTTTAAGCTTTGAAACGGATTACTGTAGTTATAGTCTTTATTTCTCATGCTCACAGTTTTGTGATTTTTTAAATATAAAAATTTAAAGTCTATTGGAGGTTAACTTTATAGATTGAGAATTATAGGCAAAAAATATGCCATTGATTCTTTGTGTGTTTTGTATTTAAAACATTGTATACAATACAAAAGCCTATAGTCTTTTATTAAAGAAAGAAAAAATATTAAAATTTTTGTATTCTTTTGTCATATTTTGTCTTTAAAACAAAAGTAAAATACGTCGTTGAATAAAGAAAAGATATTTTAGTCTTCTATTATATCAAATTTTTTTCAATGTTGATTATCAAAGTTGCCTTGTGACAGTTTCATTGTATTTAAGTGCTACAAATTTTTAGGAGTTTTTGTCCTCCTTGAATTTGGTAGCTTTTATTTTTAGAAAATTCATTGATGATGCATGTATGACCACTATTGGGGTAGTGATGATGTAATCTTCGCTGTTGGTTATATATGCGTCATATTTAGGTTTTCATTAATTTTAAAAATTGCAGAAGGTACATTTGACACATTTACCTTTAATTAACGCATTGATTTGTTTGTGTATTCAAGCTTAAAACGATACACAAAAACTTTTGAAGCAAAGCAATTTAAATGTAACCTTTTTATGAATTGGCAAAAAATCAAAATTTTTTTTCTTAATTGGCACTTTGAGTTTCTTCAAAAGCAATAACAGGCAACAGCTGTGTGTTTTCAAATTAGCAAAAAAAAGCAAACTAAAGTTCTTAAAAAATTTCAAGATGCTAAAAATTACTGTCTTAAATTGTCTTTTTTTTTGGTTTTCTGTTTAATTTCGATAGAAACAAGTTTTTCCGTGTTTTTATTGCACCCACTTGTTTCTACAGTATCCTTTCTTGTCATGCCAAATTTGATCAAACAACATCAAAAATAAAATTTGATGTTTATTCAAAAAAATAGTAAAATAAATGTTCACGGAAGAAGACTCATAAATAAGTTTTTTCATCCTCCAATTCTAGCATGATCTTTTCCTTCTTTTTTGGAGTCATGTTTTGAAAAAAAACACAAATTAATGGATATTCTTTGTACCCCCATATTTTTTCAAAAAGTTTTTCATTCATTAATTATTCTTTGACATTTAAAAAACTTCTTTTCTGTTTTTGGAAATTATCCTTTTCCGGCTTTTTTTCGTTGACTTTAAAAAAGTTTGAAAAAAAAGCAAAGTTCAAAATTGGATTTTGTGCTTTTTTCTGGCATGAGCTGTTTCTTTTTTTTCTGGTGGAAGTTATCCATTTAAGTCAATTATTTTTATCCGCTTTCGCTTTTGCATTTTGGTGCCACCCAATATATACGGGTTCGAACAACTTCTTTTTAAAGCTTTAAATGTGCCAACTTTTTTTTTATTTTTTTAACTTTCTGGTGTTCATATTTAATTAAGGTTTTCTCTCGCATTCGTGGGGTATTTATAGGGAAGTAAGAAAATTTATTTAATATTATTTTCCTTTTAAAAAACCATTTTTTTCGGCAGCGTTTTTTAAACGTCTAAAATTCCAGGAGCTTTTTCCTGTAAAAAAAGTAAAAAAATATGAAACTAAAATTACACGTTATAGTTTATACACTTTTTTGCCTTTGGTTTATAGTTATGACATCGCCAGAGCTTTTTTTTCTCCGTGTTTGTATTTTTCCCTTCATCTTTTTTTTTTCACACTCCACAGGCGGAGCTTATGGTTTTCCGTCTATTTTTTTCTCTTTTCTCCCAAGTAATCTCAAAAGAAAAGAAGAAGGAAGGGATGTCCCTCTTTCCCTTTTTTTTTCTTTTGGCTTTTTAGCTTTGGCCATTTAAAAACGAATATATAAAAAATTTTTTTTTCTTGGGCACGATAACTATCTTTTTTCTCCCTCGCCTTTGGCTACTTTCACTTTTTTTTTGCATGAGAGAAGTCCCTCTCATTTTTTGCAGTTTATTTTTCGCTTAAAAAAAAGACAGCAGCTTTTCACAGATTTCACATAGATTTTTTTTTAAAGATGACCCAAAAGAAAAGCATAGATTCAAAAGTTGCTCTTTCTTCGACAACTTCTTCTTAGGTCCCTTTTTTTCTTTTTTTAGAAAACATCATATTTTTGACACTTCAAAAAAATAGGTTTTTTTTCCGATGCCCTATACTTTTTGGGGGTGGCCGCTGCTGCAGTATTACATCTTCGTTCTTTTTTTCTTATTGGCAGTAGCTTCTCCAAAAACTTTTTATTTAAAAACTTTTTTGTCGCCTACTTTTCGGATTTCCTATTTTACTTTACTCTATATTTATTTTTGCTGCTATATTTGCTTTTTCTTCATCATCATCATCCTGCTAATATTATTTTTTATTACTGATTGTGTATTGACTCGGATTTTAAACTTTTTTATTTTCTGTTCAAATTTTGTGTTTAAAAAATGAATTATTACAGTAAAAGATTATTACAATATAGAATGTCAAATCGACGTGTTTCACTTCCGGCTTTACGAGTTTCAACTCCTCGAACGTTATCACCAAAATATTTTAATGGTGGATATTTGGAAGAAATTTCGGAATTTGATGTTGAACCACCATTCTTTTCTCCATCTTCAAGTTCAAGGTAAGCAACATTTTTTTTTGGGAGGGGGGGGGGGCTTTTTGAAATTAAATGAAGCATAAAGTTTGGAAACTAAAAAAGATTCTTAGAATGAAGTAGTAAAATTGATTAATGACAAATCTTTGTATAATACAGTATTTTCGTTAACAGCACAAGTTCACACTTTAACAACATTAATAAGGCTTAAATGTACTATAAAAATATTTTTGGCATTCTCTACCTTTTTCCTCTTGTAGCTATGAATACCTTCTAATTATCACTTTCCAAAAATATATCCCCTATTTTTCTCAAAACATTTTCAAAGATCTATCTTCATTTCGAAGAAAATACATACAAATTCGTACATTTTCCAAGGAAGAAAGAACGGTTGTAAACAAATAATAAAAATATGTTTTAAATTGTCCTCATGGGGCTAATCGTTATACGTATTTTCTTGGTTATGCCGCAAAAAGAATATAACCTAAAAAGACATTGGCCAAAAAAGAAAAAAAAAATGCCAATCTTTAGAGATTGAAAAAGACTAATTGCTCTTCTCCCCCTCTTTCTTCTCTGTTGCTTTTTGTTCATTCTTTAACAAAAAAAATATTTTTATGCTATGTTTTTTGTGTCTGTTGCTTTTTTAAAAGATAAGATTCAATTATTTTTAAAGGAAGCAAAAAGCCAAAGATTTTTTCTTTAATAATTTTAAATATGTTTAGTCATCCTTAAAAATCAGACATCTCTTCATTAGTAAAAAAATGTTTGTTGAATCTTGAACAAAAAAGTGCAAAAGTTTATTATTTCAAGTTTTAACAACAAAATTATTTTAGGGAAAAACCTAAATTTTTTGAAATTTCTATAAACTTTGTTTTTTGCTTTTGGAAAATTTACAAAAAACTTTGAAAGTTTTTACGTGAAAAAGTTTTTTGCAATTATTTTTCATTTGAATAAACTTTGGAAGTCTTTTTCAACTTTTAAGCAAGTAAAAAATTATGATAAAAACTGCTTCATCCATTTAAGACTTGTGTTACTGCTGTTGCATTTGAGTGACGGAGGATATGAGTTATTACATCCCATTTCATTTTTGACGAAAGCAGAAGAAAAAAAAAGAGGGTAAAGAAAGAAAAAGAAGTTTGTGTGAAGAAAAGGAACTATAAAGCTTGGGTTTGTTTCGCAGCTATTTTTAGCTTTGAAAAACATCCAAAAATAAATTTCTTTAAAAAAGGGATTCCAAAAAGGAAAGTAAGAAACAACAACCTGCTGCGGAAAAGGAAACGAAGGAAGAAGCTTGTTAAAGACAAAAGAGAAAAAAAATATACGTCATAAGATTTTAATGTTAATAGTAATCCCATTTCAAAATGTTTATTGTTTACGTTCAAAATATTATTATTTTGTAAACGATAATTTTAAGTCCCCCTCTTTTTCTTCTAAAAATGACATAATTCTTGTCACAAATAAAAGCGGCTTCCCCGTCCTTGACTCCGGATATCCAGGATATATAGCGTTTTTTTTGTTGTATTTTTACAAATGTTTTCTAAAAGTTCAACATTTTTTGTTTCTTTCTTTGTTAAACTTTAAAAAAGCACCCGGAAACAAATAGAATTTGCTTGATTTTCTTCTTCCGGGATTTTCTTCTTGTTTCTGACATGAAAAAAACGAAGAAGATTAGCACATATTTCCTTCAAAGTGGAACATCATCAGCAGAGAAAAAAGCAGGGGGTCTTTTTTGCAAATGGCATATGTTTTTATGTATGTTTTTGTCATTTTTTTAAGGATTTACACATAAACACAATAACAAAATAAAACAGCAAGTTTTTGCCTTTCATTTCCAAAAACTCTCATAAACAATTTATTTATGCATTTTTTTCAAGCGTTCAAGAAACAGCAGCAGATTTTTAAGAAAAAATGCATATAAAATTCTGACATCTATTTTTTATAATTACAAAATTCCTAGCGGGAGACTTTATTTTTTTACCACCTGTTAACAGATGCATTATATTATTTACATTTTTTAATGTTCCAGAAAAAAAAGTGACAGATACATATAAATATTAAAATGTGTTTTTTAAGTGAAAAAAAAATATAAACATGGTAATAATTTTGTCGTCATTGTCTTCAGCTTAAAAAAAGGGGCAAAAAATAAAGTAAGAATGAAATGGGGTGATTATAAAAAAAACAAAGTGGGGATAAAAATAGTATTATAAATAAACAAAAAATAATATGTCGTAAATTAAAAAGTGCTGTAAATAATAATGACATAAATTTTGCTACATGCAATGTTATTTTCAAAAAAAAAATTTTGGGGTTAAAAATTTTTAGCCAATGACGAATGGGTTTATGATAGAAATGTTTTTTGATTAAAAGTGGATTAAAATTTTTGAGCGACAAAAATTTTTGTTGTATTATTTTTAAGATTTTGGGTGAACGCATTGAAAAAGTCTGTGATTCAGAATTCAAAAACATTGCAATACAAAAATTTTTATGTCTTTTCTTTTTAAGAAAAGAAGAAATTATCTGTTTGTTTCTTGAAAGGATAACGGTTAAATCTTGTTTTACGCCAAAAGCTGGATTTTAAACATATTTTGAAGAAATTTTTTAAATGAAAAGCTAATTATGCATTTTCTGATCATTTAAATATGTATCATAAGCTCACAGATATCTCTTTTGACTTTAATATTTGCTTATCTTTTTTTGACACTTTTATAATTCGCTTTTTGAGCTTAGATTTTTTTTCTTATCCAACTTAAAGCTGTTTCAAAATCTGAATAGAAACAATCTTTTTTGGTTAACGTCTGATCATTGACTTTTTAAATACCGTATACCTTAATTTAAAAAAGATGTTTATTCATTTTTTGTTCCAAAATAAACTTTGCGTCTTAAAAATAATGAAAACACTTAAAAAACTTCCAGAAAAAAATATTTTAAGCGTCATTATTGTACTCCTTTTTAAACACTTACATGCAATGTTCGTCGTTAAAGCTTAACCTTTCCACACTAAAACATGTAAATACCAAAACAAAAAATTTCACGAAAAACTTTTTTTTCAGCAATTTTTTGAGTGGGCCAAAAACAAAAAAAACAATTGTAATTGCATATTAAATTTTCATCCGCCTAAAAATAACTTAATTCCTTTTAAAAGAAAAACGAATACGCCTGACTTTTTTACTGTTTCAATTTTCCCTCCATTTTTTAAATGCCATTTTACTGATGCTTTTTAAAAAGTAAAAAAATTACATTATAAAGTAATTTCATTTAAATAAAATTACCTCTCAAAAATGTATATAGTTTTTTGGTAGTATTTTTTTGTTTATGTCAATGAATGAAAGTTAAAAGATTAATGGATTCATTAATTTTATTTTTGAAAATTTCTTAATTGTTTTTTGAGACCACTTGTAAAAGTTGTTTACCGTTTTGTTTCTATAATTGGTAGTAATTTGTGGGGAAATTTATTTTTAAACAATTTTTGTTTTTTGTATCCCATGGTTTTTACCCGAGAATTTTCGGGAAAATACAGTTTTTGTAGATTTCGGACAAATGACATCATTTTTAGTTTAAGTTTTGTTGAGGTTCAAAGTATAATATAAAACTTTTTTCAAAATTATTCTCAAAAATGAAAACATACCTTTTTTGCTGAAAGCAATCATTTTTTAAATTTTAAACTTCACCCTCCCCCCCCCCCTAATTTAAATCTTTCTTTCTCCCTCTTATAAAACGTAGGCGATGAAAGCACCCATCAAAAAAAATCCCATGATTTTGCCCTTTTTCCTGTCTTCAAAAAATTTTATCCATTTTTGGGTTCTGTGGCTTTGTGGTTTTTTTTGTAAGGTTTTGCGTGTGAAAAGTATATTTATTTTATTCAAAGTTGGATACAGATTAAATTTCAAGGCAAAAGTCAAAGTGATAAAGGAAATGTATTTCCGGTAAAAGAGATCTCCTTTATCCATTTCTCTCAAATAGTGTCCCCCACATAAGAGTATTGAATTTGGAGTGGAGTACTATTATTTTAACTTGTTTTTTGGGATAACCGAAAAAACAAAAAGTAAATATGGCGAAGAAAAATAATGTGAAATTTTGAGGGGGCAAATTTAATTTTATGCATACGTTTTTGCAAGAAAAATGTGGGATTATGAAAAAAAATAATTTTTTGCAAAAGTTATAAAACAAAGCATGTGAAAAACATGGATGAATTTATGTTTGTCACACAGGAAAGATAGTAATATTTGACTTTACATATTTCGATTACTATTATTATAAAAGTTTTGGCATTGAACTAAGATTGAGCCATTTTTCAGTGCCGAAAATTCTCCAAGAATGCCAGAGAATCGTCGACCTGGATCAGCACGGCCATGCCGTCGCCGAAAAAGACTTTCAAAAACTTCCTGCATGGATGAAGATGTTTTTCAAATTGATACGAATTACTATAATCCTGAACCAAAAATTTCTTCAACTCGAACAACTTCAAGATCTGATTATGGTTCATCAAATAGTGCAAATATAAGTCCAATGGATAAAAATCCTAATGGAATGGAGATTGGATCAATGCCAACCTCAAATCGTTCACCAAATCGACAACCATTAATTAATATGCAACAAATGAGAAGTTTTAATATTGATGGATCTGGAAAAATTGTTGATTGCGGATTTCATTATGGTCGAATTTCAACAAAACCTTTAACTCCCCGAATGTCTGGTTCTCGACGTGCAACATGCCCAGAAATTTGGTTAAGTCGTGAGCTTGAAAAGAAAGATGCAATAAATGTTGCGCTAAGGATTTATGGAGCTGAAACAGTTGGAAAAAAATCTTTGATTAAACAAATGTCGGCACATGCAGATATTTCAGGAAAATATGATGAAAGCTCAATTGGTAAGTTTTAATGTTTGCTTTTAAGAAATGTTTGCCTTTTGTAGTCAAAATTTAAATTTTTACAGTTAAGCTAAAATTTAAAGAAAAATAGACAAAAATTCTCAAGCTGTCATAATCCAAAAAAAACCTCTGAAACAAATGATGTCACAATCATCCTGTTGGTTTTAAATTCCATTTTTCGTCATAAAATAACGATTTACCTTAAATCTGTTTTTCCACCAAAAAAAGATCAAAATTTTTACGTAAAATATTGCAAAATTGTTTGCGTTAAATGATTACATTTGACATAGAAAATTATAATATTTTCAAAAAAGCACAAATAGCCTTAAAATGAGCTTAGAATATATTTGTCTTAACTTTACAATGGCATTATCTCAAGATAAATTAGTTAATCTCAATTTTTACGTGCTGTTTTTTATTCGACGTAAAAATTAAAGCATCTTAACATTCACGAAATAAAAAGTGACAATTTACTTAATACTTTTTAAAAATACAAATATCGATTTTTATTTATTATTTTTTAAACTTGGATTAACTAAATTGTCGCTTTCAATTTTGTAAATGTTAAGAGTTTTTTATAATTACGTAAGAAATATTTTTAAAAACAATAAATAAAAACTGAGATTAACTTTTGTAAAAAAAATTCCAATGTAGAGTTTTTTAAAAGAAAAATCGATATTTATAAAATTATTTTTTATAGGACCAGATGATTTACTTACACAATCACGAACAATTAATTTTATGATGAATGATAAAGAAATTGAATTGGATATTATTCATGGTTCTGGATTAGGGGTAATATTTTTAGAGATAAAAAATATATACAAATTTACAAGGTTTCTTCTTTTTTAGAAAGATTTATTTGATGAAGTTCCAACAATTTATATTATTATGTATTCGATTGATAATCGAGAATCCTTTGCAAAAGCCGCACAAACAATGTTTCGACTTTATGGAAATAAATCTCAGAAATTATCAGTTTTATTAGTTGGAAATAAAATTGATTTACAGCGAAAGCGAAAAGTTACATCAATTGGTAAATTTTTAACATTAGTCTCGTATAATTTTTGAAAAGTTTTAGAAGGAAAAATGTTATCAAAAATTTATAAATGCGGCTTCATTGAAGTTTCGGTACTTTTAACAATGAATATGGATTCAATTTGGAAAGAAATAATCCGAAAAATTCAACCATTTGCAAATGAATGTGAAAGAATTAATGAAAGACGTGAATCACGTGGAACTTTGAAAGCTCGAATTGTTGAACGTGGAAGAAGATTTGCAAAATCATGTGAAACGCTTGTAGCTAAAATTTTTTAAACTTATTTGTTTTATTTTCATTTTTCCCATTCCTAAATTTTAATTTTGGTGATTAATTCAAAAATTTTGATCATGTGTAAATAAAACGGTTATAAATTCCTTTAATACAAATTTAATTAACATATATATATAACTATTATCTAATGTTATAACAGAATATTTTTTAATTTTATCTTTTTCTTTAATGCTGCTGAAGTTTTTTTTTAAAATTTAAAAATTATGTGGTTACTTTCTTGCATAAAAACAATTTTAATTTCAAAAAGGAAACAAATGTTTGGCGAACTGACAAATGCTTTTTTGCGCAGCCAAGTTTTTTTTACAAAAAACTTTTTGTGATTTACACTGTAAATTAGTAAATCATTTACTAATTGCAAATAATTATTTACTTTTAATTTACAAATTAATTAATATATTGGAAGAATGGTTGTTGGAAGTTATCTTATTACGAGCACACATATGAGAATTAAAGATGAAAATGGAACAAAATATATTGGAATAAATGGCCTTCCACCAACTAAAGGTAATGTTTTTTTTATAAATATTCTAGCTATATAACATAATTTTAGGATGTCTTACACCATATTCTGCAAAAGAACGAGCTGAACTGGTTTTTCAACTTGTACCAAAGAAAATGAAAAAATTAATTCTTGTAAATTCGTCTTTATCCGAATTTGATACGATTCAAGCATGTGTTGAAGCTGCAGAAAAGTATTCGGATAATGTTATGGTTATTCCTTCGCTTTTGGCTTTATTGACTTTTGCACTAGGAGAGCTATCAAAATTTCGAAATCCACCGCCTAAAGAAGTTGTACTTATTGTAGTAATTACTACAAAATTTATTGATTTTATAATTTTACGCCGTGATCAAAATTTTGTTATGTATGTTGATGAATATGAACATTTTAAAACATTGAATGGGTCCAAAGAAAAGTTCCTTGAAATTTATAATTACTGCTATCCGCATTCAACGAATATTATCGTTCATAATACTGTACACAATATTGCAAAAGATATTCAAAATGAATATAATCCAGAAAATTGTTTTATTAAAGCATTCGAAAAATGGGGTTATATTCTTTTATTTGGTGGAATGTTAAGAGCGATGGATGATAGAGATGGATTTGATACAAGATATCATATTGAAAATTTTACACATGGATTTGAAACCACAGTTCGAAATCGACAAACTTTTAAACATGAAAAGCATATTTTGCTTCCAGCACGATCTTCTCTTCCTTGCAATATTTATGGATTTAATGGTGATCATCCTGAAAAGATTTTTGTAATTCAAAATATTCTTTCAAATGCTTTTTATATATATCATTTTTTAGATTTCTTATTCTTCAGAATTTTGCCAATTTAATAAAGAACTTATTTTGACAAAAAGAGATACAAGTAAATCTGCAATTTTCGCTTCTGGTTCATCAAAAGAAGTTATTGGATATATTGATGAAAGAGGAATTCCATATGTAAAAGATTCAAAAGCATTTATGAATCGAGAATTGCCAGAGAACACTAAAGCTGATGAACAAACTTCAAAGAAACAGGATTTTAATGAAAATAATCAAATTTCACGTGCTTCTGAAACGACAATATCATCTCAGCCTTTATCTTTGTTAGTCAATGATCCACCGCAAATTAGGTTTATATTTGATAATAATGTTTGTGCAATTGAAGTTGTACAAAATGGATCTTCAAAGTTTTTAACAGATTCTTCTGGTAAGTTTTTTAAACTGTCAATTTTTGTAATCCATTACCGTATCAACTTTTAGGTAGTATATGGACATCTTTGTATTTTTCAATGGCCGAAAGTATTGCAAAAATTGGTACAACAGCTAAAAGTCATTATTCATCATTCCCAAAACATGTTATTTACGGTAATCGTTTATAAATTTATTTTTCCAAAAAAAGCTTTTTTAGATGTCTTAGAAGTTATTGGAAAACCATTAAACGAAATAAGAATAAATCCAAAATGGGGCTTTAAATTGATCGACAAAGATGGAATTGTATATTTTTATATTAAAACGTTTTTTGGTCCACGACTTTTATCTCAAGAAATTATTTTTGCTGCATTTTTAAAATCAATGAAAATTCAAACTGAATCAAATTTCAATATGCAAATCAATGAAATTCATCTTTCAACCCATTTAGAATTAACAGAATCTCAAAAAAATATTTTTGTAAAAGCTGCTGCAAAGAGTAATATTGGAATTTTGTCGTTTAATATAATTTAAAAGTCATGAATAAAACACAATACTCTCAGTCTTTACATCTTTCTGATTTTCAAAGCACCTGTTTTATACACCCTAAAACACAATAATAAAAAAGGATAAAACTTTTACAAATACTTATCCAATTAATCTTTCATTTGCTGGTGAAACTGGAATGCCAGAATTTTATTTTATTGATTTAATGCACTATTATTTTTATCAATGTTATCGATTTCATGTAGAAGGTCCATTTCAACCTTATGAAAAAGAATTTAAATTTGCAAATTAAATTTCTTTTTTATTTGTTCTTTCTTTTTTTATTCTCTCACTCCTTTTTTTTTTTAGCTATTTATAATAAAAAAACAGTTTGTTTTACTTTTTGTTTTTTTATATCACAAATTTGTCAAAATATTATTTATATTGATTAAAATGTACGTACAAATTTCAAAAATTTTTACAAATTATTTAATTACCACTATTTGTAAAAACAATAATAGGTTTTTCTTCAACTTTTGATGGGGGAGGTGTAACCGATGCAGTTGCTGCAAAAACTGTTACACCTGCAACTAATGCAGCAACGGTAAAGAATTGGGCCATAATTCGATATCTCATATATTTTTGTGTTCCTTGTTTATCTCCCATTACAGAACGGCGAATCATTCCAAGAAGTGCCTGAAAAGCAGTAAACAGTTTAAAATTTAACAATAAAAGTTATTTGTTTTTTACAAGTGTAGTCAAACCCATTCCAAATATGACGGCAGGATTTGATGTAACATTTGACATAACTCCCGTTGAATGTGATCCACCTGCAGCTTTTCCGCTATTATATCCTATATCAGCTGGAATTGCTGGAATCTAAAATTTCAGAATTTTTGAGACCTTTCCTTTGAATTTCTTGAAGCACATACCCCTGTATATCGATCACGTTTCTTTGGTACATGTTCAGAATGTTCATGAATTTCAGGAATTTTTTTGCTATCCATATAAGCTTTTTTAATGCCAATTATTCCAAGTAATTTTTTACCAAAATAATCCATTTTTGACTTAAAATTAAATTATTAAAAAAAGAATACTAGTAAACGAGATAATTAGTGTTTGAAAACACTTTATAATTTTTTGGATTTAAAAAATTTAAAAAAAAGTAAACTTTATAAAAAATTAACATATTTACACTAAATTTATAGTAATCATTAAAAATAGATGCAATGGAAATTACTAACTATTAGTAGTTTATACACGTAAATAAATATAAATATAAACTATTAATGCACCATGAAATTTATTTATTTATTTAATATCTGCCCATGTTTTTACAACTTTTCCAGAAGCTTTATCAATATCCATTTGTCGACGCATTCGCCATTCAGAAGTATATCGAATTAAAATATATGAAAAAAATGCTGTAATAACTACAATACCTCTCATTCGATTATGCATAATTTTCATTGTTTGATTTCTAAAAATGTTTTCTGGAGACTCAATTTGTGAGAGGATATAAAAAATCCGGTTAATTTTGGCTCAAGATTTTTAAAGGAATAAACTTTTTTCAAAAATATTAAAATTTTAAAAGAAAGAGCTTACGGTACATATTCAGGAATTTCAGATTGAGTTTTGAAAACTCGAGTTAAAACAAGAAAATATTTTTGACTGGCTGTTGGTTTGACGCCAGTTAAAGGATCAGCTTCACGTCCAACACGTGAAGGCTGAATTCTGTCTTTGTATTGTGAAGCAAGGGTATGTGGAGGTAATGGTCCATGATTCAAGGGCTAAAAAATGTTTAATATGTGCAAAAAAGGTCTTTAGAGGTCTTACAACTTTTTTATCACCTTCTATAGTAGCGAAATCACCTTCACGTGGATGATCTTTAAATTCAGTATGAAGTCCAGGGCCATGGGATAAAGGCTAAAAATAATTTTTATAAATTATACAAAAAAAGCTAAACAAACTTCTTTTTTATCAGTTGCAAAAAAACGTCGATAACGAATTGCAGGAAGAATTGTTCGACGTGAAACTATTGTTGTTGCAACTTTTTGTGATGTCATTTTTAGAAATATGGCAAAAAAATATTGTTAAAAAAATCTGTAAATTAATAAATAATTATTACAGTAATCCAAGAACAAAAAAGTCAACCGAAAAATGAATAAAAAAGTTTTTAGCTAGCTTTTAAATAAGCAAAAAAAAGAACGCTTTCTTCAAAAACTTTCAAAATCAACGCAAAGAACGAACAAAAAAATGAAATTTTAAAAAAGAAGTGACCAAAAATTACACAATGTTTGAAGGTTTGGAATGTCTGAGAAAAAAGTGATGACTTAAAATTTCAATTTTAGCATCAAAAAATTATTTGTTTTTAAAACAAAATTATTAAAAAATAGATTTTTGTTTGTTAAAAACAACACTTAAAAGTTTTTTTGGTAAAAAATCGTTTTAACTCTTTTAAAGGTACACTTAAAAAATTTAAAAAATAAAACAGATTTTATCACATTCGTTTTACCCAAAAAATATGTAAAAATAGGCATGGCACCGGGTCGGGTAAGCCCGGAAATCCCCGGCCCCGGCCCGGCCCGGTACCGGGCCGGGGCTTGATTTTCACGATTTCTGAAAAAAACTATACAGGGGGGACCAAGGCAAAATTACTAAAAATTAAATTTTTACCCGGGCCGGGCCGGGCATTAAAAAAGTCGCCCCGATGCCATGCCTATGTAAAAATCGAAAAAAACTTTTTTCTTAACTATTTTTCAAAACCAAAGTCTTTGGTCCAAAGACTTGAACACTTTCAAACCAAAAACTATCACAAAAAATAACCAGCTGGCTTTCTTTCGTTTCATCGTCCAACAAAAAACGAGAAGGTTGTAAAAAAACAACAATTTCAAACGAAAAACAACAAACAAAAACAATGCAGAAATTTTAAAAGTTCAAAGATTATTTTAACGCTTCTTTCTCTTTTTGCCAACCGAATTGCAATAAGAAAGTTATTGCCATTGAAAATCGAGTACTGTACTTTTAAAGCATTCAATAATTTTTAACATAAGCACTATACGTTCAACATGGACCCGGCACGAAAATATTATGGCTGCTTTCAACGATGTTGTAGATATTGTGAAAACAAAGTTTTGTTAAAATTTCATAGGTTATTAATTTTTTTATGGGTTTTTATTTTTGCTTGACCTTATAAAACCTCTTAGGCAGCTTTAGAGACACTCCTGACAGGATAAGGATGTCTGGTTGCAAAGTTCTAACGTTTGCAAGATGTTGATCTATTTTGCCGAATATCTAAAAAAAGCATCAACTTTTTTTTAAACACTTATTTATTTGAATAATATTATTTTTTGAATTGAGGATAAGATTTAGAACAAAAATAGGGGCTCATATTTGATAAATGACGACAAAAATCGCGAATTTTTTCTACATTTGTTTTTCCAATATAATTACATGTAATTTCAGGTGATTTGTTCTATAAAGATGTCGACTGTATCAAAAAAGAAAATAAAAAATCGCTTAAATTTGTCTAAAAATAATGTAGCGTCTTCAGTAACAAAAGAAAAAAGCTTTATGATCGAGGAATGTCAAAAATCAACATCTCTTTTGCAAGGAAATACATCCATTACATCATCATTTACTTCTTCTGTTATTTTGCCAAAGAAAGCTGAACCATCTCCAACAATTGTAACTCAAAAATCTACTAAAGAACCATCAATGCTTAAGGATAGCAGGAAAAAACGAAATGATCTGCTAAAGTTAAGAAGAGAATATGCAAAGTTGTCCAACAAAAAGATTGCTTTTAAAAGTTTGTTTTACAATTTATTTTATATTTGTTATTTTTCTTTTTAGAGAAATTTCTAAGTGAAGAAATTTCAAGACCTTCTTCGGCTCCCCCAATTATTGTTAATGAATTGCTGCCTGCAGAAGATACCGTAGTACCGAGAAAAATTACATTCTCGTCGATTAATTCTGATTTAAAAGAAAAATATGGTTCTACAGCTCGAATATCGTTCTCTCCAAAGAAAAGAAGCAAAAGCGTTGACGAATGTATTCGTTTAAAAACTCAATCAAATTTGACAGAAAATCAATACAATGCTATTGCTAAAGAAGTTGGAATTTTACCTTCATTATCGACGGTGAAGAGGAAAGAAAACAATATTTTTAATGAAAGCTTTAAATCAGTTTCTACTTATAATCGTGTTTCATCAATAATTATTAATGCTGTAGAAAGCTGCAAATATGAGTTACCTGAAAAAGTAGAAATCGTAAAACTTGGTGATAAAGGTCTGAAATGTTTTTTTTTTGCGTTATTTTTTAGTAAGAAAACTTTTAGGTGGCGCTGATTCCAAGGAAGCGTTTTATATTGTTGACATACCGAACCCCTTATCTCCATCAAATTTAAGAATTATAAGTTCAAAACAGTGTGACGAAAATGAAGAAAATTTAAGACCAATTGGTGAAGAATTTGATAAAGCTATTTTTCAACTTAAAAATGGTGTAATGACAGCAAAAGGATTTAAAACGTTTGAATTGTAAGTTATTTCATTTATTGCGTGTATTTAATTAGTTTGCTTGTTACAGTGTCAAGTCTGGAGACAACAAATGTAGAAAAAATTCGCGATTTTTGTCGTCATTTATCAAATATGAGCCCCTATTTTTGTTCTAAATCTTATCCTCAATTCAAAAATTAATATTATTCAAATAAATAAGTGTTTAAAAAAAAGTTGATGCTTTTTTTAGATATTCGGCAAAATAGATCAACATCTTGCAAACGTTAGAACTTTGCAACCAGACATCCTTATCCTGTCAGGAGTGTCTCTAAAGCTGCCTAAGAGGTTTTATAAGGTCAAGCAAAAATAAAAACCCATAAAAAAAATTAATAACCTATGAAATTTTAACAAAACTTTGTTTTCACAATATCTACAACATCGTTGAAAGCAGCCATAATATTTTCGTGCCGGGTCCATGTTGAACGTATAGTGCATAAGTGATTTATTACAAAATATAATTAACAAGTAATTTACAAACCCCTGATGTTATCAGAAAACAACAAAAAGTATAGATATTAAAATTATTTCCTCCGTTTGCTGCCACCTGGCATACCCATTCCACCAGCACCACCACCAAGTCCAGCCATACCACCCATACTTTGAAGTTGTTTCATCATTTCTGTTAAACCACCTTGACCGCCAATTTGTTGAAGCATTCGAGGATCCATCATTTTTGACATTTGTTGATTTAATTTTTGCATTTGTGATGGATTAAGATTTGGTGTTGCCATTGGATTTCCATTAAATAAGCCTTTGATAGATCCAACTTTCTTAACCAATTCAGCAAATTTCTTGTATTGAGTTATTACAGTTTTTACTTCATCAATTGATGTTCCACTACCATTTGCAACTCGTTTAATTCTGTTCGGTTCTTTTGTAAAAAGTTGGTCACCTTTGATATGATCAAGTTCAGATTCTGCCATACTATCCATAATAATCATCATCTTTTTGAAAGCTTTTGTTGCATCTTCTTCACTTCCTTTTGGAAGAAAATCTGAACCAAAACCGGGAATCATACTCTAAAAATAAAGGATTTATATTGCAAAATAAAGCAAAAGACCAGAGAATAAGAACCGCATGAATGCAAATGCCCTTATAAACCGTATCAAAAAAACATACCATAATCTGCCCTATCGGACCCATTTTCATCATATTTTGGAATTGTTCATACATATCTCTCAAAGTGAATACACCCTTTTTAAATTTATGCATCAATTCTTCTTGTTTTTCTAATCCCATTTCAGAAACCTTTTCAACCAATCCTTCAACATCACCCATTCCAAGTAATTTTTGAACAAATGGTTTAACCTTGAATGGTTCAAAATCATCAATATGTTCTCCAGTACCAATAAATATAATAGGTGATTTTGTTGCTGCAACTGCAGAAAGTGCTCCACCACCTTTTGCATGACTGTCTAATTTTGTAATAATAACAGATCCAACATCAATCGTTTGATGGAATGCTTTAGCTTGAGCTTCACAAGCTTGTCCAATTGCAGCATCAATAACAAAAATAATATTATTTGGTTTAACAGCATTTGAAACCTGTAACATTTCTTCAAATAGCGATGCTTCTTGTTTATGCCGACCAGATGTATCAACAATAATAACTTCAAAACCATCTTCTTTAAATTTTTGAACACCTTGTGAAGCAATAATTACAGGATCAACTTCCTAAAATTAAAATATAAATACAATATTCCAAAAAAGATAACAATACCGAGTAACTTCCGTAGAAAGGAATTCGAGCTTTTGTTGCATTTTGTTTCAATTGATCAAAAGCACCAGCTCGAAATGTATCAGCACAAACTAAACAAGTTTTAAAACCTTTCTTTTGATAATAATATGCAAGCTAAAAAACATTACAGTATACACAATTTTTAAAATATAAAATCTACACCTTTGTGCAAGTTGTTGTTTTACCAGAACCTTGAAGCCCAACAAACATAATAATATTTGGTTTTCCTTTTAATGGTTGAAATGGCTCTACTTCAGGATCAACGAGTTTAACCAATTCTGTAAACACTGTTCGATGAATCAATCTTCTTTTATTCACACCACCAGTCATATCATCAAAATTTAATGCTTTTCTAAAATATTAAAACATTTTTAATATTTGTTTATATTAAAAAAACATACTTGACATTATCTCGTAATACTTTAACTAATTTAACATTTACATCTGCTTCAATTAAAGCTCCGCATACTTCTTTTAACATTAAATTTAATTCATCTTCATTAATAATTGTTGCTTGTCCAAGTTTGCCAATGGCAGTTCGGATTCGACGTCCAAGATCCGCGAGAACCATTTTTAAAGTAAATTAACTTTGTTGATAAAAATAATAAATTAGCAAAATTTTAGAAAATTGCAGTTTGAAAAAAAAATGTGTCGTTGCAAAATGATTGGCATCGATTGACACATTGCCAAAGAGCTTTGCATTGATGCTGACAAAGTTTCGCGAAAATTCAGAAGAATCAACGTACTTTTGAAGTTCGTTTTTTATTACCGAAATACTTTTAAACAAACTGTAAACAATAATATCGTGAAGCTTCCTAGTCACATAGTTAAAAAGATATATAAAATACTTGTTAGATAAAGTTGCGTTCTTATCCATATACATATCGTAATCCATGCAACAACAAATTGTTTTATTTTTACAATTTTATAATAATATAATAATAAAGTTGTAATAAAAAAAATCTTTTTTGGTTTCGGTATGTATATGTAGCCAGTGGCAGGAAACACTTTTTTCATTTTTTTCTTCGCCATTTTTTTCGTTACAGTATGAAAAACAGAATTACCTGTTACGAACTAAAAATCGAACTTGCTAGACTCAGTTTTTTACGCTGATACCAAATATGCCGTTTTAGATGAAATTTTTCCACGTGCCAAAAATGCCCAGTCATTGTAACGTCTGTATTGCAAAAAAAAGGAAGTTTCTTTTTTATTTTTTTGATATGCGGTAGAAAATTAAGTTCTGAATCCGATGGTTTTTGTCACAACTGAACGGAACCGAGCGAAAAAAGTTACAGCGATCACAGAGCTAAATTTGGATAAGGGGCTGTCCAGATATGACGTCTCAGGGGCGGAGGGGTAAATAACCGTACCGCCTTTAATGTGCGGCAAAAAGTGCCTTTGATGTGAGGGGGTAAAACGAAAATACGTATGACGTCATATCTGGACAGCCCCTAATCAGAGCAAAAAAACAAAGGAAGAAATATTTTTGGGGACGCGTTCTGCAAAAAAGAAATGAAAATGCATTGTTGCTTTGCACAAAATGAAATGAAAAAAAATGTCCTGTTTTTTCTTCATTGACAAAAAATTTTTGCGTTGTCGAATTTTCAGATGCCATCTTTGGCGCTTCAAAAAATTTTTTTTAACTTTTTGTTTTTATTTTCGGTTTATTCAGGGTCGAAATTACAAGAACCACGAAACAATAATTTATTTTCTCGATTTTTATTTTTTATTTCATTTTATTATTTCTCATTTAATTACAAACAAAATTTAAAAAAAGATAAAGTTATCAGGTGGTATAAAAATACTTAAATTCAAGATTGTGGTGATAATGATGATTTTGTTGCTTTAATAATATTTGCAATTGTTGTATGAGCAGCAGCATGGATTGTGGTGGCTGCAGGAGCAGTAGCAGGATAATCATTCTCATCATATTCATCAAAAAGACCTCCAATAACATTAAATGCAAAAAGTGAGCATGGAATAGAAACACCAATACAAATAATTAAAAGAATAATTATTCCAGTCCAAATACCACATTTAACACGCTTAACATATTTGATTCGACGTTTATTGAGATAATCTTTTTTATCAGCTTCTAAAGCTTTTTTTGCTGCTGCAACTGAAAGTTCTTGTTCATCAACGGTTGGTTGTTTGATTTCACTTTGCACTTTTGACATATTACTTTGTAAATCCTATAAAAACAGAAAATGAAAAGCTATCATAAATCCCAAAAGATAAAAACTTACTTCATCTTCAGTTCTTGCACCTCTTTTTTTATCACGTGAACGTTTTTTACTAGCTTTTCCACTTCCACTTTTATCAGATTTTCCACTTTTTACTTCACTTTTTAAATCACTTTTAATTTCAGATTTTCCACCACCATCTGCTAAAGGTGTTTCTGCTGCAGGTGTTGCAGCTGGAGGTGGTGGAGGATTATTGTTTCCTCCAAATGCTGGAACTTCATATTGATTGTTATTTTCACCAGGTGGTGGAGGTGGTGGTGCTAAAAAAAGGAATAATGTATAAAAAAAGGCCAAATATTTAAATTTATACATACCTCCCATATTAACAATTGGTTCATATTGATCTGCCCCACTGAAAAAAAGAAAGTGATGAATTAATGACGAAAAAAACAGCTATGATATATAATAATATTAAAATTTGGTGACGGCGATGATTTCAGTGACGAAAACGAAATCGTCTTGTCAAGATGACGTTACAGTAACGAATTTTTGGAACATCCGATAATTTTTACTTTCTGGTTTTTAAATTTGTTTGAACTCTTCAAAATTGTTTCCTAATTTTTAGCTCTTTAAATAAAAGGTTTCATAAATAAAAAAACAACAAAATATCATTAAGAAATATCGGGATTATCGAAAATTCGTTACCGTAACGTTACTGTGATAATATGATTCACTTTCGTTTTTGTCACTGAAATCATCGCCGTCACTCTTTTTTTTATCAATGCTTTGTTCCATCACCGTAACTGTGATTTTTTTTCCATTTTTTTCAATGAGATTTTTAATCTTACTGCTGTAGTGTCGAATTTCTCACAGATCAATGATGAATTCACCACTGGTTTTTTCCAGTGCGGGCTATAACTAAATCTCGAAAACATGGGAACCTTGTGAATCAAAAATGATTTTGCAAACCAATAATTTTTTTTGACTCAAATGAGCGACCGCGTAAAAAATCTATTTTTCTTAATCTTAAGAAAATTCGATAAACTCAAAGTTATGGCATAGTCGTTGGTTACTTACGCATAATTACGTAATCGTCGGGAAGCTATAAATTGTGATACTTCTGACTCAGGTACTTTATCATTTTGTTGTCTTTGGAACTCAAATGGATTCTAAAAAAAAAACGTTTTATTAAAGTTAACAAATGTTTTTTATTTTTAGTTTTACTTGTAAAACAAATCTTGAAGCATGATTAATCTGTTTCTGTTTTTGAGTTAACCAAGATTTTTGAAAACTTTTATTAAATGAATCAGATAAAGCTTCGGTTGAATTTTCATAAGCAGAAACATGAAAAGAAAGTGTGCTATCATTTTTGGCAGAATTTGAGAAGCTTTCATTTTTCCAACATTTTTCAACTTCACTTTCATCAAAATTTGTTTCAAAGTTTGACATTTTTGAACCAAAATCGCTTTTTTGCCATGCTCGTAATTTCCCTTTTTCTTCAAAATTGTTAGATGCTGTGAAATCTTGTAATTTTAAATATTGCTGCAGTCCTACGATGTTTTCCCCCCGAATCAAAAAATTTCCTTTTTAATATACACCTGCCCAAGAAAGAAAGTATACCTTAAATTTTTTTGAAAACAAAAACTTAGATTTCCTCAAAATTTAATTTTGTTAAATCTTAGGACTGCAAGATATTTTATATTAACCAAAATGTTGATTGCTGTATTTTTTGCAGTCAGATTGAAAATCGGATGCTGTAAAAAATTGGGAAGTTTTGTTTAAATTCTGATTTGAATATTGTCCATTTTGGTCAACATCAGAAAAAGATTTGCTTTTAACAACCAAAAGATTATTCTTTGTTGCCATCTAGAAAAAAAAACTCATTTTTAGTTCAAAAAGCAAAAATTTTTGCGACTTGTTTTCATTCGTTAGAAAAAAAGCAAAACGCAAAACAAAATATAAATTCAATCAAAATTAACTCATATCAATTATAATGATAAATAAAAATTAATTTGAAAAAACTTTAAAATGCTTTTTTTCAAATTTAATGTAAAAAGTCAAAAAAGAAGATAGATATCACAAACAAAAAGATGTCTTTTTTTACAGTAATTCGATCGCTCTTTTTCATACGGATTTCTCAAAATCAAAAAGTGATTTCTTTTCTAAAAGAAAGAGTGGTTTTTGATTGCACATGTATTAATTTTAAACACGCCTCTTTTTTGGAAGTAACAAAAATGATAGGCGTGTCACAAAAAAAGTTGTTTGATTTGATTCATGGCCGAAATTTCATCATATGATATTTCTCATGACAAATATCTCAATTTGAAAATCTTTTCAGACATAAAACATTTTTTTCGCAGAATGAAAACATTTTTTAGCTTTTTGTTTTCGCCGTTATAATAACGAAAAAATCTTGAATAAAATCAAAAAACGAAAACAGCAGCTAAACATGATTTTTTTCGAGCTACGCATTCTTATTTTTTTGTGACACCAAAAGCTAAAAAAAAGTGTTATGTCTGGAAAGATTTGCAAATTGAAATTTTTGTCATGCGAAATATCGTGTGATGAAATTTTAGCCATGAATCAAATCAAACAAATTTTTTGTATGAAACACGTTTATGTTTTTTAACATCGAAAAAAGAGGCGTTTTTAAAAATAATATTCAAACGCATGCAAAAAATCTTTCTTTTTAAAATACAGTAGCGTTCAAAAGTTTTGAGACAAAACGTTTTTTCACGATAATTTTTTTTTATGCAGAGGAGTTTTGTGAACCCCTACCATGTTTTGAAGCCCTATCCACGGCCTATCGAAAAAACACATCCTTAGGCCCTGAGAGTTCTCTCACGAAAATTTTCGAATTTTTAAAAAAAATTTGGTGTTCAAAAGTTTTGAGACAAAGATTTTTCTCTTGGAAAAAATTGTTATTTCAGCTATTTTTTATGTTAAAACAGTTGTATTACATTTTTAACATCAATATTTAACATATTTAGGGCACTGGGTAACTTTGGTTTTTATCGCTGCTGAAAAATCTCACACAAAAAATAGATAATGAATTACTGTAACTGCAAGGGCAGAACGATCTCACATGATTAATTTCTTTCACTTCTTAATCATGTGAGATGCCACTTCATAAAATATGAGCAAATGAAAAAAATTAAATGAATAAATTTATTTCATTCAAAAAGATTTTTCTTTGGCAAACACAAAAAAGATATATATGCAAATTTGTAGATCAGGGTAAAATGATTATGAGATAAAGATGATAAGGCTACAATATTAAAGTGGATAGAAATTTACAAAACAAATCGCATAAAAAGTAATTACATTTAAAGTAAAAAAATACTGAAATAAATACACAGAATCATTATACAAATAAATGATCATCGTCTGCTGCTTCGACGTAACGACGCGGAAGCAGATCGAAGTTTTTTGGGGCTTAATGGTGGAGTTTTCGGAGTGGCTTTTTTAGCATCTGTTGTAGGACGATTTGTTGAGTTATTTGGAGGCGATCGAATATTAATTGAAATTTTGATAGGTTTTATTGCAATTTTTACAGGAGAAACAGTAGGATTCTCAATTCGTCTTTTTGGTGTTGCTGATTCATTAAAAAGCTGTCTTCGAGCTACAGCTCTTCCAGTCTTTTTTGAAGTTGATTTTGGAGATTTTATTGCAGAAGCTAAAACCTTTTTTGGAGTTTGAGATTTAATAGATTTTCCTGGAGTTTTGCTAATAATAATATTTTTCTTTGGAGAAATTGCTTTTGGAGTTTTTATTTCTTTTATTGGCGAAAGTGATTCCTTCTTTTGTGCTTCCATATTTTCTCGCTTCAATTCACTCAAACTTTTTCTTGGATTTATTTTCTTTTTTATTGGTGATAAATAACTTTCTACAGTACGCTGCTTTGGAGTTTTTGATACATATTTTCGTTTAATATTTGCTTCATTCTTTGCTTTACAATCATCACAAAACCATTCAGCAACTGGATCATCTGTTAATCCAACACAAACAAAATGAAACCATTCAAAGTGACATCCTTCACCATCACATGCAACCATTCTTCCAAATGCAACCTGATAAATTGCATTTATTTGTAAGTAAAAAAAAGCACCATTGTTAACATCAAAAAATTACTAACAGATACATAAAAAAACCTACTCTTTGACAATAACAATATCGTGGTTCAGATGGATCAGCAACAAATTCAGGAGCAACAGGAGGTGCTTCAACTTCTACACTATCTCTAACTTTTCCTTCTCCTAAAAAAACATTTATTTATCATAATTCCAGCCTTCAAAAAACATACGTTGAGGACCATGAGCATTTCTTCGCTTCTTTTTTCTCCTTCTTCTTGTTAAAACTGCCAATCTTGCTAAAGATGAATCACTCGATTTTGCACGTTCTTTATTATCATAATATCTTTGAAGTTTTACATCAAATTCATTCACTTCTTTATCAACATTATCATAAGCTTCTTTACAAACTTCTATCTTTTCTTTTTGAACTTCAATTGCTTTTTTATGGAGCTTCTAAAATATTTTACTATTAACAAAACTTTAAAAACCACCAAAAATAATCTTACAAAAACTTCATCCATTCCATTTTTAATATTAACTTTATTTCTTCGATTTTCTTTTATTTTTTGTTTAAAAGCCTCAAGAAAATCGCTAACATTTTGATGAACTTGAATATCAAGTTCTTGAATCCTTTGATTTGCTTCTACAATAATAGAATGGGCTTTTTCAACATTTTGAGCAGCAGTTTCAATATCATGGGACATAGTTTTTTAAAATTAATAGCAACCTTTAACAAACATAATTTACAAAATTCAACATTGACATTTGCAATTTGCCGCCCTTTTAATGATTTTTGGCATGTTGCCTAGTTTGATATGATTTCGTATTAAGAGCCATTTAATTAAAAAATTGTAAGTGCTAAATAAAACTCAAATTTTTCTGCTGGTTTAACGTAATTTAAACAGTTTTTGTAAAGGTTTAGTTAAATTGTAAGTACAGAAGTAACAAATAATTGATATAATTACACATATATGTTAATTAATTGTTTGTAAAATTAACGTGTTTAATTAATATGGTGACAAATGCAGAAACTAGTTTTTTAATAAATGCTTTGAAAAGCTTTGATTCTGATAGTGAACGTATTGTTTTTTCTCCGCTATCTGTCATGAATGTTCTTGGTGTAATTTTTGTGGTTAACCAAAACATATGATAGCATTTCTGTAATCTAAGCATGTAAGCTTATTGTTTTTAAACTACCATGCAAAGAAAATTTTAACATTGAATAAATGTAACACAAAACAGAAATATTGAAATTTGTAATTTGTAGAACTTCAATTTTAAGTTGAATCTCTGTTTATTGTTGTTAAATTACGAGAATTTTATTTTTCATACTCTAACGAAAAAAAAGGAAAAAATTGCTGGTTTGTTTGTATTAAAATCAAATATCATTTTGACGAAAAGTAGTTGTTAGCCCACACGAATGGGTACTTTTAATTATCTATATAATTCGTGTTGCCAAGTGTTTTTATTATAGGGCAAATACAGTACTAAAATTTTTTATTTTCAGCTTTTACTTTTTGTTATTAACCTGTTATTATAAACGTCTAAAATTTTCTTATTCTGAAAAAAGTTTTATTTATTACTACAAAATATTTTGAAGTTGTAATATTTTGAATTAATTTGACACTATGGAGGAGACTGCTACAGTAATATACAACAATCAAAGCTATCAAGCTTTGGTAGAAGGATATGGAAATGTTGAATGTCATGCTTGGGGAAAATTATTTTACGCTGAAAATTTGATGACATGTTTCATATTTCAACTACCATTTTTTCTTGAAACTATTGGCTTTGGATATATTACTTCATTTCTTAGTACTTTAGTCTTGAGAATTTCAATTTTTGGGGGAATTAAAGAAAATTATAAATTTTTTATTTTTAATCAAGCTTTTTTTGATTTAATTTCTTCATGTGAATTTATTTGTGAAAAGCCGTCACATACATGGTTTATAAAAGCAAATGAAAAAATGGCTTCAGAACAATGGAATCAAGGCGGTTGCTTTTTTTTATACCGCATACAGTGTAGACAATAATCCTCCGCCATCTATAAAACGTTTGATTACTTTTTTATCTAGAGAAGTTAACAACAAAATACAGTATCCCGTTATATTCATTTTATCGTTTTCAAGATTTTTGGCTGTTTTTTGTCCAAATTTTTATAACCGATATTTTACTTCTTTTAAAATTGTTATTTTTTTGATAATTTACAACTTTTTAAGTATTGTTTTTTTAAGTGCTGTGGAAATTTACCATAATATTGTAAATATATTTTTGTTCCCCAAATGTGAAGCATTATACTGTACCGAAATTGCTGGGATTCAAAGCTGTCAAAAAAATAATTTGACAGCTTGCAAATTATCTGGGATATTACGACCCGGTGCATTAATTAGTATTTCTTCGACTTTAAGTTTTGTTCCAATACTTTTATGGATGATATTAACTATATTCTGTACCTTCTCATTAATTACTAAACTTATTTGCCATGCAAAAAAGCATAAAAACCAAAAAACTAATTTATCTTCAACAAAAATCGTTTCCGTTCTTGCATTTCAAACTATTATAAATTTAATGCTATTTTTGGTAGTATTTAGCTATGAATTTCTGCACCTATATATTTCTATTATTGGAATTAGTCTTGGTAGTAATTTTCAATTAATTAAATTAGGTAAATTCCCACTTTGGATTTCGCTTTTAAATAATAATCCTAAGGTTGTAAATATTATAAGAGTATTTTTTGATTCTGCTACTGTTTTATTAGTTTTAACTGGCTACTATTAAAGTTTTTTAAAATGGTCATTGTAATTTTACCCAAAAGATTGAAAAATGCTGCAAAACTGAATAATTCGTCAACTTCTGTTATTATTTTGTCGACAAATATTAATAAATAATTCTAAAAATTGTGTTTGTATCGTTTTCAATACTCCGTAATAAATTTAATGATAACTTTTTTCGCGTTATATAAATTTAATTTTTCGAATGTAGTCTATATTCGAAAATAATGTACAGAACAAAAAAATAAAGAGCTGAGAAAGAGGCCAAGGAAAGCAATCGTTGTTGATTAAGGCGAAAGTTAAGCACTATTATCATAGGTATAATAGTTAAAAATGCATCGTTTGTTTTTTGTCACATTTTTGTGTTTGATGGTCCGTCTACCTTTAATTATCTACAATTTGCGTTACCAAGTGTTTTTATTATAGGGCAAATGTAGTACTAAGTTTCTTGTTTTCAGCTTTTACTTTTTGTTATTAATCTGTTATTTAAAACATCTACGTGTACGATTGATTGTGGGGTGGACTCCATCCCTTAATCAATCGTGGAACCAAAAGTTTTTTATTTAATCTTTTCTCGTTTCCTGCATTGATTTTCTTTTATTTTTTGTTTAAAAGCTTAAATAAAATCGTTAACTTGATATGATGAACTTTAATATCAAGTTCTTGAATCCTTTGATTTGCTTCTACAATAATAGAATGGGCTTTTTCAACATTTTGAGCAGAAGTTTCAATATCACTCGTTAAAAAATTGTGCATAAGTGCTAAACAAAACTCAAATTTTTCTGCTGGTTTAACGTAATTTGAACAGTTTTGTAAAGGTTTAGTTAAATTATAAGTACAAAAGTAACAAATAATTGATATAATTGCATCCATATCTGCCAAATCTTTTTGAAAAAAAAATATTGCATTCTTCTTATTTCACATTTTGCGCGAGTTGATTCGGGTAATTGAATCAGATGGAAATATGCAGGATAAAAAGATAAGATGTAGCTGCAAAAAATAGAACCATATTTTTTTACTGCTGTTATTTTTTTATGAAACGACTAGTTTTACCATTTACGAGAACACCGACGTTTTAAAACGTCGGTGTTCTCGTTAAAACGCGTTTTTACTCTTTAAAAGTTATTTATTTTCTCCCTGAAAAAACATTTAAGGGTATTGATTAATTTTATGTAAAAAAATGGTGAAATATTTTAAAAATAGTAATTAAAGATTCTTAATGAAGTAAGTAATATTTATAAATATCCAAAATCCAATTAATACGAAAAATTTGATGCCCAAAAGAGAAAATGATGAAATGTCCACTAAAATTTTCGAAATGAGTTTGGATACAACATTTTATTTTTTGCTTTTAACTTGCTCTCTTTTTCCTAATAATACAAATAACAGATTTGAACAATCCCAAATCACTCGCATTATTTTAAAACTTAATTTTTTAGAACAGCAATTCATCACACTGCAATTTTAATTTTATTTATTTGTATTATTTTTATCGCTTATAACAGTTGGCACAACAATCCCCCACTAAAAAGAAAATGCAAAAGTTTTGGATTTCAAACAAAAGAAAGTTCTTTGGCACATTTGATATTAGATAATTTAACGGGAATCGAAATTGGTGGAGCTGTACATAATCCATTTTGTTTAAATACAATAAATATTGATTTTACAAATGAATCTTCTACCCGTTATAAACAATATGAAAAAAAGTTTTCTGGTGGAACTTATTTGGAAGTTGATGTTGCGGCTCCAGGAGATAAGCTACCATTTTTAAATGAATCATATGATTTTGTAATTTCGTCACATACAATTGAACATTTTTATGATCCAATTAAAACAATTGAAGAATGGTTAAGAGTTACAAAAAAGGGTGGATATGTATTTATGATTATTCCACATACCTGGAGAGGGGGGTCAGATTTTTTGATCCGAGGTCCGGTCCCCCTCGTCATGCTGGGCGAATTTTGCGAGCTCGACTTTGGTATATGTTAAAAATTTTTCGGCGGCCCTTCGGGCCGCCGAATTTCCCTTAAATCGTAAGGGTCCCCCCTTAGCGTATATTTATGGTTCTAATTTTTTCATTTTTCCAAAGAGTCCCCCCTTTGCGTATATTTTTGGCGACCTTTTTTTTAGACATCGATTTTTTTTCACCCACCATTTTCTCTATTTTATTTTTTAAGAGGCTTTTTCTATATTATCTTTGACGGGTGTTTGTTTTTTTTTGTTGCATCCTTCAATTTATAATATAATATAATATTTTGCTTTGTTACTTCACTTGTGTCATATCTTTTTTTATTCATTGGTCATATATTAGTTACATTTGCTACTTATTTTATTTTTATTTCGAAAAAATTAAAGTTGAACAGTTAAAAATATTAAAACATGAAATGAAATTACTTAATATTTTATTTGTTACGATTATTATTTTAATTACTATTAAAAGCATGGTAGCATGGCAGGGAGCTAACGGTAACTTGTTTTTAAGAGTATTTTGTATTGGTGTCAAACAAAAATCCATCCTTGTTGAAACATCTGAAGATATGAAAATCAAGCTTTATGCTTTAAAACGTATTTTTGATACTCATTGGGCTGCAACTCAGGAATCTGCGCTGAAAGCAATTGTTCAAACTTATGTTTGCATGTGGAAAACTCTCTCCACTTTGGCATAACTTTGAAATCCTAAATCCCACAACCATCAATGTCGATTTGGGAAGAAATAAACTTAATTTTCCCAAATGCAAATGAAAAGCATAAGCAGCTGACCGAGCGATTGAAAATCAATTTCCCCAAACTTGGAGTTCAACTTCATGATTTTTTTGAAAGTGTTGCAGTTGAATTTGGTTATGAAAATTTTAAAGATTGGACCCAACTTCCAGCGGAAGTATTTTACAACAAAATCTTGCAAAAACAAGCTGCAAGTGTACTTAGCAGTGATGCAGAGCGCGGTTTCTCCATACTTTTTCATTTTTTTGGATAAAAGAAGAAGCTGTATGTTGTTTGAAACTATTGCCATTAAAACATTTTGATTGTCAAAAGTATTTAATTGATTGGAAAGCAAGAGGACATTTAGAAAGTGATGCTCAAAATCCTCGTGGACCTGATTATCCAAGATATGGCGCTGAAGACGAGGAAGATGATCCAATCCATGCAAGATTGGTTTATAATGAATACACGAAAGAAATGTGGGAAAAGTGAGATACCATTTTCATTAAAAACCTTATTGAAACTTAAATTCTGTAATAATTTTTTCTCACTTATATTTTTACTCTTTTCTATATGTTAAAAAGTGTAGTCAATAAAAAAATTTTATTACTTATATGTAGCAACCACCAACCAAATTTTTTTGTATGGAAAAAAAACATCGTTTTTGTCCATACAAAAAATGAAAGGAAAATCGGCCCCAGTCATCTCGTTTACTTGTCCGAGTGGCAGACGGCGCTTGCTTGCGTGCATGAGATTGAAAGATCGACTCCGCGCAAGGGATAAAAAAATTAATTGAATTAGATTTTATTGAGTTGCACTAAAAAAGCACATGTTTATTTAAAAAAATTAAATAATAAATAAAATTAATGTGAATTGCTTTAAATAGAGTTTTTGGATGGTAAAGATAAACTAAAAAAGCAAATTTTAGTTTTCAAAACTAACCAAATTAATGTTTTGATTATAAACTCAAAAACAGTTTTTAAGTATAGAATTTTTTTTTTGTACGAACTTTATTGATGTAACAAATTTGTGGAATACCAAAATATAATTGTTTTTAAATATTTTTTCTGTTAAACGTTTTTTTTCGTTCAAGCTTTATGTGAAAGCGAAAGCAGTCTGGATAAAAAAATAAAAGTCTAACGTTATAATTTCATTTGTACATTTTATGTGCAAAGAGCATGTGAGGATTCTTTTTTATTCTGTATTTATCATTTTATTTTTATTGAAATGTTACAATTATTTAATTCTGATCAGGACTCTGATAGTGTTCGTAAAAATGATTGGGCGCATTCGGTAGTGAATCTGAAAAGAAAAAAGCAGTTGTAGATAATCTTCGATATCACAAATTAATTTTAAAAACAACTTCTTCCAATTCCAAGCTTTTTACAGTCACATCTGGTGGTCAAGCCCAAACCCTCAGCACATTTATTGAAAATTTATCAGCATTGATTACAACAGCAAATCAGAATACCACGGAAGATGATGATCAGGATCATAATGAATATTAACAAAAAAAGTTCACTTTAACTTTAACTTTTAATATTGTATATCATAGACAACTGTATTGAATATATATTATTTTGTAAAGAAATTATAACCAAGATTTTTATAAAAAAGAATATTTTTATAGTTTGTAACAAACATTAATACATCAAACTATAATCGAAGACTAACATTTACCATCCAAAAACTCTATTTAAAGCAATTCACATTAATTTTATTTATTATTTAATTTTTTTAAATAAACATGTGCTTTTTTAGTGCAACTCAATAAAATCTAATTCAATTAATTTTTTTATCCCTTGCGCGGAGTCGATCTTTCACTCTCATGCACGCAAGCAAGCGCCGTCTGCCACTCGGACAAGTAAACGAGATGACTGGGGCCGATTTTCCTTTCATTTTTTGTATGGACAAAAACGATGTTTTTTTTCCATACAAAAAAATTTGGTTGGTGGTTGCTACTTATATGCATTCTTGCTTCTTTTTTAGTTTTCCGTTTAAATTTTTTTTTTCTCATGCATGAGCTCATGCGTTTGAAAAATTTTGCAGCTATTATGTTCAATGATTTTAATAAATTATAGTGTTAAAGTGTTTTAAGCATGCATTTAAATATGGAAATTGTAGTATAAAGAGTAAAAACCAAATATTTGTGAAGTTTATTTAAGAATTTTGAATACTTTATGTGCTAAAATTTTCATCCAAAATTCTGAATTTTTAACGTACTCCCCCCTTTGCCCGTTTTTTTTCCGACCGGCTTCGCCGGTCGGTTGGTCGGTGGGGTCAGATTTCTGACCCCCTCTTCCGGTATGTTATTCCACATAAAGAACGTACATATGATAGATTTAAAAATCGTACAACTCTGAATGAATTAATTTTAAGACACAAAAATCCTGATCCAAAATTGATCAATTCTGATTCACATCATAATATATGGATTACAGAAGATGTAATAGAACTTTGCAAATATCAAAAATGGAAAATTTATGCAACATTGGATACAGATGATAAAGCAGAAAATGGTTTTACAATTGTTATACAAAAAACATAAATTGTAAAAAAAAGCTTTAATAAATTTTCGATGAAAGTTTTCGATTATTTTAAATAAAAAAAACCGTATTTTTCTGGCATATAAAATAGAAAGAAGTCTCATTTCATCAAAAACTGTTACGTTTCAAACAGGCAGAAATCTTCCCGATTCTTTGTCGCAAAATTAGGCACCTACTAAAATGCGGTAGTTGATTTACCTTATTCTTAATGAAAAAACCGTATTTTTCAGGCATGTTGATTTGCCTACCGCTACCGCATTTTAGTAGGTGCAGCAAAATTAAAAGTATTTGCATTTATTAAAATCACTAAAAATAAGCCAAAAGCTTAAAGCAGCCATAAAAAACTGAATAAATAAAACCACCAAAATTTGAAAGAGTTTTTTTATTGTTTTCATTGTTTTTTTTGAGCAATTTTTTGTTAATCTTTTTGCCATTTTGTTATACAGTTTCGAGGGGTTTCAATGTTTTTGCTGCATGTGGGACAGATTTTGAAAGCACATCCACAATTTCAGGGTGTTGAACGAGTACTTCTAAAAGGGTGTTTAAAACATATAATTTATTGAAAGTTTACCATAAAGCTCTGTGAAAGTTTTCTTGAATTTTGCAGCTTTTTAAAAGCGACAACAAACTTATTGCTTATAGATGGCTGAAACAAACAAAAAGGTTTTTTAACATACTGAATCCGAAACAACTGAAGCGATCCGGCTTCTAGAAATTTCAGAATCTCAAAATTTTGAATTGTGTTATATTTTTTTTGGAGCACTGTATAATTGGCAAAAATATTATTACAGATGTTGTCGATTATGAAAAATCAGTTGACGCTGCTGCAGTTGATTCATTTGATGAAAAAAATAAGGAGGATTGAAAAATGGTATTTCTGGATCAATAAGAAATGGAAAACATTTTTTAACTTCACCATTTATTGTTCAAGTAATATTTCAAAAGTATACAAGTAAATTTTATATAAAATTAAATTTCACAGAATCCATTTGAATTTCCGAGACAGCAAAATGATAAAGTACCAAAAGCTGAAGTATCCGAATTTCGAGCATCACAATCTTTACTAAATCCAAATAATGGTCAACAAGGTGATAACCTTGTACAACAAAAACAATAGCTTCCACAAAATTCTGTTATTTTTTCGCAAAAAAATATTCAAATTTTTTTTCAAAAAATTTGTATTATAAAAAATAAGCAATTTACTAAATTTATAATCAGTAAATGTTATCATTTCTCATTAAATATTATTTTCAATGATGAGTGGAAGTGAAGAAAATGGTAGCGGTGCTGTTGCAACCGATTCAACTTTATCAACAACTTCAATTGTAAGCACAGCTCTTTCTATTGCATCAATTTCAACTGCAATTAGTAGTGATATTTTATTGCCATTGGATTCTTTTCCTGATGATGTTTTATTTGCTGTTTTTAAACGGTTTGTGATTTTATCTACAAAGTTTTGGATCGACTTTAAAAATGTTTATCTGTCGACTTTGGTAAACGCTCAACGGACACAAAAAAAGCGAACAAAAAATCAATATTTTTGCTGATTTTCAAAACTTTTCTTTCTTTTTTTTAATGTTGAGCATTTACAGATAAACAGTTCGAAAGTTTATTCGATGCATCAGTCGATGAGTACATTTGCTAAATATTTAATCATTTTTTAGACTTGATATCCAAAATCGTCTTAATTGTGCAAAAGTTAATCATCGTTGGAATAAATTGTTAAAGAAATGGGTTGATATCCAATCAATTTCAATATCAGAAAAGCATTTTTCTGTTAAAAATGAATTCATTGAATCTTCTGTCACTTTTAAAGTTGTTGATACTGCTCGAATTGTTAGTTTTTCAGGTTTCAGAATTCTCTTTTTATATTATCGATCTTTTAGAATCCTATGGTTTTAACCTTTTTGAAGAAATGTACTCATATTTTTCATCTCGTCATTCATAATGCTCAAATTTTAAAGTATTTTGCAACAATTTGGTCAAAGTTTGAAAATCTTCAATTATTGGTTCTTCCGAATGATACTTTTGATGAGTAAGTTTTTGTTGAGAGCCATGTTTCTTTGCGTGCTTATTGGGTATATTGGGTGTTGGTATAACTTTTTAATTTTTTGTACACGACTCTCTAATCTGTTTTTGGCAGTCACTGCATTGGGTCTGCTTTTCTGCAGTCGCTGCGCAGTGACTGCAATCGCTATTTAGACAAGTCTGGAAATCAATTTTCATTTTTCTGAATGCGACTGTTTTAGATTAAAATTTAAAGATAGTGCAACACTCCTTCATTTACTTGCAAATCCAAAACTCCATTCTCTTAATATTTTGGAACATGTCAAATCTTTTCCATCAAAGAAACGTGTTTTTGCACCTTTACATGTTTCATATATGAATCAACGTCTTCGAGTTTTTCATGCACATGGAATTATCATTGGTCCATTAGCTATGGAAAAAATGGCTGAAAAGTATCATGAAAGCCTTCAAGAATTACGAATTGGTGCTGTTTGTGTTAATACTCTTGATGCAGAACGATATTTTAAAGCATTGTGTAAGTATATTTTTTGTCTACTGTAGTAGCATTGGTTAATTGTATATTCTTTTTCAGCAAAATTCAAAAATCTCAAAGTTCTTGAACTTCCTCCATCATTATTTAGTATTTCACATCCATTGAATACTCAATATTTACCAATGTTAACAGAAATGAAGAAGCTTGAATGTCTTTCTGTTTTTATTTGTCCATATGGTGGAAGTAGTGCAAGTTCATTTTTACAATATTTACCAAAATCTGTTCAAAAATTAATGGTTCGCACTTATACTGATGAACTTCCAGAGAATGTTGTTACAACTTTGGTACAACAAAAAGTTACAGTAAGTTCTTTAATACCTCGGAATTGGTTAGGGTAACTGTATCCACAAAAGTAAAAGAAAAATGCGCATGCGTCTGCTTCCACCACTCTTAATTCAATCATGTTTTTTAGTTAGTATTCCTTCCAAAGAAGTCCTATTCATTCCGATTTCCATTTAAACGTGCTGATGTCAATAATCAACTATTCCTTAAAGGATTTTGGGAACCGCCATATTTCCCAGAAACAGAATTAATTGGAGTTAATTTAACACCAGAAATTATTCGAGCACAAACATCAAATTGGGAATGTAATTTACCAAAATTATCAAGGTTTGAAATTGATTCAATGAAGTATGAAGCTGTTGAAACTGCTCAACATAAAGCAACTGATTTGGTTACTGCAACATCACCCCCAACAATTCGAACTGCACGTGAACGATCACCAATTGTTGAACATCCCACTGAAAAGCTCAACCGTACACAAACGTCCTGTAAACGGGCATTCGAGGCGTCCGTTCACATTCCGGTCGGGAATTTTCCAGTTTTACGACCTGAAACGTCCGTCACGTAAAGACGGTACGGAAAAGGGATATTTAACGCACCGGAAAAGTGCAATTGCAGGATGTAAATGACATATTACGTATGTCTTAAAAGATCGGTTCCGAATGTATACGAGGTGATAAATAGTCCGGTGTCCGCGTCTGTTAAGCCCTTTTTCCCCCGATAATCCCCCTGCCCTTTTTGTCCCCCGATACACAGAAATATGTAAACATATGAAATTTATTACAAATATAATCAATAACAAAAAAAAATGATAAAATAACAAATAAAAAATAAAAGAATCTAACCGGGGCATAAGTTCATTGGGATTAATTCACAGGAGCAAGGGAAGATCATCATTTGAATCAAGAGCAAAGCATTTAGAAGAGAATTCAGAGGCATTGGATCATTTCATTGGCTATCATGGGTAGTGGCTAAAAACGAAACAAAGTATTAATTAAGTTGTTTAAAGATAATAAGACTTACCTGGCATTTTGGCGTCCAAATCCATTTTCAAAGTTCGTCGACCCTTGGGCATCTTCTCCAAATTGATTCCACAAAGGTTTTCCAAAAGTTGATTGAAATGCAAAAGTTCCTTTGCATATTCAATGTAACAAACATAATGAAGAGCAGTAAGACACTGCAAAGCATCTCCAAAGTTGCCAAGGACCTAAAAAGGTTATAGAAAATAGCAAAATCGATAAATATAAAAACGTACCTTTAAAGCAAAATCATCGGTTGAAACAAAGAATTCGTTTCCATGGGTAGTTTCGATGATGAAGATCATGGGAGCAATTTGTTTAATATCACGACGTTTTTCAATCATTTCATCGATACTAGGGAGGTCCTTAAAAGTAAAACATAATAGTCGTAGTAAATAAAACTGATTAAACGTACATGGGAAGAGGCGACAAGTCTTTCAATTGAGGTTATATCCTTCTTCTTAAAGTATTTTGCAATAAGTTTGAGGAGAAGTCCACAGGTTTTAAGAAGATCAGAGGAGGCATCTTCTTGTTCTTCTTGGGATGAAAGTTTATGATCATGGGCAAGAGCGGCAATTGCTGGAGCATATGTTTCCAAAGTTGTAGAAACATTGATCACGGGAAGGTTGTAAACTTTTTCCATGGTATAAGCAAAGTCATATTGAAGCTGAAAGTGAAATACAGTAATTGTAACAAAGCAATAAAACGTACCCATGAAGCACTGGTTTTGAACAAAGGAAACTTTGCGACAACAAGCTCAGGAATTCTAGCTTTTTCTTCCTTGACCATATTGCTAATCCATAGGCATCGAGCAGTGCTAGATAAAAGTTATTAAAAGTTGAAAAGACGAAAAAACACTTGCCTTGAATTTTTAATAACAGCTTCTATTTCTTCCTGGGTATGAGCGGTTGCTGCTGCATTTGCGGCTTTATTAACATCATCCATAGGTGCAGCAGGAAGCATTAGCTTGCGTTTCTTACCAGGTGTAAAACCATTACTTGCAGATTGCCGGCTTTCACGTTTTCTAATTGCAGCGAACAAAGGTCCATCTGGTGTGATGAGATAATCAAAGAAATTTCCACGGATAATGCCATTTAAATGCTTTATCAAGGGTTTAACAGTATCACGGGACAATGTATTGCTGAAAAAGAAATAGATAAGCATGCCTTGGCGGCATATAAAAACATAAATCAGACCTTTTCCTTACATCCATGACAAGATCGATCACAAACTTTTGACACATTTCCCGGGCAATTGTACCAACACGAATATCATAATCAGCAAAACCACGATGACTGATTAATACAAAAGCAGCAATAACACATGGGATACCACTCATCCTTTCCATGACATTAATCTAAGAAAAATGTTGTTACAAAATCGGTATAAAAAACAAGCAAAAACATACGTCATAGAAGATCATTGGTTCCTTGGTCATGGGTGCAAAGGCTTTATCCATAATATCTTGATTGTGGGAGTAAAGCATTCCAAGGAATTTGCCTTTAGTGACACCAGCTTCCGGAAGCAAGCGAATTGGGAGAACATTCTTTTCCCCAGGAACAGTTGCAGTCGATGTTGAGCCGGAGGTAGAAGCAGAAGTTTCCTAAAAATAAGCAGGGATGTTAAATGTTAAATGAGAAAGATAAAGACACTTACACAAGAATCAGGGGCAGTAACATCTTTCACTTCAGCAGCAGAAGCAGTAGAAGCAGCCTAAAAGACAATAGAGTTACACCGGATAAAACGGAGTGAGAAACTTACAGATATTCCGGCAGCTTCATGGGTGATGGTAGTCTTTTCCATTCTATGTGATCTTTTCCGAGGAGTTGCATTTGGAACAAAGTAATCAGATGTTTGACGAACAGGAAAGCTTGTAACTCCAGGATCAGCTGCAGCGACGGACATCGCAGAGAAACTTGTGGAAGGTGATTGGGTGTTGCCAAAGATACGTCGATATTGCTGCGAAGTATTTGGAGTCATACAGCTGCGCGAAGAAAGAGGAGTCATGGGTGATGTTAGAGCCATTGGGGTTGGAAGAACCATTTGTGAAGGATCTGAATCAAGTTCGAGATCATCCCGGGCATCTAAAAAGTCAAAGAATGTCGAAATGTAGTTAAAGAATAAACAAAGAAGAAACAAACTGATAAACATATAATACGTTTCCCCATGGGTAACAAATGACATAGGTAAAAGTGTTGTAATCTTTGGAACACCAGTAATATCAAGGGTTTTCCATTTCAATTGAAACATATAAGCATTACCTAGGGCATAATTTTCAGTGGCAAACTTTACCAAATCACGAACAGAAGCACCTTCTTCGAAGATATATTGCATGCTTTCCCCATGCAGAGTTGTAACAGAGTCACAGGTTGCACGAACAATAATAGTAGCAGAAAAAGACATTGCTGAAATAATTAATAACGATTAAAGTAAAGTTAAATATAAAAAAATAAATTAATTAATCGAAAAAACGACATAGAAAAAAAACGAAACACCAAGTCCAACTTTTTGGGAACACGCGCGCCTTTTTTTGTTTACACTTTCACTTTTCGTTGCGAGAATTTTTTAAGAGGGAAATTTGAAAAAAAAGACTACGTTTTTTTTTAAATTAAAAAAGCAAACTTACTTTCGTTTCTTGAGCCCGACCGCCGATAAATTGAGAACAAAAAATTTATAATAAATGTTCACGAAGACGAATATATCTGCGATTATAAGTATAAATTGGCATGGGATCTGGATATAATAGCGCATCAACATGAACTTGGGTTCTATTTGGAGATCCTTGGATAACATAACAGTGGGTTGCGTCGTCAAATTCTTCCAGGGTAAGGCAAATAAGTTGTAAAGTATTTCCATTTAACAAATCAACAATTTCTCCAAAAACAGGTTCACGGGTTTCTTCATTAATTCCATAAACAACGGCTAAACCTTTTTTATACTTTGTCATAGATCTGGATGTCCTCAGAGAAGTTAGATAGTTGCCTAAAAATTGTGAAGTATATAGTAAAACATATATTAAAAAGTTACCTTTTTTCATATTATTCAAGGAATTAGCAAACATAATTGTTGATTTTGAAGCAAGGGTTTTGGGCAAATTCTTATGACATCTATTGACTTTTGCATATTGTGTAAAATGTCGATGTTTTGCTTCGAATCGCATACATGCAAGATGTCTCAGAGGCCCCATTTCTCGAATTACCCTGGGGTAATGCAGCATTAAATGAGCTTTTACAGTCATATTTCCTCCCAATCGATGAAAATCTCTGAGATAATTTTGAATAAGTTGATCCAACATAGCCGTTGTATTTTCATCAATAACATGGGCCCATAAGATATCCACAATCCTTTGAAGCTTCATAAATAATTGCCAGATAGGTGTGTTTAATGTAATTCCAGCACAGCGAAAAATCAAAGGCAATAATTTTACCAAGGTCATCATTTCATTAGCTCCCATTTTTACTTTATCTCCAGTTTCCAGGGCATGGGCAGGCATAGATATAGTATTTGGTGGATTTTCATTATCAGGACCAATGAATTTAAAAGCATTTATTGCATTATTGATTCTTCTCAAGGGAATTCCATGGGTCATTGCATCTCTGACAACCATACCAACCATTTTTTGAAAATGTCCCTCCAGCAAATCATGCATAATATCCACAGTAACATTGGTAATAATGTGAAAATTTTCCAATGAATTAAAAGAGCATTCTTGTGTAATACCATAGGCCATCCACATGTCATTGATGTTTTGAAGCGATTCATCATATCCTGCAGCAGTTTTTTCTTCATTTGGATCAAGGGTATGCATTCCTTTGAGGGAATCAGCAGTTACAGTACACATTCGACAAACATTGTGAGATGAAAAAGATAAAATTAAGCCTCCAAGTTGATGCATTCCAAGATTGTCAGCAGTAAGGGTTGAAAGGATCACTTTGAAATGTCGACTGTGTCCGCGATAATTGATCATCAAGCCATGGGTTTCCAATTCTTTGAGTTCGACAATAACAGTTTTTGACAATTGAATTTGAAGTTCTTCCATCATTTCCGAGGCATGGGCAATAAAACAAAGGAAAATATGTTCTAATTTTGAAAGCAAATCCACGGGAAAGTTTAATAAGCGAATATAACATCCAACCATTTTGTAACATGATGATTTTGAACCAATGGGACAGGTAGTCGTGAATTCATCCATAAACAATTGCAAAGCCAAAAAATCTTCTCCCAGGGCCTAAAAAAGTAAAATATTATTTGAAGACTAAAAACTGTGCCAAAACTTACAGTAAGACAATTTTGGGTTCTTGTACCACAAAATGGATGAGTCATTGGAGTAACATTAGTAAAATCAGATGGCATAACCAAGGCATTTGAAATTTCTTCATTGTTTAAAACAGCCAGCAAGGATTGTTTGATTGATGGAATCGCCACAGTTGCTTTTCGTTGAGCGAGATGTACACCTTCAGCGGTTCTAATGTTGACGTTTTGATAATCAATAACATATTGTTTCGGTTCCACGAAATATCCCAGTGATGTCAAATAATTCATTCGTTGTTTCTGTGTTTGCATGGGTTTTGTAGCTTCTTTAATACTATTGTAAACCAGGGCAGCAGTCTGTTCTCCAAGGAATGGCTTGCAAATTTCAATGACATCCAATGCAGCAGTCAGCATCAAATTACATGATAAACTTGCGCTTTTTACAGTTGGATCAGGATGAGATGAAAATTGCAGCCATTTTTCCATGCATTTTTCTCCAAAAATTTTACAATTTTGTTTCATTTGTTCCATGGGCGACAATGCAGGTTCATCTGGAAAATCATGTGCTGGCATTATAATAATTGCCTCTTCTTCATCATCATCATCTTCTTCTTCTTCTTCTTCTTCTTGAGCTTCAACTTCTGCTTCCGCATTATCTTCTTCCATGGGTTGAGGCATATCATTGTAATTAACGTCATCAGGTCCATCGGCAAAATCAATTATCTGTTCTTGGGCAGGTACGACACGATGACGTGACCGCAGATGATTCCGGAGGCTATCGTAAGTGTACGAGCTTGTACACTTTGGGCATTGTATATGCCATGCATTACTGTGCAACTCACGAATGTGCTTGACAAATGCCAACTCATTATCACAAACTCTGGCACATAAAGTGCAAGGGTACATGCTAAAAAGGAAACAAATACATTTTATAAAGCAATAAAAAAGTAGAATGCACGAATAAAGCATAAAAAAAAACAAGCAAAAAAATATTGCAAGTGCTGTAAAAAAACTTTGAAAATAAAATTTTACGCATTTATTCGTAAAATAAATTCTCAAAGCGAAAGTTTCTTATTTTTCTATTCCTCGAGTTTTTGTCCAACAGTTGAATTTTATATTTATTGCATATTATAAATTTGTGCGTTATTGTTTAGCATTAATTAAAGCATAATGTATTTTTACGTATTTTACAGTGTCGATCGAAAGCGTTATTACTGCTATCTTTACTGATGATAGTCAATCTGATAACTCTGTCACCATCACAGCCTATGAAAAATGGTACAATGAATCATATTGTGACGATGGTTCTCTTACCAGTCATGAAAATGAAAGAATGTCACGACGCTTCTGATCATTAATTGAACGTCGTGCCTTTGGAACACAATCCTGAGTAACAAATCTCGTATCTGATACTTTAGAATTAGAAAATACCAGTTTTATGTTTTTTATTCGCGGTCGGCACCAAAAAATCATTTTCTTTTGTAAATGTGTGTTTTTGCCTAGGGTATTTAATAAATGTTTTTTTTAATAATATATCCATTTTATTGTATTACAAACAATTAATTTTTATGAGAAAATTAATTTTGTACTTCAAATATTTATCGGCGGTATGCGCCAAGAACTGATAATAGTTTATTTATATATTTTTTACCCAGCATATATAAATAAACATTTTTTATAAATAAAACTTGTGTCGTTTTCCTCTTCAGCATATTACAAAAAAAACTTAGAAAAAAATATAGATTTTTATAGTCCGTTTCTGGTAAAAATTCGGACGTATTCGTCCTTTGCATACCGACCGTTTCCGTACGTCAACCGCTCGAAATTATTTCTACCGTTTCCGGTAGGTTTACACACCTAATCCATACTGGAAACCTCTCAAACATTTCTGTCCGTATCACCTGACACGCAATCGTCACGTAAACATCCCACATACATACGGTTCACAATCCTTTCTATCACTGTCCTGTTCAACAGTGTACCGGCCAGTTTTTCAGTGCCTTCTACTGATAATGTTGTTCAAGAAGTTATGAATGGAATGCTTGATCGAGTTGGTGTAGCGTAAGTTGATTTTTATATGAATCGTATTAAATATGTATACAGTGCTTTTGTTAATAAAACTTTACATTTTAGACCAAATGAAACAAATGGAGGAGTACGAAGTCCATTAATTCGCCCAGCAAGTCCACCTGCAAATGTTTCAGAAACAAATTTAGCTCCACCTCCAGCAGCTCAGCAACTTCAACCACAAGATGGAATATCAAGTTATGCTTTTTCAACTCCAACAACAACTGCGATTTCTGCTTCATCTGAAAATGTTACAACCGCTATTAAAGAACTTGTATTAGATGCAACTCAGCGAAGTGATGAATCTCTTTTACAAACTGTTGCTCCAGTCTCAGATGTTTCAACTACTTCTGAACAAACATCATCAACTTTTACTGGATTAACCGAAACATCTTCGTCTTCTACTGGATCAACCGAAACATCTTCGTCTTCTGGCTCTACCGAATCAACAACTCCTGGCTCTGGATCAAGTACAACGACTTCTTCTGCTTCAACATCAAGTGTTGGAACTGGTTGGTACGTTTAACTATGTAATGTAATTTTGATTATATTTTAAATATTTAATGCAATAAATTTTATAAAAGTACAATTTCCTCATTTATTTTAATTTTTCGATATTCTTGAACTTTCAGAACAGGTCCCAAATTTTCAAAGTTTAAAAAAATAGTTGTAAACATCTTTTTGTTTTGTTACAATTTTGGAAACAGTAATAAAAAACAATTCTTAAACTCATTTTAATGATATTTATCTTCACAATATCAATATCAGGTGTAAAAACCTGGTGGTGAGAGCTTGATTTACTCAATTTCAGATACTAAAATGTTCAAAATACATTTCTTTATGAAAAATAGCATATCGAAAGAGCTTCTTCTGTAATAAACTGAAACCTCGGTTAATATTTAGTATTTACAATTTTTGGAAATAATTAAATTATTCCGATAACCCTTGATATACTTGCATCGTGTTTTCTTCACAAAAAATGATTTGTGAAACACACCCAAATTTTTCTATATTGCTATTTATATGCATTAAATATTCCTCAAATACGATGTTTATGTGTTTTTAAGAATATGATTTTTGCCAAGTCGTCGTTAGTATAAAAGAATTTTGAAGGTATGATTTTTAATTTGAGCCCTATACTTGATTCATAATCTAGTTTTAGGCCAAACATGCCTTTTTGGAAAGATCTTTGATGGTCCAATTAGTCGACAAGCATGGCGAAATACATGGCTTGCTGAAAGTCTTCGAAAAGTATATATGATTGCAAAACCTATTGCAAATTTCGTTTTAATAAACTTGCATTTTTTTGTCCTTCTGAAATCGAAGACAAAATTTATTGGTGTTATGGAATGCACAGTTGCTCGTGTGATGGCTGCTAAATTACATTATAAAATGTAGTTTTTCGGAACTTTTATAAAAACTATTTATGCGTTACTTGAATTGTTGAAAACATCTGTTTCTGAATATCTCATAAATTTTTATTTTTATATTTTGTAAAATGTTATGTGGAACTCAAAGCGGACGTTTTTCACTTTTATTCGAAAATCGAGTTTTTTAAAAGTTTTTTCGTTGATTCCAAACAGGGATAATATTTTGCAAAGTGAAAACATTAGAAAAACAACAAAACTTTAGGAAACAAAGGCTGTTCTTTAAATTTTTGTTTTTTTATCAATAAAAAAATAGAAAACTCTTTTGCATATTGCAAAATAGATTATATCTTTTAATTATGAAATAAATATATTGTGATAATTATTTAGTAGAAGCTGCTTTAACACTTATGATTTTAATATTTCCATTTTGAACCGTTGAATTTGTGATATCCGGAAAGCGGCGATTATGAAATAAAGCTTTGAAATGTCGAATTTTAAATGATTTCTTAAATACTCTCCAATATAAGCAACAACAAATTGAAATATTTATTGAAGTTAAAGTATTACTGTATGGACCAAGATAACTGGTAAAATTGATTTGGAAAAACTGAAAGATAATCCAGCGATTTTTTAAAAAGTTTTACATTTTTAAAAATTCTTACCAACGTAATTGCAGCTAAAATATTTGGAATAAAATCAAGAAAAAATGCAATAATTAAAATGGAAAAAACTGTTTTATTCAATTTTTTTACCGAATTTGCCGTTGTTAGTTTTCTTTTCATTAAAAAACCTAAAAAATAGAGAAAATTAAATTGTAGTATGGCATTTTTATGATTTTTGAAATTGATGTATGTTACTTTAAAATTTTAAATTTTTGTACGTAATTCAATTATACTTAATTTAATTTGCGAGATATTTTATAGTCAAAGAGTGAACAAAAATGTATGAGTTTTTTAATTTGACAACTTTTGTGAACCGAAAATCGTCATTTGGGAGTTGGGAAAATATCGTATATGGCGAATTAAAGCTTGTTCAATAACTTATCCAATTCATAAAGCTTTATTTTGATAAGTTGTCAGGTTTTTAATTTTACAAAAAATTTTGATTAGTAATTTAGAAACAAACCTAACAAAATAGCTGCAAAACAATTTGCTATTGCAATGCAAGATTTTTGTATGACACTTTGAGTTAAAGCTGAACTATGTTTTAAACATCCAGAAATTCGGCACATCGTTACTGAAGAAGCTGGAATAAGTTGAATAACTTCTGTCATTATTGAATACATTATTGTTACAGACAAAATTGTAATTAAAGCCACTGCAGCAGTAATCCACTTTTTTTGATTATTATAATTTCCAGGAAACATTATTGTAAAACATCGATCAAGACAAAGAAAAAATTCCATAATTGGTACACAAGCTTGTAATTGAGTTGTTGCAGCACCGGTGGTATATAAAATTATTGCATTATAATATACATATTTTGGATTCCATAATATTACTAAATATAAATAATGTAAAACATTAAAAAGTGCCGACGAAGAAACATAAACAAAATATACGGTCATTGTTGGAGAAAATGTTACAGTAATTCTGTTTGAACAATTAATGATAGAAAGAAAAAAAGCTAAAATAAATGCAATGCTTGAAGCAATAAGAGTAATGACATCGTTAAACAATATTATCCATGGTAAAATATCTGTTGAAAACATTTTTTAAAAAATTGAAATAATATTTGAAAGCGCAATTTTTTAGTCACAAATAAATTTTTTATATTTTTTATATAACAAAATTATTATTAATTTTAAAGCTACATAAAAATATTTTGTTAAATAGGTTAAAATGCTTTTAAAATGTGATGTATAATGCCATTTACAATGCGTACCTTTTTAAAGCAATTATGGTACCATTCATTCAGAAAATTTGATAAATGAAAGATTTTTTTATGATGAATGAAAGAGTAATAAATATTAGTTTTCAAGCTTTTGTATTAAAAAATAAATTATAAAAGAATTTAAAAATGTTGTTGATGTAAGAAAGTCCAAAGATGTAGCACAAGCATTTGTAATCAAAAAAATGAGTAAACACATGATAATTTTATTATAACTACTTCCTACGATAAAATATGCCAAAAAGATTTTTTGAAATTTTGGTAGTCTCCTGTTTAGAGATGATGGAAATGATCAACGAATCGAAGACAAATTGATGACTTTTTCAGTTATTACCGTTTGCTTATATCCATTTTTGACGGGTCATTGTTTTTTTTTCCTTGCTGTGAAAATTTTTGTAAAAAAGTCTTTTTAATTTCTTTGCATACTGTGTACATACAAAAAAATCCATTTTCGATGAAATCGGAAGAGTGGAATCAACTATTATTTTTATTTTAAGGTATTCGGCAAAAAAAAACCGAAAAATTATGATAAGCAAAAAATAGTCGATTTATGTATTCAAAAGTTTAAAAACCGGAACGTCTTCTTTTGGTTCTCAAGTGGAAAGGGTTTGGTTAACAATTCCCAAAAAGTTTTGGCCAAAACCATTATCATATTCAAAAAATTCAAGAGTGAAATGTAATTTTAGACGGTCATTTTGCTGAAAAAAATCTTGAAGGTTAAAAAAAATTGTTAGAAGTTGTTTACTTTGATAAAGAATACATGAAACTCTGCTCAAAAATTTTTGATTTATATTTATTTGATTTTTTTTAAAAATTCAGCAATTTTCTATTATTAAATTTTTTTCGTTTTACAGTTTTATTTTTGTTTAATATATAAAATTGAATATTTATAAAAATCATGATTTATCAATTTGAGTTAGATATATGCGAAATCCGACTGTTCTTAAAACGAAACAATTGTTTAATTTTATTTCGATAAGGCATTATAATACCTATTGCTAAAATGGGATTTATAACTGATATCCACGAAAGCATTGAACAACATCCCAATGAAATACAATTGTTTTTAATTCCAAATAAACACATTATTGTTAAAATAAATATAGGTGCATTTCCGGTAAAACAACCACCAATGGTCTAAAAATTCAGGTTAACACATCTGTTAAATATATTTTTATACATACTTGTAAAGTTAGAGTTTGCTGAAGTTGTTTATGAAGAATTATTGTTCTTTCAGACATGTTAAATCTTTGATTATTCATTTCTTTTTTAATTCGAAAAAATAGAATAATTATCAAAAAATAGCTTAAAGATGTTGCAGTGAATAAAAAAGCTGTTGCAACTAAATACCGATAATTTAGCTAAAAAATGGTTGTATTGGTAGTTAATTAATAAAAATGGTTACATAAATAGATCAGCAATAAAAATCAATGGCATATAGTATACAGCCTATACTAGGGTTGCGCATAAAATTTTAACTTTTTCGAAGATTTCGGCTTCTAGACCATCTTAAGGCTCAAGTTTAATCTCAAAATGTAGGGATTCTTGTAGCATGAAATAAAGTAAAAAGAAAAAATAAGAGAATAAATACATTAACTTCAAGAATTAACGGAATCTGAATTGTATTTTTTCATGAAAAAAGTTTTTCACAAAAGTTGCTCGCAACTTGCACCATTGTTCTCTGTTGAAAAACTGCCATTTTTTGTTGTTCAAAGATAATTTTTAAAAAGCTTTTTTGGAAAAAAGTGTTTTGTTTTTTGCTATAATTTAATTTCTATTAAGTCAAATTACATTTTTAATGTTTCTAGTGCAAAAAAAGATGGAAAAGTCTGATTTTTTTTATCTTAATTATGCCCAAAAACGCGAATACGTTTGAAAAAAAACAAGAAGAAAAAAGTTTCTTTTTTTTTTATGCGCGAAACCCTAGGTCGTACAAATAAACTTTGTTGTGTTAAACTTACAATTGGGATAGAAATAAATATTGGCCCGTTCAGATATTCATTCAACCAAAATTCTGTCATTAACGGTCCACGATTTGACAAATTTCCAGCTGCCGTAATTGGAAAAAACCAAGTAACAATCCCAAATAAAATTAAAGCATACAAAATTATAAAAATATAAATTAGTATTAACCTTTTTACGCTTATAATTTTATTTCTAAAAAAAGAAAGTTGTTAAAGATATGGTCACAAATAAACGAGAATACATATTGAACTCCAAAAAGGTAATATGACATTAATAATTTTATTTAGCTTATTTTTAGGTATGTTTTATAAAATGTAAAAAAAAGCTTACTTGCAAAGTATTGTATATCGAACATAAAATGGAAAGGGCATCGCAATAATAATTAAAGTAACCGTTGAACAAAATGCACAAATTGAAATTGCAGAAAATTCATAATCAAAAAATTGATTTCCAACAATTAAATACATAATTCCATTTGAAAAATTTATTTGCTGAATTGAAAAGAAAAATAAAAATTTATAGTAGAAAAAAATTTACCGGCACTGAAAGCAAAACATTGATCGAAAGTAATAAATCCAAAATACTATTTTGCAGCATCGTTCGAGTTTACTGTTTCATATTTGATTTATTAACAGTAAATATGAGATAAATTAAAATTACATTAAATGTTATTCCACAAATTGTTGCAAGAAGTTCATAACCTCGAACAAGCTTCAATAAAACAGTCATATTTTAGACATAATGTTTTTGGATCTATATTCTATCGAAAAACAATCTTTCAATAAAAAAGTTTTTGCCAAAAATGTGCTTAGTTTTCTCATTATTTATAACACTATTTTTTTCGGTATTTTATATTTAATATGTAATGGAATTTATTTCAATTGTTTTTTCATAAAAATACAACTGTTAAAATAAAAGAATAAACAATATTATATTATGTCTTTTTATAAGGATACTTTTTTAACATAAATGTAACATGGTCGTTCATGTGACTATTATAACAAACACAACAGACATTTTTTAGACAAAAATGAAAAGTATGCAGAGATGTGAGTGTCAGTTTGGCCCTCACTAAAACACAATCCACTAAAAATCAATCCAATCCAAATGTTTTTCTTCGATTGGATTCGATTGAGATCATGTCTATGGTTTCTATAGTAATACAACAAAGCGCTTATACCAAAAATATTTCTATCAAAAATTACAGGAGAAATGTAAATGAAAAAAAAAACATCATTTTTTCATTTACCTATTTACTAATGTAAAAAACAATGGTAGCCACTCAAAGACTAATTGATGAAATTTATGAGCATTAATTTATTGCATTTTGTTATCGTGATGATGAATATGCCCATGATGAAAAGTTAGGCTTCTTGTTTCCGCTCCAAAATTCGTTTATGGCATTTCTCACTATCTTTCCAAAAGAATGTGAAAAATACCGCATGGATGATTTTGTTGATATTTTTATCACAGATGTTTTGGAAGCATTTTTCTAAAAAAGCCAAATTTTTTACATCAAAAAATTCAAAGATAAAACATTACAATTATATAATTAGCAAAATCGTGGGGTTCAAGTTCATTCAAAATGTGTTCAAAAAAAAATGATTCAAGTCTATTTTCAAAAGACAGTTCTGATAATATATGTGCAGTTTTTGATGTGATAATGGGTTCACGGATTCTAAAGTAATTAATATCTTTGAGCTTTTCAAAGTTATTGTTGTTCAAAGATTCAAAAGTATGAAAAAATATAAAAGAAACTTACTTAATACTTTTTATTAACGGTAGTAGTTTCATTATATTTTCAATGGGCACAACTTTCCGTGATTTATCTCTAACGATGACATAACGGAGGGATAAAGAAACAACTTTACCATGACCAATAAGAAATTTTAAATCATCGAAAGATAATCTCTGATAAGTTATATCTAAATATTTTGCATCACAACGATGCAATTTTGGAATAATTAATTTTAAAAGCTTTCTGCAATAATGATAATAATCAACAATAAGAACATCAGAGATAATCATATTTTTGTAATATATATCAGTATTTGAGTAATTATCAAGCTCAAGACATTGTTTAAAAAATAACTTTCTAGGTGATTTAAACATGTAACTATTATTAGCTTTGATAGTTAATTTATAACATATTTGAGTTGGAAGTTTTTGGAAAAAATATTTGCATGACAAAAATAATCTTTGTCGAACTTTTGCATTTGAGTTTGTTAAAATATAATGAATAAAACGAATCCTAAATGCAAATTGCTGGAATACGCACAATTTAAAATTCGTTACTCCTCGGCATAATGATTTTTCTCTTATTACAAATTTGCCTTTATTTTTATCATGCCTTTCAAATTCAAATGGATTTTTCCATGGAACTTTTATTGGACCATATTTTTCTGCAGCTTTTCGATATTCTTCTTTCATTTCTGAATCATCCAACCAAAATCGACAATATTTTGAATATGTATGCAAAAGTTTCTAAAAAAAATATATACAGGGCGATCGACATATTTTTAAACTCGGAAACTTGATATCGCTCCGAATGTCAAAGTTTAATTTGCAAATATTATGCTACCCCCCCCCCCCCCCCCCCACCCATGAGCCTGCCCTAAAAGCAGAGGTCTCTAAATTCAATATACATGCCAATTTTCCTGCGATTTTCCTTGTCTGAAAATGCTGTGGTCACCCTATTTTACATTTTTGACGCATTAGAAGCTTTAAATGAATCACTAAAAGCTCATGTTGCAGTAAGCAGTTTATATGGTTTGATTCAGTGACGCACCTTCAGCAAAATCTTGGTCTCGGTCCTCCCTTTTCTCTGAAATTTTGCCCTTATGCCTTGGTCCTCCCTTTTGCTTGTTTTTCTCTAAAAATTTTTTGATTCTTATCAGTGATTAAAAAAAGTTTTTTCCTTTAAAATTCACTTAATTTGAGTTTTTTCATGATCTCAAAATCTCATTGGATAACGCGTCATACATGGAAGATTCGGCACTGGTATGGTGCAATCATTTGTGTTGAGACCAATTCTGTCTTTGAATCAAACAAAAAGAGAAATTTTAAAAAAAATAGAGCAAAAAGAAACAAAAATTTTTTATTCAGTCGTCAACGTTGGACTTCAAATTTCTATGATGTAAGCTTTGTAAGTAGTATTTGAATATATGATCCATAAGTCATTGCCTATATCTTTTAGATCCTTACTTTTGTATCACGCTGTTTCCAAAATTGAATGTACATTTTCCACAAATTTTTGTTTGTTAAATTTTCGCTAAGACGATATTCGACATTGTGTTCAACGATTTCATCATCTTCGGCTTCAATCAATGCATTCATCCATTTTTTGTCATCATTTTCATTTTCTTTAATTTTTTCATATATTGTTTTCATTTTTTTATATGATAAAATTACTTCTTTGGACAAAGGTAAATCTAAAAATCAACATTTATTCTTACATGATTTTAAACAATAAAAATAATTTTTGCTTACCAGATTCTTCTTGTAACATTTTAAAAGCTGTATCAAGATAATAATTTGGAAACGATAACAAAAATTGAGGCTTCAAATGTTGTAAGCAAAATCTATAAATACCCAAAACTTCAGGTTTTAAAGGTGACAAAATTTTATAATATTTTCCTTCATATGAAATTATTTGAGCAAACTGATATTTTCTCCAAGTGATAGAAATATTGTGTAATAGTTCTTTTGGCACCATGTATTTTTCAACAAAAAACTTTACTGAATCTAGATTGTTTTGTGACAACTTAGCTAAAACATTTTCCAAGTGATTACGGTAGCTGGAATCGAGTTTATCCAAAAATTCAGAAGAAAGCATGATTCATAAATTAATGTAATAAAGTTAAATACTTTTTATTTTCGGAGTAATGGTAAAAATACTGCGAAGCTGCAAAGCTCTAAATTATTTCTTTCCCTCTTTTTATTCAAACAAATATATTTAATGAAATTGATAACATTTTAAGCAAAAAAAAACGAAAAATGACATTTTTATTGTGTACAAAAGAAGCAAAACATATTTCGCAAATAAAAACATTTTGTCAACAAAAAAGATAATAATATTAAAACAATTTAAATTTCTTGAAAAAAATTTGAAATAATCAAAAAATGCAATGTTTTCTAAAATATTGTTAAAAAAGGTTGTTTATTGTCTTTCCAATGATCGTTAACGGCATTTTTCAAAATTAAAATAAAATTTTCCTTTTCTTCATATCTCATATTTTGATGAAGTCGAATGTTGATATCAGAATGCTCTGAAGCGTTTTTCTAAAGTGTTTTTTGCATTTCAAGAATATTGAAAATGTAAAATTTAATGAAGCTTACTTTAATATACTCGGCAAATGCAAAAGGTTCAAATAGATTTTTAATATCAGCAAAAACGAGGCTATCAAATTTTTTGAGAAAAGCAAAACCTGCAAGTCTTTGGGTAATATCTGATGTACAATACATATTCATAAAACTGTAAAAATATTTTAATTAAAAACGAAAAACATAAACTTTTTTAAAATAAAAGCATACTTCAATGAAGTTATTTTTAAATTCATTTCTATAATGTCTTCCAAAGGTACAATTTCGCCATTTTGTTTTGTAATTCTGCATTTATTAAGAGTTAATTCTTCCACATTCCCATGGCCAATCAAGAATTTTAATTCATCAAATGTCAAAATCTCACCAGAAATTGTTACAAATATTGCATCACAGCGATAAATTCGTGAAATTAAACAACTCAAAAGATTTGAATTTTGTTTTATTCCATAATTTAAAACAGTAGAAATATAAATGTTTTTTATCATATGAAAGTCATTGCGGCTATAATAATACAGATCCCAAGACTGTCCAATAAAAACTTTTCTGTCACGTTTTGTTAATATTTTATAACAAATGGGAGTTGGTAGTTTATCAAAAAAATATTTACAAGTATAAAATAATTTTTGTCTTACAAAACTGTTGGAATTATGCAAGATATAAATTATCAAATTTGATCTGAATGGAAATCTTTGAGAATAAATACGTTTTGCTAAAATTACTTTTTCAAAAAACAGAATCAGTTTGTTTTAAAATTCACCTCTTTTATGCTTAAACAATTTTCGTACAATAGGATGTGAAAAATTTTGATGCATTATTTTCAAATAATATTGGCTGTCATATATTTCAAATTCAAATGAATTTTTCCATGGAACTTTTATTGGGCCATATTTTTCTGCAGCTTTTTGATATTCTTCTTTCATTTCTGAATCATCCAACCAAAATCGACAATATTTTGAATATGTATGCAAAAGTTTCTAAAAAACATTGACTGTTAAAATTTTCTAAATTAAAAACTGACATCAATATTTCGAGTTCTTAAAAAATCAATATATATTTTCCATAAATTTTTATTTGTCAAATCTTCACCGAGACGATTTTCGATGTTGTCTTCAACAAATTCATCGTCATTTACCTCTGTTAAAGCTTCAAACCACTTTTCGTCGTTGGTTTCAACAGATATAATTTTTTCATACAAGGATTTCATTTTTTGATATTTTTTAATTACATCTTTTGAAACAGGAATATCTGAAAAATGTATATTTTATGGAAATATTTTGTAATTAAGCTTACCACTTTCCATATTGAATTTTTCAAATACTTCATCAAGATAAGAATTTGGAAAAGTCAACAAAAATTCAACGTCGTAACCTTTAATATCAAAATTTTAGAAAACGGTTTTTAAAAAGGTGGTTATGAAAAATATTCAAAACACAGAGTGATTGAAGAAAAAGTAGCGATTTTGAATGGTCGGCATTTTGTTTTTATTAAATATTTTCAAAAACGGATTTTACAGTACAGTATGACCTTTTTTGCCATTTTGTTTTTATAAAAAAACCAGAAATTCCGGATAAAAACATTCACAGTATTACGTACCCCATTGTCAAAAATTTTGAAAACAATTTTTTTCCTTTTGTTTTTGAAAAGATTTTTTGACAGGGAGTACGTGAAATTATGAAAATTCCTTTTCCGGAATTTTGATTTTTTTATAAAATGATAAAAAAGGTCAATAGAGACTGTGAAGTCCGTTTTTGAAAATATTTAATAGTAACAAAATGCCGACCATTCTAAGGGGGCACTTTTTCTTGAATCACCCTGTATTACGTCATTCTTTCTAATAGATTTATTTTAAAAAATGACCACATTAAATGTGTTACAATTACCTTGCTGTAGGTATGAATGATTTAATTGCAACACTTTGCGTTTCCTACGTACACTATTTTCCATGTCATCGCAATAACGATAATAAAAGCGATATTGTTCTTGACAAAAATCTTCATGGCTTCTAAACAAATGTAAAAGCAATTAATACAAAAATACCATTATTTAAAAAATCAAATACCGACTAAAATTATTTGCACCAAAACGATCCCACATATATTTTGGCATCATATAATTTTGAATAAAAGCATCAAATTTTTGTTTGCATTCTTGTTTTTGTTCTTTTACTATCGAAATATCATTTTTGAGTTTCAAAATAATGTCAAAATAATTTTTGTCCAAGTTTTCATAAAATATATCATCATTATTGATTTTTTTAAACATATTATTCTAAAAAGACGACACTGAAAAAAATAGGAAACATTTAGTGTTTTTAAAATGCTGATAAAAAAAGCATACAATTATTTGGTTGAATGTACACATATTCTTTTATGTTTGTTTATTTATGGAAAAAAGAGACGATAAAAAAAAGAAAAGGAAGAAAACGAATAAAAAAAATAACCTCACGGAAAACTCGGTGACAAGTCGTGTGTTTTTCTGAAGTAAAATTTGAAATAGCTTTTAAAAAAATTCTTTGTTTGTAGAAACAAACTTTTTTTTACAAAAATCTGTCCTTTGTTGACACGGCAGCCTAGGGTTGTTCATTCCCCGGGGTATCAAAAAAATCGAGAAATTCCCCGAATGTTGAATTTTTAAAATATAAATATTTTTTTTCATAATTATTAAAAAGCTTAATTTTGGTTACTAAACATCAGATACATGTGTTTTTGTGCTTTAAAACTATTTTATTCTATTTAAAACATGCTTGTTTTGCTTTAAAATAATTTTAAACCCATAAACTTCGTATTTAATAAAAAATGTATTGCGGGGAATACGTTTCATTCCCCGCTAAAAATCGGGGAATTCCCCTGGGGAAAGGAAATGAACACCCCTACGGCAGACCCGAAAGGAAGGTGCGTTGCACGCAAACTGCAGCAAAAAGCTACTTCTTATGCAAAAAAAAGAATTTAAAAGAGTGACTTTTTTGCTGCACCCCACTTTCTTTTTTTCTTCGAATGAATCTGCAGTGGTGACAAATTAAATCTCGAACTGCTCAATCTTGAAGTATAACATTTTCAAAGCTAAAACTGTTTCTATTTTGTTTTTGGGAAAATATTTGTAACTTTTTGATTTATGAGCAATTTTTGAAAGAACCTTTTTCATAAACATCTTGTTTTTTTTGTCACAGTGTACATTTTTCGCTGACGTAATCGAGTCTGAATTCGGATTTAATTTTTTCAAACATTTCTTTTTTTTTTCATTGATAAAATCAACAACTGCGCTGATAAAATAGATATAGTTTCAACTTTCGATGATTCATTATTTTGTGATTTGTAAAAACAATTTGCCTTTTAAAAAGAATGTCTGCAAAAGTTTTGATTCACATGAAAATCAAATGGATATATTAAAAGGTACTAGAAAAAAGCTGGAAAACTACATTTTTTTGATCAGATAAAAATAGGGAGGGAATCATAAAATACATTTTTGTTTACGAATAAAAGTTGGAACTACGAACACTTTTTTGTCTTCTTTAATTACAAATAAAATGTTTTCTATCTTGTAGTTTAAAAAAAATGACAAAAAAAGGATGACACCAAAATTATATAAAAATGAAATATATCTTCGTCATTTAACAAACAAAAAGAAAGTTTTTTATCTTTTAAATATGATATTTTCAAACTACCGTATCCTTGCTTTTATAGCATTATTTTCTTTTTGTAATTGTGCAAAAATTATTATTTATAATTCATATTTGGCACATAGTCATTTTAATTATATGGCAAAACTTGCAGATATTTTACAAGAATCTGGACATAATGTTGTAGGTTTATTGAAATGTAATAATCCCAAGTAAAGCTAAATAAAAATTTAGAGTGTAATTATTCCTGAAATTGATCCATTTGAAGATGTTATATCCAAAAAAGCAAAAATTATTGTTAGAGCTCCTGCAAAAACTGAGAAAAAAATGTTTGATAAAAATGAAATGCAAGATTTGCTTTGGGGATCTGGAATTGAAGCATGGAAAATGAAAATTGTAAGTTTTTATTTTATCAACTTTAAAAACATTAAAACAAAAATTTTTAGTTTACTGAAGATGTAACTGAACGATTAACTTTTCAATGCCAACGATTATTTGAAGATAAACCTTTCATTGAAAAATTAAAATCTGAAAATTATGATTTTGGCATTTTTGAACCTTTTGATTATTGTGGATATGGATTATTTAAGCTTATTGAAGTTCATCAATATGTTATTTCAACACCCATGGCATTATCCGATGATCTATTTTATTCACTTGGATTACCTGGAAAAAAAATAACAATCCCATCAAATCATGAATATTATCCGGATATGAGTTTTCCTGAACGCTTGATCAATTTCTTTTCACCAAAACTTTTTTTATTTTTTAATGAAAATGAAGAAGTTGCGGGAGTTGAACAAATAAAAAAATATGCAGATCCAGAATTTTCAAGATCTGAAGTTCTCGCAAATGCAAGATACATTTTTGCAAATACTGATGAATACATTGATTTTCCAAGACCAATTTCACATAAAATTATTTATATTGGTGGAATTACATGTGATGTCAATAATGCCAATAGTGAAAATTTGAGTGATGAATACAAACATATTTTTGATTCTGCTGAAGATGGAGTTGTTTTGGTATCATTTGGGTCTTTGGCAAAAAGTTCTGAAATGCCATTAGAAAATAAAGAAGCATTTGTAAAAACTTTTGAAAAATTTCCAAAAGTTAATTTTATTTGGAAATATGAAAATGAGAATGATTCAATTGGGAATGATCTTCCAAATGTCTTTAAACAAAAATGGCTTCCACAAAAAGAAATTCTTGGTAATTTTTAATAAAAACTTTTCAAACTAAAATTTTTAGCACATCCAAAATTGCTTGCTTTTATTACCCACGGTGGAATGAATTCTGTTATTGAAGCAGCGCATTATGGTGTCCCTTTAATTGCAATTTCGCTTTTTGTTGATCAACATAGAAATGCTAAAATGCTTGAATATCGTAAAACTACAATAATTGTGCCAAAAACTGATATCACCGAATCCAATCTTGTCAGTGCTTTAAAAACTTTAACCCAAGGTGAATCTGGAAAAGAATATCGTCAAAAAGCAAAAACCCTTGCATCAATGCTCGCTTCAAGACCAATGCCACCAAAAGAAAGATTTCTAAAATATGTAAATTTTGCAATTAATTTTAAAGACCACGATGATCATTTGGATATTAAATTGCGGCATCATAATTTCTTCTTCTTTTATAACATTGATATTTATGCTTTCATTCTTATTTTTGCTTTAATAGGATTTTATTTAAGTTTTGTACTTTTAAAAAATGTAATTTCTATTATTTTTCTTACAAAGTTAAAGAAACAAAAAATTTTGTAATGAGTTTATGAGTTTTAATAAAATAGTTCTATTCATTTTTGGTAAAAACATTTTTATAAATAAACTTGAATCGAAAACTAACTTTTCCGTATAATAAAAAAATTATGATAGCATTTTTTCTGTTGGTATTTGCTCTTAAATAGAGCAAGTACATGTATGACTTCGATACACAAACGAAAATTTGTTGCATAAAAAGCAGACTTTGGAATCCCTTGTGTCCAGTGTAAATTTGTTTTTGTGTGGTTCCTTGGATTTGCATTTTACTCCAGCACCCGCCTTTTTCTAATACCCAGAAAAAAGTTACACTAAAACTCCCAACACAAAAAATTAGTATGCATTTTATAGCAATAATGAAAATGGCATAAGAGATCCTTAAATTTATTGAGATTTACTTTTAAATGAAGAAATAAAAGTTTTATTCTCATTGAAACCCCCTCGAGTCTCAAAAGCGTTCTTTTTCCCTCCCTTTCGAGGAAAAAAAAATCTTGCTTTTATTGTATTAAAAAATAAAATTTAAAGTTAGCCCAGCACAAAGTCAAATAATCATTGTTTAGCACCGAAAGTTAAAAAATGAAATCAAGAATGCTGCCTAAACCTTTTCCAACAGCTGGAATATCACTTCCAAAACGTTTTCGATGAATAGATTTTTGTGGTGTTTCTTCCCATTGTTGTGCTCGATATTCATCTGAAAAAATAATTCGTTATTTTTTTTTATAAATTCTACTTTAAAAAAACTTTTACCTTCAACAGCTTTCAAAGCTTTTTGAATCTTTGCAACATTTTTAATTGCTCGATGAAGTTTTGTTGGATCAACTCCGAAATTTTCTTCTTCAATTTCAATTTCAATTGGTTTTGCTGTAATTGTTTGAATAACAACAAAGGCGACAAATATAAAGATAAAAAGCTTCATTTTTTTTAAATTTGTAGCACACAGCATAAACAAGATAAAAAAATTTAAATAATGATTGTGATTTTAATAAAATTTCAGTACCGTTTTATATGAATAATTTTCAGCTATTTTGTTTTGAAAAAATTTAAAGAATTGTTTTTAGTTTAAATTTTTTTCGTTGTTTATGAAAAATTTTTGCACGAAAAAATGAGTCTTCAATTTTTTAAAGTTTTTAAAAACGAATTGAAAAAATTTTAAAAATGAAATAAATGCAAGAAATTCGTTAAAAATGCTTAAAAAAGTTTAAAGTTTAATGTCTGTGAAAATAAAAAAAAATGTTGGACATCATTTTTTCATTGATTTAAATATTGACAAATTTGCATAATTATTTTGCATCATTCTTCGATCACCAAAAATGATATAGTTTTTGGATTTGTAACTTCTTTTTTTTCTTCAATCATTCATTTCAACAAAAACAGGGGCGGTGGCAACGAAAGTTTTGTTGGTTTTGCTTCTCTTTAAATTTGGCATTCTTTGTTATGGTTTTAATCTACCTGTAAGTTTACTTTTCTTTACTTTCTATGGTCGAACATTTTTTAGCGTATTTGGAATGGTAGTATTGCATAGGGTTGTTTAATCTCCCGGGAGATTCTCCCGCAAATCTCCCAAAATCTCCCGATTTTTCAAAAATGGTGCTTTCATCCATTAAAGAAAATTTTTTTTAATACATTTTAATATTATAAATTTTATATAATTATAACCATAAAAAATGTTATATATGACATTAATTATGCTATTTTTAAGGTTTTCTATGATTTTTAATTAATAAACACAAAATAAACCGGTAAAATAAAAAAAATTGTATCCTCAATAAAAAAATTTTTTGGGAGATTTTGGGAGATTTTGCGGCAAAAAGTGGGAGATCTCCCACATCTCCCGGGAGATCTCCATTTCACAACCCTAGTATTGCACCACCGAATAAATATCTTGCCTTGGACACCCAATTGGAAAAACAGCAACCGAATTTGTACCAGACATGTAAGTTTTTTATCTTGTTTATGATTGAAAAGCAGAGACATGAGCAATGTATACACGTGAAAAGAGCGGGGATAGTCACTTCACTGATGAAAAGTAATATTTTTGTATTCCCCTTTTTTTAGACGTCATGGTTTTATTATTGATATAATGATAATGAACTTGATAACAAATTTTTTTCCTGGAAAAAATCCTGGTAAAACAAAACTGCTTTTAAAAAGTCATGGAATTGCAACAATTTCTCATATTCATGCAGGATGGAAAAATAGCAGTTTTTTAAGTGATCATGATATTGGAATTCTTGAATTTCCAATTGGTACAAAACTTGGTATTAAACCTGTTATATTGGCAAAAAATTATGTTGAATCTGATGGCGATGTTGGATATGGTGATACTAATCCTTGTAAGCTACATTTATATAATATAAAACTGACTCTTTCCCTTTTGAAAATAGAATGTTTTAATCTCATTTAATTTTTTGTAGCAGTAAATACTACAGTTCCATCGAACTTGATTGAAGTTCAAGTACCAATTTTAACAAAAGATTGTGCAATTTGGAAACAACACAAAATTCTCTGTGCTGGTACAAAAACTGAACGAGTTGATCACGGTGATTCTGGTGGACCATTTTTTTATTCTAAAAATGATATATTATATCAAATTGGTATTGTTCATGGTGGAGCCAAAAAAAATGGTGAAGCAGCTTATGCTGATTCAGGTTCGTGATTTTATATTTTAGATATTCAACATGAGTCCTATAATTTATTCAGCGCTCTAATTTTTGTTTTCTATTATTATAGTTTCGTTTATATTTACAGCCTTTTTTTAAAATTTGGTGTTTTTAGTCGTGTTTCTGTTTACTGTGATTGGATTAAAAACACAACAAATGGTGAAGCACAATGTCAAGATATTCCAGGCATGCCTGTTCCAACACCGCCAACACCAGCACCACATAGTGGAGGAATGTCATACAAAACTATTTTCCCAATTTTATCTAAGCTTTTAACATTTTTTTATTGCACTTTAATAATGTGTATTAAAAAGTTATGGAATAAAGATTATTTAAAATTAATTTGAGTTTATATTTGTAAAATGAGATTTTCTATTGAATTCGAATTTTAAAAAATTTAAAAGTTTCATATTGTAAAACAAATGAAACCTAATAAATCATGATTAATTTTTTTAACACTTTCTGTTAAGCATACTGAACAGTTTATTTTTAATTATTCTTTGAAAAAAAATTTTAACTGTTAAAAAATTGAAAAATATTTGAGTAAAAATTTAAAAAATATTAAATTAAAAAAGAGCATTCTTTAAAAGTTGTTTATCATCTTATAAAAAAAACGGCAAACAGCTTTCGAAATATATTTATCTTTTATAACATATTCCAATAAAAAATTGAAAACATTTTTATGTTAAAAAACGAAACGTTTTAAAATTAAATTTTTACAAGCATTAAATTATTTCTTTATAGATAAAAAGAGGCAAAAGGTTAACGTTAAAGATATTTATGTTTCATATAATTGTTACGTGTGTGTGCAAAACCATTAAAAGTTATATCCAGTAATATCGGGATAATAATATTAAACCCTAGGATATGGAAAAATTTTCTTGAAGTCCCACAAAAAACTTGTTTAACATTTTTTTCTTTATATTCCTTCCAATTGCCTATAATTTGTTGATACTGTATACACTAAGAAAGAATCCTAAAAATATCTTTATATTATCATAACAAAAAATGTTACTTGCTTGTTGGTTAAGAAGAGAAGACGACGTTGATTCGTCATAAATTGAAAATAGATTACGTTTTTTTTTCTCTATGGACTGAACAAAAGTCATTACCAAAAAGTGTGTTGCATGAAGGCGCAAGATTACGTTGAAAAAAGGTTGTCAAAATTTTAAGACATTAATATTGCAGAGCGACTAAAAGAGCATACGACAACACACAAGTGCACAAGCAACATTTTCCCATGTTGTTTATGCGTAAATGATAAGCTATAAAAAACTACCAAAGCATGAAACTATTCTTTTTCCGCTGTGCTAAAAATGAAATATTTAATGTTTTTGCTTGTTTTAAGTTTCTGCATTGTTACAGAAACAAAGATATACAAAGTTGTTGCAGAAAAAGTCTCTGATAAACCGATAATTGATAACAATGGTTTTATTTATGCATCATCAGCTACAATGTTCTGTTACAATGGCACAATTGGATTGATTATTGCAACTCGCATTAATAACAGCTATTTTTTTATTTCTTCTACTGTTAGGGGCTGTCCAGATCTGACGTCGGGGAAAAGTCGCAATTTTTGAACCCCCCCACCCCCGAAATCGGATAGCGTCAGATTCAGGTAAAACCCCCCACCCCCCTGCGTCAGAAAAATCGTCAGATTCTTTAAAAATGTAATAAATATTAAGTTTTAAAAAATTTTTTTGACTAAATAAAGCTATGTTCCTTTTTTGTCTTTTGCCCAAACGACGCACATTTGTAAGAATGATGCACTTTGACCAAAAAAATGCAGATGTACATAAATAAAAATGATGCCGCTTTTATGCAACAAATGTTTGTGCAAAAAGAATTGTAGAAAATTTTCAATATTCCACAGAAATTGTTAAAAAGAAAATTAATTGTAAAACGTCAGATTAAAATACGTAAAAACGCACAACTGACAGTTTTTGCCGACGTCAGATTTCGGAAAAACCCCCCACCCCTGCCCGTCAGATTTCGTCAGATTTGGCCTATACCCCTCCCCCCCCAAAAACCCCGACGTCAGATCTGGACAGCCCCTTACAGTGTTACAAAGTGGAAGCTTTTCTGCTGAACCGTTGCAACAGAAAAATATTTTACCATTAAGCTTTAACACATCGGTTTATTATCCAAGTGTTTCATATTTTAATGGCACGTATTATCTACTTTATAATGATGATTCAGATTCACCTGGAACTACATTTTCAATAGCAACAAGTATCACACCTTTAATTGCACAATCTTGGTCAAAACTTAAAAATCTTAATTTTTCTTTTCCCTTTTATACCGAAGATGCATCACTTTTATGGAATGGTCCAAAGAATGCCGATTATTTATTTTTTGGATATTTAACTGAACCGTCAAGAATTGGTGAGCATTTTTGTATTCTGAAATAACTACAAATTTTGGAAAATTTTTCATTTTCAAAATTTGCAGCAACACGATAACAATACTATTTAAGTTAAAAAAAAGTTTAGTAAAAACTCTTAAAAAAATTTATACTTTTAATGCAAGATATAGATTTTATACAGGGTCCATCTTTACTTACGTGGCCATCTCCTGGAAAAATAAAAAACATTTTTAAACCACGGCCGTATTATTTTGATGCAAAAGGAGTACATCCAGGAGCTTTACCGATTCAACTAAAATCTGGAGATTATTTATTTTTGTACAATGCAATAAATAAAAGTGATTCTATTGGGTTCTCAATATTAAACGAATCCGATCCAACTCAAGTTCTTCAAAGGAGTGATAAAGCAATTATGGAACCAGAATTTTCATGGGAAAATAATGATGTAGCATCACATGGTTTGTTCTTTTCTATAAAAAAGACAGCAAGACAAGGCTATAACAATAACAATTTAGGTTTAATAAAGGACCCGAAGGGATGCCCTTCAAATGTTTCTATAGTAATTGGCCCAGAATACGCGGAAAATGTTGAATGTTTTCTCGGAGCTTATAGTGGTCATCAAAAAAATGTTAGTATTTTTAGGGTATTTGTTAGCTGGAAAAATTTCATTACGCCAACGTTAGCATCATCGAGATCAGCCATAAAAACAAGTAAACATTTCATTTCAACAACACTAGCACAAATAAAAACCACAACAAAAACAAGCACATCGAAGTTCGGCCCTTTCTAGTAATGTAAATGAATTAACTCTGAATTAAAAATATACAAATTGTAAAGTTGCTATAAAAGTTAGAGATTACAGTTTTAAATGTGTGCAGTTAAAAAAAATTTTCAGATCCCGAAAGAAATGAGCAAAAATGATTCAGAACAAATAATGCGAGAGCTTCAAGCAATGAAACAAATTGGATATCATGCCCATATTGCTGTCTTACTTGGATGGTGTTTTCAAAATGATTTGCCTTCCTTAATATTTGAACTTGCACAACAAGATCTTTTTAAATATATTCGAAAGTTTCGTGAATCTCCAGATTCTTGTATGCCTTTGAAACAAATGTTATCAATTGCATGGCAAATTGCAGATGGTATGGAATATATTGCAAGTTTTAATATGGTTCATCGAGATTTAGCAGCTCGAAATATTTTATTATATGATGGATTTCATGCAAAAGTATATTCTTATTTACCGAAGTATAAAACATATTTTTTTCAGATATCAGATTTTGGTTTATGTTGTCATTGTGATGAAAGTTTTACATATCAAGCAAGTTTGAACAAAAAGTTACCAGTTCGATGGTTGTCTATTGAAGCATTAGTTGATAGAAGGTTTTCTGAAAAATCTGACGTGTAAGTTTAATCTTAAATTTGATAATTTAAAAAAAACAAAAGTGTCAAGGAATATACCTGCAATAATTCTTCATATTATTATAGTTGGGCGCCCGGGCATTTGGTATATTATTGTATGAAATATGCACCAACGGATCTGTACCATATACATCATTATCAAATTATGACGTTCTTCAATTTCTTCAAAGTGGGAAACGTTTGGAAAAACCAGAAAAGGCAGATATAAAAGTATATGATTTAATGATTGATTGCTGGAAAGAATCCATAGATAATAGGTTGAACTTTGCTGGTGTAAAACAAAGACTTCAAAATCAATTGGAAGAAGAAACTCAAACATACGGGTATTTATCAATGACATTAGAAGAAAGTGAAATTTTAAATGTATTATTTTTTTGAAGAAAGAAAATGATTGACAACAAAGCAACTTTGCACAAAACAAAATCAAGAACTGCTAAAGTTTAAGCAGTTGTTGATTGAAAGTACAAAACAAACGTTACGCCATCTTCAAACAAAAAATTATGTATAAGCCTAACGTCAACAGCGTATCAACAAATAATTCAGTGCTAACAATAGAAAATAAAATTTTATGTTTTCGTTCAAATATTATGCGGTATATTTATGATTTTTTAATAATGTATCGCTGAGCTCTTTCATTTTCAATTTCGTATACAATTTAATTTAATAAAATGTTGATGGATATGAAATTTAATGAAATCAAGTTATCCTTTTTTGTGATTTCTGGAAATATTAATAAGTTATGTTGCAATGTTACAAAATTTGATTGGGATACGGTAACAATGTAATCTTTCTTCAAACTGCTCAATCCATCCATTTTTTTAAACCAAGAGTTGAAAATGAAAATATTTTAAAATGCCCGAACAGGCTGGTAATATTTCGGCCGCACCAGACCAAGATCTTGAGCCCCATTTCCAACACCGGCTGCTTACTATTTTTTGCAAAAAAATCTACAACGAGAAAATTCTATAAATATCATAAACAAACTTTATTACGGTAGTAACAGCAGTGAAACACTAATTTTAATACTATTGAACAAGTTAATATTGTATTTCGTATAACGGCTCACAGATAATTACAAAACAACTTTAAAAAAAAAACAAAAACCTTACAAAGTATCAGGAATATATTTTTGAGGTTCACAAATATGCTGAAGAGAATTAAGTTCAATTGAAGTTTCACCATTATGTTGAATGAATCGAGCCATAACAGTTCTTTTTCGCGTTTTACATCGATGACAAGTAAAATGTTTCTCAAATGAATCAAATCCAAATTGATAGCACATATTTTTTTCTTCATCAGCGAAAATAATCAAAACACGAAACATTTTTCCATTGTTTAGACGTTTTGTATATAAATAATTTGGAGATTTGATAATTAAAGATGATTCATAACTTTCTGGTACATAATAATATGGTTCACAAACATGTTCTCCTGCATTAAAATCAAAGGTTTTACTTCCATCATCATGAATTGTAGCTTTAATATCGGTATGTTTCTTTTGATCCAAACATTTAATACATCGATAACAACATTTAATTCTATTAAAAAGGAATTCATAACATTGTTGTTGGTCATTTGAAGTAAAAACCAGCAATTTCCTATCCAACTTTCCATTATGAGAGTATTCAACAATATCAAAATTTACATCTGATGAATTTTGTGGTGAAGGTTGTTGATCAAAAAGTGAAAGGCTTGGATTTATTGATGAAGTTTCAGTAGGATAAGATAATTTTAGATTCTTAAGTGGAGTTTCATCTTCTTCTTGTTTAACATTTTTTACAAATCTTTTGCGGCTACGTGCAATTCTTAAAAAGTAGATATAGTTATTGTATTAAAAGCCAAAATAACAAATACCCTGAACTGCTTAAATTTGTTGCAGGAGTGGATGTTGAAGGATCAGCAGCTGCTGGAACTAATGTAATATTTGCCAAAATATTAAGGTAACAAAGTCTTTCATCAATTTCAAGTGAATTAATAAAGCTAAGAATCAATGCTTTCAACTTTTGATGTTCATTAATACCACTTCGAACAGCTTTAATAAGAGGAACATAAAAGTCAACTTTAAACATTTTTTCTTCATTGATAGCAACATCATTGCTTGTTTGAGGTTCAAGTGACTAAAATATATCCAACATTACAGTACACATATGCAGTATTTGATCATATGGTAAACAAAATAATGTAAATCACAAACTTACAGTTACTCGAAGAACAGTATTAATAAGTTGTTCACATTTTCCTTTAGTTGGAAATACAAGAACAAAAGCTTTTTTTGAATCTTTATCCATACAACAAAAAAGATTCTACAATACGAAGGTGTTAAAACATCCAATACAAATAAAAATGGCAGCTTACACTTTTACATACATAATTTCTATCATATTTTGCAGTCATCGTTTCTTCTGTATCTAAAATATATGGAATTATATAAATATATAAGCTTATAAACATACCTTTATCCAACAATTTTAAATTTAAACATTTTTCAAGACGATCAATTTGAAGCTGACATTCACCAAAATATTTAACATTCTTAGATTTATCAAATGCAATGAGCTTCATACTTTAGTTCAAAGTTGTCTAAAAAATGCAATGATTGATTAAATTAGAAATGAATCAAAGTTAAAGATAAACTTTGTAGAAAAAAATGCGCGTTGAATCATTGAACATTTTTGTCACAATATTTTGCAACATGCGGAATGTTGGCGTGTTGCTCGCAAAGAAATCTGAGAAAAATCAACTTTGAAAAACACTTTTCACGAAATCCAAGAAAATGACAAAAAAGGTTCAATTTTACAAAAAATAGCTTCAATAAAGACTTTAAATTTTGTTGACATATTTTTAATTTGTATCTTCAGGGGCATTAAACTTTGCCAACAATGTCGGTGATGGACAAAACATATACATATTACAAAGAAAATCACGAAATTTCCGGTTCTCCGTCGATATTTTAACGGAGACGGTAATGGAATGGAATTAACGGAATTTCGTTTTTACGGAAACGAAATTCCGCACATCCCTGCTTCGAAATTGCTTATCAAACTTTTGTTACAAAAAAGTTTTTTATATCAGAAAATTTCAGGAACACAATGCCAACGCTGTTTTTCATAAGATACCGTAATCCGAATCGTGAACTAAATTTTTGCGTTGATTTTGAAAAATGATTATTTTTAGTAAAAATTTTTTACACATGATGATCAAATACACATAAAAACTGCATTTTTTCATTCTCTTACTGGTTTACGATAAAATATCACGTAACTTTAACCTTTACTTGTTTGTGTTGAAACTATTTGTTGAAAAAATACATCATAGTGTTTGAGATTCCATTCTTTTTTGTAGTTCTTGATACGTCATCTTAGCGCTGAAAAAATCCGTATTTCAATAAATACAAATTATTTCTTTCGTTGACAGTGAGAAAATTAATTACATGAAAAATACAATATTTTGCTTACTGTGGTCTGTAATAACAAATTATTTTCCCATCCAACTTTCTTTGAAATTGCTGGGAAACATATTAAACGTAAAACTGTATAAAGTTTGAGACAATTATTTCTCAAAAATCATTGTTTATTTTTATAATATGGTCGAAAAGAAGGGATATATTTTTCAGAATTGTCCTTGGAAATCAAATGAAAAGCAGCTGTTTTTTCAGAAATTTTAAATCTACTTGTTTTTTTGAAAAGTTAATGTTTTAAACTTGTTTTTTGTATGGTAAACAAATGTATTCTGGGAAGGGAAACGTGTTCATGAATAAAAGTATAATTTGTATTTCATTTTTATAAAGTATACGATTTGTGAGAAAATGAAATGTAGCGACGTTTGGTTTTTAAAAAATATCACACCCGAACAAATGTTGTTAGAAATTTCTAAAGCTACCAAGTTTTAAATAAACACAAAAATATGAATCTTCATATTTTTTATATTTTTCATACATATTTTATTGGTTCGTTATCATTGATTTCAAACTTCATTTTGATTATTGTAATATGGAAAAAGACACCTGTTCAAATGAAAACTTACAGTCATGTTTTAGTACAAAATTGTTCCACTGATATCGTTTTTGTATTGGTATCATCTTTGACTTTATTTGTAAGTTTTTGGCTTTTTTAGTGAAACAATATTGACAAAATTAGGGGCGACTGCTGTTAAAACTTACCGTTTGATAGCCCTTTTTATCATTTTTATTACGAAAGATAAAATTTTTTATTGAAAGAATCAAATTGTTATTTCTTATCACTAAAATTAGGTACTGTAACAAAAAGCAAAAAATTCAGGAATTTCAAACATCGAACAACAGAATTTTTTTACGAAGTGCTGCGTCTTGGATTCCTTCAAGTGGATATTATCCATGTACGGCAATTTGGTGGTATATTGTTGCTTTGGCATGCGCATATTGGAGTATGTACATCCAAATAATCTACCGATATCTTGTTATTGTTCAGTAAGTTTTCTATTATCATATTTTGAAATGATGAAAACCACTTTTAGTTCAATGGTAATAAAACCATGTAAAATTTGGATAGCTTCAGTAATCACTTTTGTAATCTCTGCTTTTTTCAACTTAGATTTTTCTTTTTCATTTTGTTTTAACGAAGATTTGGAATCAAATAATATGCTTTTGAATATTGCGCCATGGAAATATGACACAAATTTGTCTTCTTTTCGATCAATTCATTTTGTAATATTCACTTGTAATTTTAAATCAAATCTTTTAAGAAAATTTATTTTAGTTTAATGTGCACATGATACTTTACTTTTCTCTTCTTTCAACAGTTTTTACAATGGTATTCATTTTGTATCCATATTTTTATTACAAAATTGTAAAAACTATTAAAGCTTCAACATTTTCGACACAAATGTTAAAAATTCAAAAGCAAATTAACAAAAGAAGTTTATATTTGGTAAATTTAAAATCTGTAAATTATCAAGCAAAACTGTGAAAAAACAAACTTTTCAGGCGATAACCCCTGTAATTGGTTTTTCGGCTTTTGCTGGAATTCTCGTAATTTTAAGCACGAGTGACGAAAGCAATTACTTTTTTATGATGGTTTTAACAATGCAGTATATTCCGTTGTTAAATCCAATCATAACAATTTTAACAATTTACCGTAAACCTTTATTTTGCAAAAAGAAGATACTAAAAACTGTTGTAACTGCATCTTTCAATCATCCAAAATAGTATTTATTTTTTTAAATTTTTGACGCTTTATTTTCTGTTAGTCCGGAAACTTTGCAGGAAAATGAATACATCCTTCAAAAGAAACATTTCAGATTATGTCTTTTTTGTGTTACATATTGCCTCTCTTTTTTTTTAAATCTAAATGGTTCATCACAATAAATATTTGCACTTTTATGGAATAAAATATTTTTTTAAAATTTTCTCAATTTATTGTTTTTAAATTTCAAACGTGTGCAAACCTTTTTTCTAACTTTTAAAAACTGTTTTTTGATGTTTTTACCTTTGTATTTTATGCCCTGTAACGGTTAACACTTGATAATGCGTAAATTTGGACATTTTGTTTGGCCTCAAAGATCTTGCAGTCGTTCCATTTTCTTCCCATAATCACATAAATGAAGCTGTGTAAGTAATAGGAAAATAAAATGTAAAACATTGACCGAAATTTTCAGTCAAAAAATATGTTATACCTTCAGGAACATAACATGTTTGAGTTCCATTTTGTAATTTATTCATTAATGTCTTTACACTTTCAAACTGATTGTTTTTAAAGATAAAATTAATATTTTCAGTTGGAATATTTAATTTTACAAATTGATAAGTTGCTTTTAAAATATCGCTAAAATTTATTGTTGTCGAATTTTCTAAACTCCAAATATGCAAATTGTTAATATTTGTTGTCTTTGAATTTGATAATATTTCATCTTCATTAAATATAATTTCAGTTTCCATAAACAACTTTTTGATATGCATAACTTTTTCAGGTTTAAACATCTCTGGTAAAACCGTATTAATATCCATATCAAAAGTTCTTCCATCTCTTAAATAAACGAAAACATGTTCTGCCGGTTGTAATTTTATATATTTATAGTCAGGTGTGATGGCTGGGGCGATGTAAAACAATGCAACATCGTCATTAACAAATTTAAATTTTCCATTCGATGCAAACACGTCTGTCATTTGGAATTTGTAAAAAAATGATAAAGGACCTAATTCATCGTATATGCAAATGAAATCTTCTTTACAAAATTTTGGAACATTTGGTTTATCATTGGACCAGCTATTACTCTGAAATATTTGCTACTTTATGATTATTATTATTCGTTCAATCATATGTTACATAAAACTTTTTATAGATAACATCTGTCAAAGAATTATCAACGCCTGCCGATTGAAAGATCAAAATCTTAAATCCTTTATGAGTAAACTGATGAACTGAATTATTTGGCATATTTCCTTCAAAAACTCGATTTTCATGCTGTCCAACTTGAACACCAAATCTCGCACCATAATTATAATTCTCTTCCATGAACTTCAACAAATATGCAGCTACATGGTTTATATTGTGTTTTTCAAGTGTCCTTAAGGTGACCGTTTTATCAAAATCTACACGATCAAGATGTAATTTTACGGCATCTATTAAATGTTCGAAGTAATGCTTCTGAAAACGGAAAAAAGAAAATTGGTTTAAAAAATGCGAATTCCATTTTATATCTTACATGAACATAACTTCTTGATTGCTGCAAAATTGAAACAAATGATTTGTGTAGAGTTTTAAGTTTTCTGAAATCAAAAATTGCAGAAATATTGTCATGAAGACTTGAGCAAGCAGCTTGCGAGACTACCAAAGTCTTGACGTATTCGTCTAACTTTTTTTCTAGTTCGTCAAGCTTTGGAGATATAAAACCATCATCTTTTGCCATAATTCCAATCCAATTTTTTTGCAATATATCTATCAAAGCCTAGAAAACATAATTTTATGAGGACGTCAGATTTATGAGATTGTACTGTACCTCCATCGTAGATAAAGGGGGATAATTTGAACATTGATTTTCAAAGAAAAGTCTTGTATGATTATTTGGATTTTCAATAAATTTTTGAAAATGATGGAACAGTGTATTCATTGGATGTTTGACGAGCTAAAAAAATTAATTTAAAAAAAAAATATGATTCACAAGTTCTTACCGAAAAAAAATGCTTTTTTTTAACACTCCGTTCAAGACGATGAAATTGTTTATTTATTTCCAGGGATAAATTACCAATTAAATCTTTGACATCGCTGAGTTTTAGCTTGTCAGCATCTTCATCTAGCAAATTATTAATAGTCTGACCGAGAGTTTTTCCATCATACAGTTGCTTGCATCCTTTATATACTACTTTAATTACATCAACTACATTCTCTTTGTCGATGAAAGATTTTGCTGGTTGAAATTTGAAAAAACAAAAAATAAAGAAAAATAAAAGCAACGGAGAATGCATAGTTCGACTGGCAGCGTCTTTTGCAAGCGAAATAAAAACTTTTTGATTAAGATTTTTATCACATTACAAGATAGAAATTATTGTGATTCATTTATTTCAATGAAATGAAAATAGACCTTACAAGGGACCGTTTCGAAGTGCCATCCTCAGAATTCTTAACTTTTGTGTGGAATCGATAGTACTCCTGTAGGTATGAAAAACCCTACAGGAGTACTACGAACGTTGTTGAAAGATAAAAATACGTACATATACTTGTGAGTTTTTGACCACAAAAATGGTGCAGCCTTAAAAACATCAAAAAAGAAACACAACAATTGTCAAAGTTCCCCATTTTTGGAAAAGAAATGACACTTATTGCAATCAGTAAAAATTTTTTATTTGAATATTTTAAGTATTTTTGCATATAGCAAAAATTACATTTAATATAGAAAATTTCAACAGTGTAATCGATCGTTTTAAAATGAATAAAGAAGAAATTTCACGAAACAAAGAAAATAAATGTAGGGTTTTGTAAATATGAAACAGTCTCAAATAAAAAGATATATGATATAACATTTATAAGATCCAATTTCTGTTGTTGATTTTTTTTACTATTGTATACGACATAAGACAGGTTTCTGTAAATAAGAATCCATCTCATATTGTTAAAAAACATGCCAAAAAAAGAAATTTTACATTTTTTTTATTCCTTTATTGACATTTTTTGGTTACAAAATGAGAAATTTAATTTTTTTAACAATAGGACATATCGGGGTATTTCTGCAATTTCGCCCCACATCCCTGAATTTTTTGTTCATTTTTTCATGCACAAGAGCATAATTATACCGATCACCGCGACAGTTTTCGATATTCTTATATTTGATAGCGAAAAACGGATTCAATTTTTTCAGCTTAATTGCAGTTTTTATCAAATTTGTTTTTTTTCCATATAAATACTTCTTTTAAACGAAAAAAACAAAAATATGAGAGCCAAAATATCAACTTTCAAAAAAAAATTTTTCTACTGGCTTATTTGCTTTGAATTCTCAATTATTTGGTAGAAGTAATCTCAGGAAATATCATTGTTATTTTATTGCTTACAGAAGTAATCAAAAATGGATTTTGAGTTTGTTCAAACAGTGAATCAAATGAAACAAAAACAAATATTATTTAAAATTTGATTATAATAAATGTTTTGCAGATTTACAGTAATTACTTCGACACACTTAATACAATTAAATATTTTTAAAATTCACTTATTAAAGGCATGTACTTTCACAGCATTTCTGGCATAGACACATTTCGTCGGAATTACTGGTCATTACGGAAATGTTAGAGTAACACTGTAGATAAAGAATGCACAAAATTTTTTGGATTTTATCAAAACTTTGGCAGTCTAACATGTTAAAATTTTACATACAATTGTTTTATTCCCAAGTTTTTAAGTGGAACGGAAAATAAAGGTAATATTTTTTAATACCTCTAATTACCACAGCTTACAAATATGTATTCAAATGAATCAATGATTTCGAAGAAAACGCTGATGAAAAAAGTGCTAAAGTAAAAGATTATATGCGATGCTCGGTAAATGACGCAAAAAAAGTTAAAAAAGCTAAGCACTGCTGGGCTCGATTAGTACTTGGATGGGAGACCTCCTGGGAATCTCGAGTGCTCCAAGCTTTTTTTGATTTTTAAAAAAGGAATTTTTTGATTTTTCATTTTTTTTAATGCTTGAATTACTGTAAAATGCAAAAATATTGAAAATTTTGCTTTCATAAAATTCTTGTTGTAAAAAATGAACATTTTTGCAATTTTTGTTTTTGTCTAAACTTACCCAATAACTCCAGAATCAATTTTCTTTAAATGCAGCAGAAAAAAGAAGAAAAAGCAAATTGCAAATAAATCAAAATTCTTTTTTTTGCAACAAAAAAATACATTTGTTTTTTGATTTGTTAAAAATGAAAAATCCTTGCAATTTCTGTATTTTTTCAATACTTTTTTTTAAAACTTAAAATACATTTTTTGTCAATTAAATTCTACAAAATTTTTGATTGAAACACCAAATAAATCTTAAATTTTAGTAAAAGTAGGTCGCAAAAAAATGACATGTGTTCAACATGATTTTGGCGTCGTGAAAGCAAAATTATTACAGTATTTTGTAAATATCAGCAAATGTCGTTAAACATTTATTTTTTTCGATTTATTTGTCCTGCTTTTAAAAAAGCAAGACGTTCCAAAATTTATTAGAATTTTTTCAAGCCACTGGGGTTTCCCCTGAGAGCTGAAATCCAATGTTTACCTCAAACTTTGGGTAATTAAACCGACGATAAAGTGGTGGTTCAAGCATAAATGAAAACAGAAAAATGAATGAAAGACAAATTGCACCTTTTCTTTTTACTTTTACCAGAGATAAAAAGAGGGACTCTCTCGCCATAAAATAAAGAAAAAAAGAAGGGAGATAAAATAAAAAGGTGGTGGCTGCTGCAATGACGATGATGATGTTTTGTGTTTTTTTAGGGTTTTAGAAATATTTATTGAAAAAAATAAAAATGACTTGAACACAAAAAAATGAATAAAACAGATTTTAAATTAATTAAAAAATGTGAAAAATCATTTATAAAAAAGTACAGTAATTTTTTTGTACCAATACAATTGGAAAATTTGTTTTTTAAAATATATATTTTCCCCCCGAAGGGGGATGGGCCGGTCCTGGAGGTATGTGCAATACCAGGTCGACCCGCGGTCAAAGGGAAGCAAGCTTCCACATTCAACCAGATCCCAAAAATTAATTAACCACTGTGGTACTAATAAGTACCGTATAGTTGGTTAAAACTATAAGAACAGATACTACTAAAAAAGGAATAGATTAGTATTATCCGGTAAAGTAAAAAAAAAATTACTTACCACTTTGATCTTAGCCAATAGGCCGAGAAGCGATACTTTGAACTCATGTTACCCTCTTATATTTCCCCCTGTGTTATCCTTGAAAGGCGAAAACCAACACGGAAAAAAGATTGCAAAGAGGCACTCTCTCTTCAGTGTTTAATTCCAAGAAAAAAAAGGTAAAAAAAGAAAAGAAAAAATGCTGCATTTTTTTGTAAAAGCAAAATTACAACATTTTTTTGTAAATTATAATTATTACTTGTTTATTTATTCAGAAATTGAATTTTTTTACACCATTTTGCATTTTGCATTGAAGAAAATAATTTAATTTTTGTGCATTTTTTGTTTCTTTTTTTTCTCGTTTTCATGTCAGACAAAAAAGAAGAGCCTTGTTCGCTTGGGGTCATACCGCAGTGAAAACACGCCATCCCGTCCGATCTGGCAAGTTAAGCACTGCTGGGCTCGATTAGTACTTGGATGGGAGACCTCCTGGGAATCTCGAGTGCTCCAAGCTTTTTTTGATTTTTAAAAAAGGAATTTTTTGATTTTTCATTTTTTTTAATGCTTGAATTACTGTAAAATGCAAAAATATTGAAAATTTTGCTTTCATAAAATTCTTGTTGTAAAAAATGAACATTTTTGCAATTTTTGTTTTTGTCTAAACTTACCCAATAACTCCAGAATCAATTTTCTTTAAATGCAGCAGAAAAAAGAAGAAAAAGCAAATTGCAAATAAATCAAAATTCTTTTTTTTGCAACAAAAAAATACATTTGTTTTTTGATTTGTTAAAAATGAAAAATCCTTGCAATTTCTGTATTTTTTCAATACTTTTTTTTAAAACTTAAAATACATTTTTTGTCAATTAAATTCTACAAAATTTTTGATTGAAACACCAAATAAATCTTAAATTTTAGTAAAAGTAGGTCGCAAAAAAATGACATGTGTTCAACATGATTTTGGCGTCGTGAAAGCAAAATTATTACAGTATTTTGTAAATATCAGCAAATGTCGTTAAACATTTATTTTTTTCGATTTATTTGTCCTGCTTTTAAAAAAGCAAGACGTTCCAAAATTTATTAGAATTTTTTCAAGCCACTGGGGTTTCCCCTGAGAGCTGAAATCCAATGTTTACCTCAAACTTTGGGTAATTAAACCGACGATAAAGTGGTGGTTCAAGCATAAATGAAAACAGAAAAATGAATGAAAGACAAATTGCACCTTTTCTTTTTACTTTTACCAGAGACAAAAAGAGGGACTCTCTCGCCATAAAATAAAGAAAAAAAGAAGGGAGATAAAATAAAAAGGTGGTGGCTGCTGCAATGACGATGATGATGTTTTGTGTTTTTTTAGGGTTTTAGAAATATTTATTGAAAAAAATAAAAATGACTTGAACACAAAAAAATGAATAAAACAGATTTTAAATTAATTAAAAAATGTGAAAAATCATTTATAAAAAAGTACAGTAATTTTTTTGTACCAATACAATTGGAAAATTTGTTTTTTAAAATATATATTTTCCCCCCGAAGGGGGATGGGCCGGTCCTGGAGGTATGTGCAATACCAGGTCGACCCGCGGTCAAAGGGAAGCAAGCTTCCACATTCAACCAGATCCCAAAAATTAATTAACCACTGTGGTACTAATAAGTACCGTATAGTTGGTTAAAACTATAAGAACAGATACTACTAAAAAAGGAATAGATTAGTATTATCCGGTAAAGTAAAAAAAAAATTACTTACCACTTTGATCTTAGCCAATAGGCCGAGAAGCGATACTTTGAACTCATGTTACCCTCTTATATTTCCCCCTGTGTTATCCTTGAAAGGCGAAAACCAACACGGAAAAAAGATTGCAAAGAGGCACTCTCTCTTCAGTGTTTAATTCCAAGAAAAAAAAGGTAAAAAAAGAAAAGAAAAAATGCTGCATTTTTTTGTAAAAGCAAAATTACAACATTTTTTTGTAAATTATAATTATTACTTGTTTATTTATTCAGAAATTGAATTTTTTTACACCATTTTGCATTTTGCATTGAAGAAAATAATTTAATTTTTGTGCATTTTTTGTTTCTTTTTTTTCTCGTTTTCATGTCAGACAAAAAAGAAGAGCCTTGTTCGCTTGGGGTCATACCGCAGTGAAAACACGCCATCCCGTCCGATCTGGCAAGTTAAGCACTGCTGGGCTCGATTAGTACTTGGATGGGAGACCTCCTGGGAATCTCGAGTGCTCCAAGCTTTTTTTGATTTTTAAAAAAGGAATTTTTTGATTTTTCATTTTTTTTAATGCTTGAATTACTGTAAAATGCAAAAATATTGAAAATTTTGCTTTCATAAAATTCTTGTTGTAAAAAATGAACATTTTTGCAATTTTTGTTTTTGTCTAAACTTACCCAATAACTCCAGAATCAATTTTCTTTAAATGCAGCAGAAAAAAGAAGAAAAAGCAAATTGCAAATAAATCAAAATTCTTTTTTCTGCAACAAAAAAATACATTTGTTTTTTGATTTGTTAAAAATGAAAAATCCTTGCAATTTCTGTATTTTTTCAATACTTTTTTTTAAAACTTAAAATACATTTTTTGTCAATTAAATTCTACAAAATTTTTGATTGAAACACCAAATAAATCTTAAATTTTAGTAAAAGTAGGTCGCAAAAAAATGACATGTGTTCAACATGATTTTGGCGTCGTGAAAGCAAAATTATTACAGTATTTTGTAAATATCAGCAAATGTCGTTAAACATTTATTTTTTTCGATTTATTTGTCCTGCTTTTAAAAAAGCAAGACGTTCCAAAATTTATTAGAATTTTTTCAAGCCACTGGGGTTTCCCCTGAGAGCTGAAATCCAATGTTTACCTCAAACTTTGGGTAATTAAACCGACGATAAAGTGGTGGTTCAAGCATAAATGAAAACAGAAAAATGAATGAAAGACAAATTGCACCTTTTCTTTTTACTTTTACCAGAGATAAAAAGAGGGACTCTCTCGCCATAAAATAAAGAAAAAAAGAAGGGAGATAAAATAAAAAGGTGGTGGCTGCTGCAATGACGATGATGATGTTTTGTGTTTTTTTAGGGTTTTAGAAATATTTATTGAAAAAAATAAAAATGACTTGAACACAAAAAAATGAATAAAACAGATTTTAAATTAATTAAAAAATGTGAAAAATCATTTATAAAAAAGTACAGTAATTTTTTTGTACCAATACAATTGGAAAATTTGTTTTTTAAAATATATATTTTCCCCCCGAAGGGGGATGGGCCGGTCCTGGAGGTATGTGCAATACCAGGTCGACCCGCGGTCAAAGGGAAGCAAGCTTCCACATTCAACCAGATCCCAAAAATTAATTAACCACTGTGGTACTAATAAGTACCGTATAGTTGGTTAAAACTATAAGAACAGATACTACTAAAAAAGGAATAGATTAGTATTATCCGGTAAAGTAAAAAAAAAATTACTTACCACTTTGATCTTAGCCAATAGGCCGAGAAGCGATACTTTGAACTCATGTTACCCTCTTATATTTCCCCCTGTGTTATCCTTGAAAGGCGAAAACCAACACGGAAAAAAGATTGCAAAGAGGCACTCTCTCTTCAGTGTTTAATTCCAAGAAAAAAAAGGTAAAAAAAGAAAAGAAAAAATGCTGCATTTTTTTGTAAAAGCAAAATTACAACATTTTTTTGTAAATTATAATTATTACTTGTTTATTTATTCAGAAATTGAATTTTTTTACACCATTTTGCATTTTGCATTGAAGAAAATAATTTAATTTTTGTGCATTTTTTGTTTCTTTTTTTTCTCGTTTTCATGTCAGACAAAAAAGAAGAGCCTTGTTCGCTTGGGGTCATACCGCAGTGAAAACACGCCATCCCGTCCGATCTGGCAAGTTAAGCACTGCTGGGCTCGATTAGTACTTGGATGGGAGACCTCCTGGGAATCTCGAGTGCTCCAAGCTTTTTTTGATTTTTAAAAAAGGAATTTTTTGATTTTTCATTTTTTTTAATGCTTGAATTACTGTAAAATGCAAAAATATTGAAAATTTTGCTTTCATAAAATTCTTGTTGTAAAAAATGAACATTTTTGCAATTTTTGTTTTTGTCTAAACTTACCCAATAACTCCAGAATCAATTTTCTTTAAATGCAGCAGAAAAAGCAAATTGCAAATAAATCAAAATTCTTTTTTTTGCAACAAAAAAATACATTTGTTTTTTGATTTGTTAAAAATGAAAAATCCTTGCAATTTCTGTATTTTTTCAATACTTTTTTTTAAAACTTAAAATACATTTTTTGTCAATTAAATTCTACAAAATTTTTGATTGAAACACCAAATAAATCTTAAATTTTAGTAAAAGTAGGTCGCAAAAAAATGACATGTGTTCAACATGATTTTGGCGTCGTGAAAGCAAAATTATTACAGTATTTTGTAAATATCAGCAAATGTCGTTAAACATTTATTTTTTTCGATTTATTTGTCCTGCTTTTAAAAAAGCAAGACGTTCCAAAATTTATTAGAATTTTTTCAAGCCACTGGGGTTTCCCCTGAGAGCTGAAATCCAATGTTTACCTCAAACTTTGGGTAATTAAACCGACGATAAAGTGGTGGTTCAAGCATAAATGAAAACAGAAAAATGAATGAAAGACAAATTGCACCTTTTCTTTTTACTTTTACCAGAGATAAAAAGAGGGACTCTCTCGCCATAAAATAAAGAAAAAAAGAAGGGAGATAAAATAAAAAGGTGGTGGCTGCTGCAATGACGATGATGATGTTTTGTGTTTTTTTAGGGTTTTAGAAATATTTATTGAAAAAAATAAAAATGACTTGAACACAAAAAAATGAATAAAACAGATTTTAAATTAATTAAAAAATGTGAAAAATCATTTATAAAAAAGTACAGTAATTTTTTTGTACCAATACAATTGGAAAATTTGTTTTTTAAAATATATATTTTCCCCCCGAAGGGGGATGGGCCGGTCCTGGAGGTATGTGCAATACCAGGTCGACCCGCGGTCAAAGGGAAGCAAGCTTCCACATTCAACCAGATCCCAAAAATTAATTAACCACTGTGGTACTAATAAGTACCGTATAGTTGGTTAAAACTATAAGAACAGATACTACTAAAAAAGGAATAGATTAGTATTATCCGGTAAAGTAAAAAAAAAATTACTTACCACTTTGATCTTAGCCAATAGGCCGAGAAGCGATACTTTGAACTCATGTTACCCTCTTATATTTCCCCCTGTGTTATCCTTGAAAGGCGAAAACCAACACGGAAAAAAGATTGCAAAGAGGCACTCTCTCTTCAGTGTTTAATTCCAAGAAAAAAAAGGTAAAAAAAGAAAAGAAAAAATGCTGCATTTTTTTGTAAAAGCAAAATTACAACATTTTTTTGTAAATTATAATTATTACTTGTTTATTTATTCAGAAATTGAATTTTTTTACACCATTTTGCATTTTGCATTGAAGAAAATAATTTAATTTTTGTGCATTTTTTGTTTCTTTTTTTTCTCGTTTTCATGTCAGACAAAAAAGAAGAGCCTTGTTCGCTTGGGGTCATACCGCAGTGAAAACACGCCATCCCGTCCGATCTGGCAAGTTAAGCACTGCTGGGCTCGATTAGTACTTGGATGGGAGACCTCCTGGGAATCTCGAGTGCTCCAAGCTTTTTTTGATTTTTAAAAAAGGAATTTTTTGATTTTTCATTTTTTTTAATGCTTGAATTACTGTAAAATGCAAAAATATTGAAAATTTTGCTTTCATAAAATTCTTGTTGTAAAAAATGAACATTTTTGCAATTTTTGTTTTTGTCTAAACTTACCCAATAACTCCAGAATCAATTTTCTTTAAATGCAGCAGAAAAAAGAAGAAAAAGCAAATTGCAAATAAATCAAAATTCTTTTTTTTGCAACAAAAAAATACATTTGTTTTTTGATTTGTTAAAAATGAAAAATCCTTGCAATTTCTGTATTTTTTCAATACTTTTTTTTAAAACTTAAAATACATTTTTTGTCAATTAAATTCTACAAAATTTTTGATTGAAACACCAAATAAATCTTAAATTTTAGTAAAAGTAGGTCGCAAAAAAATGACATGTGTTCAACATGATTTTGGCGTCGTGAAAGCAAAATTATTACAGTATTTTGTAAATATCAGCAAATGTCGTTAAACATTTATTTTTTTCGATTTATTTGTCCTGCTTTTAAAAAAGCAAGACGTTCCAAAATTTATTAGAATTTTTTCAAGCCACTGGGGTTTCCCCTGAGAGCTGAAATCCAATGTTTACCTCAAACTTTGGGTAATTAAACCGACGATAAAGTGGTGGTTCAAGCATAAATGAAAACAGAAAAATGAATGAAAGACAAATTGCACCTTTTCTTTTTACTTTTACCAGAGATAAAAAGAGGGATTCTCTCGCCATAAAATAAAGAAAAAAAGAAGGGAGATAAAATAAAAAGGTGGTGGCTGCTGCAATGACGATGATGATGTTTTGTGTTTTTTTAGGGTTTTAGAAATATTTATTGAAAAAAATAAAAATGACTTGAACACAAAAAAATGAATAAAACAGATTTTAAATTAATTAAAAAATGTGAAAAATCATTTATAAAAAAGTACAGTAATTTTTTTGTACCAATACAATTGGAAAATTTGTTTTTTAAAATATATATTTTCCCCCCGAAGGGGGATGGGCCGGTCCTGGAGGTATGTGCAATACCAGGTCGACCCGCGGTCAAAGGGAAGCAAGCTTCCACATTCAACCAGATCCCAAAAATTAATTAACCACTGTGGTACTAATAAGTACCGTATAGTTGGTTAAAACTATAAGAACAGATACTACTAAAAAAGGAATAGATTAGTATTATCCGGTAAAGTAAAAAAAAAATTACTTACCACTTTGATCTTAGCCAATAGGCCGAGAAGCGATACTTTGAACTCATGTTACCCTCTTATATTTCCCCCTGTGTTATCCTTGAAAGGCGAAAACCAACACGGAAAAAAGATTGCAAAGAGGCACTCTCTCTTCAGTGTTTAATTCCAAGAAAAAAAAGGTAAAAAAAGAAAAGAAAAAATGCTGCATTTTTTTGTAAAAGCAAAATTACAACATTTTTTTGTAAATTATAATTATTACTTGTTTATTTATTCAGAAATTGAATTTTTTTACACCATTTTGCATTTTGCATTGAAGAAAATAATTTAATTTTTGTGCATTTTTTGTTTCTTTTTTTTCTCGTTTTCATGTCAGACAAAAAAGAAGAGCCTTGTTCGCTTGGGGTCATACCGCAGTGAAAACACGCCATCCCGTCCGATCTGGCAAGTTAAGCACTGCTGGGCTCGATTAGTACTTGGATGGGAGACCTCCTGGGAATCTCGAGTGCTCCAAGCTTTTTTTGATTTTTAAAAAAGGAATTTTTTGATTTTTCATTTTTTTTAATGCTTGAATTACTGTAAAATGCAAAAATATTGAAAATTTTGCTTTCATAAAATTCTTGTTGTAAAAAATGAACATTTTTGCAATTTTTGTTTTTGTCTAAACTTACCCAATAACTCCAGAATCAATTTTCTTTAAATGCAGCAGAAAAAAGAAGAAAAAGCAAATTGCAAATAAATCAAAATTCTTTTTTTTGCAACAAAAAAATACATTTGTTTTTTGATTTGTTAAAAATGAAAAATCCTTGCAATTTCTGTATTTTTTCAATACTTTTTTTTAAAACTTAAAATACATTTTTTGTCAATTAAATTCTACAAAATTTTTGATTGAAACACCAAATAAATCTTAAATTTTAGTAAAAGTAGGTCGCAAAAAAATGACATGTGTTCAACATGATTTTGGCGTCGTGAAAGCAAAATTATTACAGTATTTTGTAAATATCAGCAAATGTCGTTAAACATTTATTTTTTTCGATTTATTTGTCCTGCTTTTAAAAAAGCAAGACGTTCCAAAATTTATTAGAATTTTTTCAAGCCACTGGGGTTTCCCCTGAGAGCTGAAATCCAATGTTTACCTCAAACTTTGGGTAATTAAACCGACGATAAAGTGGTGGTTCAAGCATAAATGAAAACAGAAAAATGAATGAAAGACAAATTGCACCTTTTCTTTTTACTTTTACCAGAGATAAAAAGAGGGACTCTCTCGCCATAAAATAAAGAAAAAAAGAAGGGAGATAAAATAAAAAGGTGGTGGCTGCTGCAATGACGATGATGATGTTTTGTGTTTTTTTAGGGTTTTAGAAATATTTATTGAAAAAAATAAAAATGACTTGAACACAAAAAAATGAATAAAACAGATTTTAAATTAATTAAAAAATGTGAAAAATCATTTATAAAAAAGTACAGTAATTTTTTTGTACCAATACAATTGGAAAATTTGTTTTTTAAAATATATATTTTCCCCCCGAAGGGGGATGGGCCGGTCCTGGAGGTATGTGCAATACCAGGTCGACCCGCGGTCAAAGGGAAGCAAGCTTCCACATTCAACCAGATCCCAAAAATTAATTAACCACTGTGGTACTAATAAGTACCGTATAGTTGGTTAAAACTATAAGAACAGATACTACTAAAAAAGGAATAGATTAGTATTATCCGGTAAAGTAAAAAAAAAATTACTTACCACTTTGATCTTAGCCAATAGGCCGAGAAGCGATACTTTGAACTCATGTTACCCTCTTATATTTCCCCCTGTGTTATCCTTGAAAGGCGAAAACCAACACGGAAAAAAGATTGCAAAGAGGCACTCTCTCTTCAGTGTTTAATTCCAAGAAAAAAAAGGTAAAAAAAGAAAAGAAAAAATGCTGCATTTTTTTGTAAAAGCAAAATTACAACATTTTTTTGTAAATTATAATTATTACTTGTTTATTTATTCAGAAATTGAATTTTTTTACACCATTTTGCATTTTGCATTGAAGAAAATAATTTAATTTTTGTGCATTTTTTGTTTCTTTTTTTTCTCGTTTTCATGTCAGACAAAAAAGAAGAGCCTTGTTCGCTTGGGGTCATACCGCAGTGAAAACACGCCATCCCGTCCGATCTGGCAAGTTAAGCACTGCTGGGCTCGATTAGTACTTGGATGGGAGACCTCCTGGGAATCTCGAGTGCTCCAAGCTTTTTTTGATTTTTAAAAAAGGAATTTTTTGATTTTTCATTTTTTTTAATGCTTGAATTACTGTAAAATGCAAAAATATTGAAAATTTTGCTTTCATAAAATTCTTGTTGTAAAAAATGAACATTTTTGCAATTTTTGTTTTTGTCTAAACTTACCCAATAACTCCAGAATCAATTTTCTTTAAATGCAGCAGAAAAAAGAAGAAAAAGCAAATTGCAAATAAATCAAAATTCTTTTTTTTGCAACAAAAAAATACATTTGTTTTTTGATTTGTTAAAAATGAAAAATCCTTGCAATTTCTGTATTTTTTCAATACTTTTTTTTAAAACTTAAAATACATTTTTTGTCAATTAAATTCTACAAAATTTTTGATTGAAACACCAAATAAATCTTAAATTTTAGTAAAAGTAGGTCGCAAAAAAATGACATGTGTTCAACATGATTTTGGCGTCGTGAAAGCAAAATTATTACAGTATTTTGTAAATATCAGCAAATGTCGTTAAACATTTATTTTTTTCGATTTATTTGTCCTGCTTTTAAAAAAGCAAGACGTTCCAAAATTTATTAGAATTTTTTCAAGCCACTGGGGTTTCCCCTGAGAGCTGAAATCCAATGTTTACCTCAAACTTTGGGTAATTAAACCGACGATAAAGTGGTGGTTCAAGCATAAATGAAAACAGAAAAATGAATGAAAGACAAATTGCACCTTTTTTTTTTACTTTTACCAGAGATAAAAAGAGGGACTCTCTCGCCATAAAATAAAGAAAAAAAGAAGGGAGATAAAATAAAAAGGTGGTGGCTGCTGCAATGACGATGATGATGTTTTGTGTTTTTTTAGGGTTTTAGAAATATTTATTGAAAAAAATAAAAATGACTTGAACACAAAAAAATGAATAAAACAGATTTTAAATTAATTAAAAAATGTGAAAAATCATTTATAAAAAAGTACAGTAATTTTTTTGTACCAATACAATTGGAAAATTTGTTTTTTAAAATATATATTTTCCCCCCGAAGGGGGATGGGCCGGTCCTGGAGGTATGTGCAATACCAGGTCGACCCGCGGTCAAAGGGAAGCAAGCTTCCACATTCAACCAGATCCCAAAAATTAATTAACCACTGTGGTACTAATAAGTACCGTATAGTTGGTTAAAACTATAAGAACAGATACTACTAAAAAAGGAATAGATTAGTATTATCCGGTAAAGTAAAAAAAAAATTACTTACCACTTTGATCTTAGCCAATAGGCCGAGAAGCGATACTTTGAACTCATGTTACCCTCTTATATTTCCCCCTGTGTTATCCTTGAAAGGCGAAAACCAACACGGAAAAAAGATTGCAAAGAGGCACTCTCTCTTCAGTGTTTAATTCCAAGAAAAAAAAGGTAAAAAAAGAAAAGAAAAAATGCTGCATTTTTTTGTAAAAGCAAAATTACAACATTTTTTTGTAAATTATAATTATTACTTGTTTATTTATTCAGAAATTGAATTTTTTTACACCATTTTGCATTTTGCATTGAAGAAAATAATTTAATTTTTGTGCATTTTTTGTTTCTTTTTTTTCTCGTTTTCATGTCAGACAAAAAAGAAGAGCCTTGTTCGCTTGGGGTCATACCGCAGTGAAAACACGCCATCCCGTCCGATCTGGCAAGTTAAGCACTGCTGGGCTCGATTAGTACTTGGATGGGAGACCTCCTGGGAATCTCGAGTGCTCCAAGCTTTTTTTGATTTTTAAAAAAGGAATTTTTTGATTTTTCATTTTTTTTAATGCTTGAATTACTGTAAAATGCAAAAATATTGAAAATTTTGCTTTCATAAAATTCTTGTTGTAAAAAATGAACATTTTTGCAATTTTTGTTTTTGTCTAAACTTACCCAATAACTCCAGAATCAATTTTCTTTAAATGCAGCAGAAAAAAGAAGAAAAAGCAAATTGCAAATAAATCAAAATTCTTTTTTTTGCAACAAAAAAATACATTTGTTTTTTGATTTGTTAAAAATGAAAAATCCTTGCAATTTCTGTATTTTTTCAATACTTTTTTTTAAAACTTAAAATACATTTTTTGTCAATTAAATTCTACAAAATTTTTGATTGAAACACCAAATAAATCTTAAATTTTAGTAAAAGTAGGTCGCAAAAAAATGACATGTGTTCAACATGATTTTGGCGTCGTGAAAGCAAAATTATTACAGTATTTTGTAAATATCAGCAAATGTCGTTAAACATTTATTTTTTTCGATTTATTTGTCCTGCTTTTAAAAAAGCAAGACGTTCCAAAATTTATTAGAATTTTTTCAAGCCACTGGGGTTTCCCCTGAGAGCTGAAATCCAATGTTTACCTCAAACTTTGGGTAATTAAACCGACGATAAAGTGGTGGTTCAAGCATAAATGAAAACAGAAAAATGAATGAAAGACAAATTGCACCTTTTCTTTTTACTTTTACCAGAGATAAAAAGAGGGACTCTCTCGCCATAAAATAAAGAAAAAAAGAAGGGAGATAAAATAAAAAGGTGGTGGCTGCTGCAATGACGATGATGATGTTTTGTGTTTTTTTAGGGTTTTAGAAATATTTATTGAAAAAAATAAAAATGACTTGAACACAAAAAAATGAATAAAACAGATTTTAAATTAATTAAAAAATGTGAAAAATCATTTATAAAAAAGTACAGTAATTTTTTTGTACCAATACAATTGGAAAATTTGTTTTTTAAAATATATATTTTCCCCCCGAAGGGGGATGGGCCGGTCCTGGAGGTATGTGCAATACCAGGTCGACCCGCGGTCAAAGGGAAGCAAGCTTCCACATTCAACCAGATCCCAAAAATTAATTAACCACTGTGGTACTAATAAGTACCGTATAGTTGGTTAAAACTATAAGAACAGATACTACTAAAAAAGGAATAGATTAGTATTATCCGGTAAAGTAAAAAAAAAATTACTTACCACTTTGATCTTAGCCAATAGGCCGAGAAGCGATACTTTGAACTCATGTTACCCTCTTATATTTCCCCCTGTGTTATCCTTGAAAGGCGAAAACCAACACGGAAAAAAGATTGCAAAGAGGCACTCTCTCTTCAGTGTTTAATTCCAAGAAAAAAAAGGTAAAAAAAGAAAAGAAAAAATGCTGCATTTTTTTGTAAAAGCAAAATTACAACATTTTTTTGTAAATTATAATTATTACTTGTTTATTTATTCAGAAATTGAATTTTTTTACACCATTTTGCATTTTGCATTGAAGAAAATAATTTAATTTTTGTGCATTTTTTGTTTCTTTTTTTTCTCGTTTTCATGTCAGACAAAAAAGAAGAGCCTTGTTCGCTTGGGGTCATACCGCAGTGAAAACACGCCATCCCGTCCGATCTGGCAAGTTAAGCACTGCTGGGCTCGATTAGTACTTGGATGGGAGACCTCCTGGGAATCTCGAGTGCTCCAAGCTTTTTTTGATTTTTAAAAAAGGAATTTTTTGATTTTTCATTTTTTTTAATGCTTGAATTACTGTAAAATGCAAAAATATTGAAAATTTTGCTTTCATAAAATTCTTGTTGTAAAAAATGAACATTTTTGCAATTTTTGTTTTTGTCTAAACTTACCCAATAACTCCAGAATCAATTTTCTTTAAATGCAGCAGAAAAAAGAAGAAAAAGCAAATTGCAAATAAATCAAAATTCTTTTTTTTGCAACAAAAAAATACATTTGTTTTTTGATTTGTTAAAAATGAAAAATCCTTGCAATTTCTGTATTTTTTCAATACTTTTTTTTAAAACTTAAAATACATTTTTTGTCAATTAAATTCTACAAAATTTTTGATTGAAACACCAAATAAATCTTAAATTTTAGTAAAAGTAGGTCGCAAAAAAATGACATGTGTTCAACATGATTTTGGCGTCGTGAAAGCAAAATTATTACAGTATTTTGTAAATATCAGCAAATGTCGTTAAACATTTATTTTTTTCGATTTATTTGTCCTGCTTTTAAAAAAGCAAGACGTTCCAAAATTTATTAGAATTTTTTCAAGCCACTGGGGTTTCCCCTGAGAGCTGAAATCCAATGTTTACCTCAAACTTTGGGTAATTAAACCGACGATAAAGTGGTGGTTCAAGCATAAATGAAAACAGAAAAATGAATGAAAGACAAATTGCACCTTTTCTTTTTACTTTTACCAGAGATAAAAAGAGGGACTCTCTCGCCATAAAATAAAGAAAAAAAGAAGGGAGATAAAATAAAAAGGTGGTGGCTGCTGCAATGACGATGATGATGTTTTGTGTTTTTTTAGGGTTTTAGAAATATTTATTGAAAAAAATAAAAATGACTTGAACACAAAAAAATGAATAAAACAGATTTTAAATTAATTAAAAAATGTGAAAAATCATTTATAAAAAAGTACAGTAATTTTTTTGTACCAATACAATTGGAAAATTTGTTTTTTAAAATATATATTTTCCCCCCGAAGGGGGATGGGCCGGTCCTGGAGGTATGTGCAATACCAGGTCGACCCGCGGTCAAAGGGAAGCAAGCTTCCACATTCAACCAGATCCCAAAAATTAATTAACCACTGTGGTACTAATAAGTACCGTATAGTTGGTTAAAACTATAAGAACAGATACTACTAAAAAAGGAATAGATTAGTATTATCCGGTAAAGTAAAAAAAAAATTACTTACCACTTTGATCTTAGCCAATAGGCCGAGAAGCGATACTTTGAACTCATGTTACCCTCTTATATTTCCCCCTGTGTTATCCTTGAAAGGCGAAAACCAACACGGAAAAAAGATTGCAAAGAGGCACTCTCTCTTCAGTGTTTAATTCCAAGAAAAAAAAGGTAAAAAAAGAAAAGAAAAAATGCTGCATTTTTTTGTAAAAGCAAAATTACAACATTTTTTTGTAAATTATAATTATTACTTGTTTATTTATTCAGAAATTGAATTTTTTTACACCATTTTGCATTTTGCATTGAAGAAAATAATTTAATTTTTGTGCATTTTTTGTTTCTTTTTTTTCTCGTTTTCATGTCAGACAAAAAAGAAGAGCCTTGTTCGCTTGGGGTCATACCGCAGTGAAAACACGCCATCCCGTCCGATCTGGCAAGTTAAGCACTGCTGGGCTCGATTAGTACTTGGATGGGAGACCTCCTGGGAATCTCGAGTGCTCCAAGCTTTTTTTGATTTTTAAAAAAGGAATTTTTTGATTTTTCATTTTTTTTAATGCTTGAATTACTGTAAAATGCAAAAATATTGAAAATTTTGCTTTCATAAAATTCTTGTTGTAAAAAATGAACATTTTTGCAATTTTTGTTTTTGTCTAAACTTACCCAATAACTCCAGAATCAATTTTCTTTAAATGCAGCAGAAAAAAGAAGAAAAAGCAAATTGCAAATAAATCAAAATTCTTTTTTTTGCAACAAAAAAATACATTTGTTTTTTGATTTGTTAAAAATGAAAAATCCTTGCAATTTCTGTATTTTTTCAATACTTTTTTTTAAAACTTAAAATACATTTTTTGTCAATTAAATTCTACAAAATTTTTGATTGAAACACCAAATAAATCTTAAATTTTAGTAAAAGTAGGTCGCAAAAAAATGACATGTGTTCAACATGATTTTGGCGTCGTGAAAGCAAAATTATTACAGTATTTTGTAAATATCAGCAAATGTCGTTAAACATTTATTTTTTTCGATTTATTTGTCCTGCTTTTAAAAAAGCAAGACGTTCCAAAATTTATTAGAATTTTTTCAAGCCACTGGGGTTTCCCCTGAGAGCTGAAATCCAATGTTTACCTCAAACTTTGGGTAATTAAACCGACGATAAAGTGGTGGTTCAAGCATAAATGAAAACAGAAAAATGAATGAAAGACAAATTGCACCTTTTCTTTTTACTTTTACCAGAGATAAAAAGAGGGACTCTCTCGCCATAAAATAAAGAAAAAAAGAAGGGAGATAAAATAAAAAGGTGGTGGCTGCTGCAATGACGATGATGATGTTTTGTGTTTTTTTAGGGTTTTAGAAATATTTATTGAAAAAAATAAAAATGACTTGAACACAAAAAAATGAATAAAACAGATTTTAAATTAATTAAAAAATGTGAAAAATCATTTATAAAAAAGTACAGTAATTTTTTTGTACCAATACAATTGGAAAATTTGTTTTTTAAAATATATATTTTCCCCCCGAAGGGGGATGGGCCGGTCCTGGAGGTATGTGCAATACCAGGTCGACCCGCGGTCAAAGGGAAGCAAGCTTCCACATTCAACCAGATCCCAAAAATTAATTAACCACTGTGGTACTAATAAGTACCGTATAGTTGGTTAAAACTATAAGAACAGATACTACTAAAAAAGGAATAGATTAGTATTATCCGGTAAAGTAAAAAAAAAATTACTTACCACTTTGATCTTAGCCAATAGGCCGAGAAGCGATACTTTGAACTCATGTTACCCTCTTATATTTCCCCCTGTGTTATCCTTGAAAGGCGAAAACCAACACGGAAAAAAGATTGCAAAGAGGCACTCTCTCTTCAGTGTTTAATTCCAAGAAAAAAAAGGTAAAAAAAGAAAAGAAAAAATGCTGCATTTTTTTGTAAAAGCAAAATTACAACATTTTTTTGTAAATTATAATTATTACTTGTTTATTTATTCAGAAATTGAATTTTTTTACACCATTTTGCATTTTGCATTGAAGAAAATAATTTAATTTTTGTGCATTTTTTGTTTCTTTTTTTTCTCGTTTTCATGTCAGACAAAAAAGAAGAGCCTTGTTCGCTTGGGGTCATACCGCAGTGAAAACACGCCATCCCGTCCGATCTGGCAAGTTAAGCACTGCTGGGCTCGATTAGTACTTGGATGGGAGACCTCCTGGGAATCTCGAGTGCTCCAAGCTTTTTTTGATTTTTAAAAAAGGAATTTTTTGATTTTTCATTTTTTTTAATGCTTGAATTACTGTAAAATGCAAAAATATTGAAAATTTTGCTTTCATAAAATTCTTGTTGTAAAAAATGAACATTTTTGCAATTTTTGTTTTTGTCTAAACTTACCCAATAACTCCAGAATCAATTTTCTTTAAATGCAGCAGAAAAAAGAAGAAAAAGCAAATTGCAAATAAATCAAAATTCTTTTTTTTGCAACAAAAAAATACATTTGTTTTTTGATTTGTCAAAAATGAAAAATCCTTGCAATTTCTGTATTTTTTCAATACTTTTTTTTAAAACTTAAAATACATTTTTTGTCAATTAAATTCTACAAAATTTTTGATTGAAACACCAAATAAATCTTAAATTTTAGTAAAAGTAGGTCGCAAAAAAATGACATGTGTTCAACATGATTTTGGCGTCGTGAAAGCAAAATTATTACAGTATTTTGTAAATATCAGCAAATGTCGTTAAACATTTATTTTTTTCGATTTATTTGTCCTGCTTTTAAAAAAGCAAGACGTTCCAAAATTTATTAGAATTTTTTCAAGCCACTGGGGTTTCCCCTGAGAGCTGAAATCCAATGTTTACCTCAAACTTTGGGTAATTAAACCGACGATAAAGTGGTGGTTCAAGCATAAATGAAAACAGAAAAATGAATGAAAGACAAATTGCACCTTTTCTTTTTACTTTTACCAGAGATAAAAAGAGGGACTCTCTCGCCATAAAATAAAGAAAAAAAGAAGGGAGATAAAATAAAAAGGTGGTGGCTGCTGCAATGACGATGATGATGTTTTGTGTTTTTTTAGGGTTTTAGAAATATTTATTGAAAAAAATAAAAATGACTTGAACACAAAAAAATGAATAAAACAGATTTTAAATTAATTAAAAAATGTGAAAAATCATTTATAAAAAAGTACAGTAATTTTTTTGTACCAATACAATTGGAAAATTTGTTTTTTAAAATATATATTTTCCCCCCGAAGGGGGATGGGCCGGTCCTGGAGGTATGTGCAATACCAGGTCGACCCGCGGTCAAAGGGAAGCAAGCTTCCACATTCAACCAGATCCCAAAAATTAATTAACCACTGTGGTACTAATAAGTACCGTATAGTTGGTTAAAACTATAAGAACAGATACTACTAAAAAAGGAATAGATTAGTATTATCCGGTAAAGTAAAAAAAAAATTACTTACCACTTTGATCTTAGCCAATAGGCCGAGAAGCGATACTTTGAACTCATGTTACCCTCTTATATTTCCCCCTGTGTTATCCTTGAAAGGCGAAAACCAACACGGAAAAAAGATTGCAAAGAGGCACTCTCTCTTCAGTGTTTAATTCCAAGAAAAAAAAGGTAAAAAAAGAAAAGAAAAAATGCTGCATTTTTTTGTAAAAGCAAAATTACAACATTTTTTTGTAAATTATAATTATTACTTGTTTATTTATTCAGAAATTGAATTTTTTTACACCATTTTGCATTTTGCATTGAAGAAAATAATTTAATTTTTGTGCATTTTTTGTTTCTTTTTTTTCTCGTTTTCATGTCAGACAAAAAAGAAGAGCCTTGTTCGCTTGGGGTCATACCGCAGTGAAAACACGCCATCCCGTCCGATCTGGCAAGTTAAGCACTGCTGGGCTCGATTAGTACTTGGATGGGAGACCTCCTGGGAATCTCGAGTGCTCCAAGCTTTTTTTGATTTTTAAAAAAGGAATTTTTTGATTTTTCATTTTTTTTAATGCTTGAATTACTGTAAAATGCAAAAATATTGAAAATTTTGCTTTCATAAAATTCTTGTTGTAAAAAATGAACATTTTTGCAATTTTTGTTTTTGTCTAAACTTACCCAATAACTCCAGAATCAATTTTCTTTAAATGCAGCAGAAAAAAGAAGAAAAAGCAAATTGCAAATAAATCAAAATTCTTTTTTTTGCAACAAAAAAATACATTTGTTTTTTGATTTGTTAAAAATGAAAAATCCTTGCAATTTCTGTATTTTTTCAATACTTTTTTTTAAAACTTAAAATACATTTTTTGTCAATTAAATTCTACAAAATTTTTGATTGAAACACCAAATAAATCTTAAATTTTAGTAAAAGTAGGTCGCAAAAAAATGACATGTGTTCAACATGATTTTGGCGTCGTGAAAGCAAAATTATTACAGTATTTTGTAAATATCAGCAAATGTCGTTAAACATTTATTTTTTTCGATTTATTTGTCCTGCTTTTAAAAAAGCAAGACGTTCCAAAATTTATTAGAATTTTTTCAAGCCACTGGGGTTTCCCCTGAGAGCTGAAATCCAATGTTTACCTCAAACTTTGGGTAATTAAACCGACGATAAAGTGGTGGTTCAAGCATAAATGAAAACAGAAAAATGAATGAAAGACAAATTGCACCTTTTCTTTTTACTTTTACCAGAGATAAAAAGAGGGACTCTCTCGCCATAAAATAAAGAAAAAAAGAAGGGAGATAAAATAAAAAGGTGGTGGCTGCTGCAATGACGATGATGATGTTTTGTGTTTTTTTAGGGTTTTAGAAATATTTATTGAAAAAAATAAAAATGACTTGAACACAAAAAAATGAATAAAACAGATTTTAAATTAATTAAAAAATGTGAAAAATCATTTATAAAAAAGTACAGTAATTTTTTTGTACCAATACAATTGGAAAATTTGTTTTTTAAAATATATATTTTCCCCCCGAAGGGGGATGGGCCGGTCCTGGAGGTATGTGCAATACCAGGTCGACCCGCGGTCAAAGGGAAGCAAGCTTCCACATTCAACCAGATCCCAAAAATTAATTAACCACTGTGGTACTAATAAGTACCGTATAGTTGGTTAAAACTATAAGAACAGATACTACTAAAAAAGGAATAGATTAGTATTATCCGGTAAAGTAAAAAAAAAATTACTTACCACTTTGATCTTAGCCAATAGGCCGAGAAGCGATACTTTGAACTCATGTTACCCTCTTATATTTCCCCCTGTGTTATCCTTGAAAGGCGAAAACCAACACGGAAAAAAGATTGCAAAGAGGCACTCTCTCTTCAGTGTTTAATTCCAAGAAAAAAAAGGTAAAAAAAGAAAAGAAAAAATGCTGCATTTTTTTGTAAAAGCAAAATTACAACATTTTTTTGTAAATTATAATTATTACTTGTTTATTTATTCAGAAATTGAATTTTTTTACACCATTTTGCATTTTGCATTGAAGAAAATAATTTAATTTTTGTGCATTTTTTGTTTCTTTTTTTTCTCGTTTTCATGTCAGACAAAAAAGAAGAGCCTTGTTCGCTTGGGGTCATACCGCAGTGAAAACACGCCATCCCGTCCGATCTGGCAAGTTAAGCACTGCTGGGCTCGATTAGTACTTGGATGGGAGACCTCCTGGGAATCTCGAGTGCTCCAAGCTTTTTTTGATTTTTAAAAAAGGAATTTTTTGATTTTTCATTTTTTTTAATGCTTGAATTACTGTAAAATGCAAAAATATTGAAAATTTTGCTTTCATAAAATTCTTGTTGTAAAAAATGAACATTTTTGCAATTTTTGTTTTTGTCTAAACTTACCCAATAACTCCAGAATCAATTTTCTTTAAATGCAGCAGAAAAAAGAAGAAAAAGCAAATTGCAAATAAATCAAAATTCTTTTTTTTGCAACAAAAAAATACATTTGTTTTTTGATTTGTTAAAAATGAAAAATCCTTGCAATTTCTGTATTTTTTCAATACTTTTTTTTAAAACTTAAAATACATTTTTTGTCAATTAAATTCTACAAAATTTTTGATTGAAACACCAAATAAATCTTAAATTTTAGTAAAAGTAGGTCGCAAAAAAATGACATGTGTTCAACATGATTTTGGCGTCGTGAAAGCAAAATTATTACAGTATTTTGTAAATATCAGCAAATGTCGTTAAACATTTATTTTTTTCGATTTATTTGTCCTGCTTTTAAAAAAGCAAGACGTTCCAAAATTTATTAGAATTTTTTCAAGCCACTGGGGTTTCCCCTGAGAGCTGAAATCCAATGTTTACCTCAAACTTTGGGTAATTAAACCGACGATAAAGTGGTGGTTCAAGCATAAATGAAAACAGAAAAATGAATGAAAGACAAATTGCACCTTTTCTTTTTACTTTTACCAGAGATAAAAAGAGGGACTCTCTCGCCATAAAATAAAGAAAAAAAGAAGGGAGATAAAATAAAAAGGTGGTGGCTGCTGCAATGACGATGATGATGTTTTGTGTTTTTTTAGGGTTTTAGAAATATTTATTGAAAAAAATAAAAATGACTTGAACACAAAAAAATGAATAAAACAGATTTTAAATTAATTAAAAAATGTGAAAAATCATTTATAAAAAAGTACAGTAATTTTTTTGTACCAATACAATTGGAAAATTTGTTTTTTAAAATATATATTTTCCCCCCGAAGGGGGATGGGCCGGTCCTGGAGGTATGTGCAATACCAGGTCGACCCGCGGTCAAAGGGAAGCAAGCTTCCACATTCAACCAGATCCCAAAAATTAATTAACCACTGTGGTACTAATAAGTACCGTATAGTTGGTTAAAACTATAAGAACAGATACTACTAAAAAAGGAATAGATTAGTATTATCCGGTAAAGTAAAAAAAAAATTACTTACCACTTTGATCTTAGCCAATAGGCCGAGAAGCGATACTTTGAACTCATGTTACCCTCTTATATTTCCCCCTGTGTTATCCTTGAAAGGCGAAAACCAACACGGAAAAAAGATTGCAAAGAGGCACTCTCTCTTCAGTGTTTAATTCCAAGAAAAAAAAGGTAAAAAAAGAAAAGAAAAAATGCTGCATTTTTTTGTAAAAGCAAAATTACAACATTTTTTTGTAAATTATAATTATTACTTGTTTATTTATTCAGAAATTGAATTTTTTTACACCATTTTGCATTTTGCATTGAAGAAAATAATTTAATTTTTGTGCATTTTTTGTTTCTTTTTTTTCTCGTTTTCATGTCAGACAAAAAAGAAGAGCCTTGTTCGCTTGGGGTCATACCGCAGTGAAAACACGCCATCCCGTCCGATCTGGCAAGTTAAGCACTGCTGGGCTCGATTAGTACTTGGATGGGAGACCTCCTGGGAATCTCGAGTGCTCCAAGCTTTTTTTGATTTTTAAAAAAGGAATTTTTTGATTTTTCATTTTTTTTAATGCTTGAATTACTGTAAAATGCAAAAATATTGAAAATTTTGCTTTCATAAAATTCTTGTTGTAAAAAATGAACATTTTTGCAATTTTTGTTTTTGTCTAAACTTACCCAATAACTCCAGAATCAATTTTCTTTAAATGCAGCAGAAAAAAGAAGAAAAAGCAAATTGCAAATAAATCAAAATTCTTTTTTTTGCAACAAAAAAATACATTTGTTTTTTGATTTGTTAAAAATGAAAAATCCTTGCAATTTCTGTATTTTTTCAATACTTTTTTTTAAAACTTAAAATACATTTTTTGTCAATTAAATTCTACAAAATTTTTGATTGAAACACCAAATAAATCTTAAATTTTAGTAAAAGTAGGTCGCAAAAAAATGACATGTGTTCAACATGATTTTGGCGTCGTGAAAGCAAAATTATTACAGTATTTTGTAAATATCAGCAAATGTCGTTAAACATTTATTTTTTTCGATTTATTTGTCCTGCTTTTAAAAAAGCAAGACGTTCCAAAATTTATTAGAATTTTTTCAAGCCACTGGGGTTTCCCCTGAGAGCTGAAATCCAATGTTTACCTCAAACTTTGGGTAATTAAACCGACGATAAAGTGGTGGTTCAAGCATAAATGAAAACAGAAAAATGAATGAAAGACAAATTGCACCTTTTCTTTTTACTTTTACCAGAGATAAAAAGAGGGACTCTCTCGCCATAAAATAAAGAAAAAAAGAAGGGAGATAAAATAAAAAGGTGGTGGCTGCTGCAATGACGATGATGATGTTTTGTGTTTTTTTAGGGTTTTAGAAATATTTATTGAAAAAAATAAAAATGACTTGAACACAAAAAAATGAATAAAACAGATTTTAAATTAATTAAAAAATGTGAAAAATCATTTATAAAAAAGTACAGTAATTTTTTTGTACCAATACAATTGGAAAATTTGTTTTTTAAAATATATATTTTCCCCCCGAAGGGGGATGGGCCGGTCCTGGAGGTATGTGCAATACCAGGTCGACCCGCGGTCAAAGGGAAGCAAGCTTCCACATTCAACCAGATCCCAAAAATTAATTAACCACTGTGGTACTAATAAGTACCGTATAGTTGGTTAAAACTATAAGAACAGATACTACTAAAAAAGGAATAGATTAGTATTATCCGGTAAAGTAAAAAAAAAATTACTTACCACTTTGATCTTAGCCAATAGGCCGAGAAGCGATACTTTGAACTCATGTTACCCTCTTATATTTCCCCCTGTGTTATCCTTGAAAGGCGAAAACCAACACGGAAAAAAGATTGCAAAGAGGCACTCTCTCTTCAGTGTTTAATTCCAAGAAAAAAAAGGTAAAAAAAGAAAAGAAAAAATGCTGCATTTTTTTGTAAAAGCAAAATTACAACATTTTTTTGTAAATTATAATTATTACTTGTTTATTTATTCAGAAATTGAATTTTTTTACACCATTTTGCATTTTGCATTGAAGAAAATAATTTAATTTTTGTGCATTTTTTGTTTCTTTTTTTTCTCGTTTTCATGTCAGACAAAAAAGAAGAGCCTTGTTCGCTTGGGGTCATACCGCAGTGAAAACACGCCATCCCGTCCGATCTGGCAAGTTAAGCACTGCTGGGCTCGATTAGTACTTGGATGGGAGACCTCCTGGGAATCTCGAGTGCTCCAAGCTTTTTTTGATTTTTAAAAAAGGAATTTTTTGATTTTTCATTTTTTTTAATGCTTGAATTACTGTAAAATGCAAAAATATTGAAAATTTTGCTTTCATAAAATTCTTGTTGTAAAAAATGAACATTTTTGCAATTTTTGTTTTTGTCTAAACTTACCCAATAACTCCAGAATCAATTTTCTTTAAATGCAGCAGAAAAAAGAAGAAAAAGCAAATTGCAAATAAATCAAAATTCTTTTTTTTGCAACAAAAAAATACATTTGTTTTTTGATTTGTTAAAAATGAAAAATCCTTGCAATTTCTGTATTTTTTCAATACTTTTTTTTAAAACTTAAAATACATTTTTTGTCAATTAAATTCTACAAAATTTTTGATTGAAACACCAAATAAATCTTAAATTTTAGTAAAAGTAGGTCGCAAAAAAATGACATGTGTTCAACATGATTTTGGCGTCGTGAAAGCAAAATTATTACAGTATTTTGTAAATATCAGCAAATGTCGTTAAACATTTATTTTTTTCGATTTATTTGTCCTGCTTTTAAAAAAGCAAGACGTTCCAAAATTTATTAGAATTTTTTCAAGCCACTGGGGTTTCCCCTGAGAGCTGAAATCCAATGTTTACCTCAAACTTTGGGTAATTAAACCGACGATAAAGTGGTGGTTCAAGCATAAATGAAAACAGAAAAATGAATGAAAGACAAATTGCACCTTTTCTTTTTACTTTTACCAGAGATAAAAAGAGGGACTCTCTCGCCATAAAATAAAGAAAAAAAGAAGGGAGATAAAATAAAAAGGTGGTGGCTGCTGCAATGACGATGATGATGTTTTGTGTTTTTTTAGGGTTTTAGAAATATTTATTGAAAAAAATAAAAATGACTTGAACACAAAAAAATGAATAAAACAGATTTTAAATTAATTAAAAAATGTGAAAAATCATTTATAAAAAAGTACAGTAATTTTTTTGTACCAATACAATTGGAAAATTTGTTTTTTAAAATATATATTTTCCCCCCGAAGGGGGATGGGCCGGTCCTGGAGGTATGTGCAATACCAGGTCGACCCGCGGTCAAAGGGAAGCAAGCTTCCACATTCAACCAGATCCCAAAAATTAATTAACCACTGTGGTACTAATAAGTACCGTATAGTTGGTTAAAACTATAAGAACAGATACTACTAAAAAAGGAATAGATTAGTATTATCCGGTAAAGTAAAAAAAAAATTACTTACCACTTTGATCTTAGCCAATAGGCCGAGAAGCGATACTTTGAACTCATGTTACCCTCTTATATTTCCCCCTGTGTTATCCTTGAAAGGCGAAAACCAACACGGAAAAAAGATTGCAAAGAGGCACTCTCTCTTCAGTGTTTAATTCCAAGAAAAAAAAGGTAAAAAAAGAAAAGAAAAAATGCTGCATTTTTTTGTAAAAGCAAAATTACAACATTTTTTTGTAAATTATAATTATTACTTGTTTATTTATTCAGAAATTGAATTTTTTTACACCATTTTGCATTTTGCATTGAAGAAAATAATTTAATTTTTGTGCATTTTTTGTTTCTTTTTTTTCTCGTTTTCATGTCAGACAAAAAAGAAGAGCCTTGTTCGCTTGGGGTCATACCGCAGTGAAAACACGCCATCCCGTCCGATCTGGCAAGTTAAGCACTGCTGGGCTCGATTAGTACTTGGATGGGAGACCTCCTGGGAATCTCGAGTGCTCCAAGCTTTTTTTGATTTTTAAAAAAGGAATTTTTTGATTTTTCATTTTTTTTAATGCTTGAATTACTGTAAAATGCAAAAATATTGAAAATTTTGCTTTCATAAAATTCTTGTTGTAAAAAATGAACATTTTTGCAATTTTTGTTTTTGTCTAAACTTACCCAATAACTCCAGAATCAATTTTCTTTAAATGCAGCAGAAAAAAGAAGAAAAAGCAAATTGCAAATAAATCAAAATTCTTTTTTTTGCAACAAAAAAATACATTTGTTTTTTGATTTGTTAAAAATGAAAAATCCTTGCAATTTCTGTATTTTTTCAATACTTTTTTTTAAAACTTAAAATACATTTTTTGTCAATTAAATTCTACAAAATTTTTGATTGAAACACCAAATAAATCTTAAATTTTAGTAAAAGTAGGTCGCAAAAAAATGACATGTGTTCAACATGATTTTGGCGTCGTGAAAGCAAAATTATTACAGTATTTTGTAAATATCAGCAAATGTCGTTAAACATTTATTTTTTTCGATTTATTTGTCCTGCTTTTAAAAAAGCAAGACGTTCCAAAATTTATTAGAATTTTTTCAAGCCACTGGGGTTTCCCCTGAGAGCTGAAATCCAATGTTTACCTCAAACTTTGGGTAATTAAACCGACGATAAAGTGGTGGTTCAAGCATAAATGAAAACAGAAAAATGAATGAAAGACAAATTGCACCTTTTCTTTTTACTTTTACCAGAGATAAAAAGAGGGACTCTCTCGCCATAAAATAAAGAAAAAAAGAAGGGAGATAAAATAAAAAGGTGGTGGCTGCTGCAATGACGATGATGATGTTTTGTGTTTTTTTAGGGTTTTAGAAATATTTATTGAAAAAAATAAAAATGACTTGAACACAAAAAAATGAATAAAACAGATTTTAAATTAATTAAAAAATGTGAAAAATCATTTATAAAAAAGTACAGTAATTTTTTTGTACCAATACAATTGGAAAATTTGTTTTTTAAAATATATATTTTCCCCCCGAAGGGGGATGGGCCGGTCCTGGAGGTATGTGCAATACCAGGTCGACCCGCGGTCAAAGGGAAGCAAGCTTCCACATTCAACCAGATCCCAAAAATTAATTAACCACTGTGGTACTAATAAGTACCGTATAGTTGGTTAAAACTATAAGAACAGATACTACTAAAAAAGGAATAGATTAGTATTATCCGGTAAAGTAAAAAAAAAATTACTTACCACTTTGATCTTAGCCAATAGGCCGAGAAGCGATACTTTGAACTCATGTTACCCTCTTATATTTCCCCCTGTGTTATCCTTGAAAGGCGAAAACCAACACGGAAAAAAGATTGCAAAGAGGCACTCTCTCTTCAGTGTTTAATTCCAAGAAAAAAAAGGTAAAAAAAGAAAAGAAAAAATGCTGCATTTTTTTGTAAAAGCAAAATTACAACATTTTTTTGTAAATTATAATTATTACTTGTTTATTTATTCAGAAATTGAATTTTTTTACACCATTTTGCATTTTGCATTGAAGAAAATAATTTAATTTTTGTGCATTTTTTGTTTCTTTTTTTTCTCGTTTTCATGTCAGACAAAAAAGAAGAGCCTTGTTCGCTTGGGGTCATACCGCAGTGAAAACACGCCATCCCGTCCGATCTGGCAAGTTAAGCACTGCTGGGCTCGATTAGTACTTGGATGGGAGACCTCCTGGGAATCTCGAGTGCTCCAAGCTTTTTTTGATTTTTAAAAAAGGAATTTTTTGATTTTTCATTTTTTTTAATGCTTGAATTACTGTAAAATGCAAAAATATTGAAAATTTTGCTTTCATAAAATTCTTGTTGTAAAAAATGAACATTTTTGCAATTTTTGTTTTTGTCTAAACTTACCCAATAACTCCAGAATCAATTTTCTTTAAATGCAGCAGAAAAAAGAAGAAAAAGCAAATTGCAAATAAATCAAAATTCTTTTTTTTGCAACAAAAAAATACATTTGTTTTTTGATTTGTTAAAAATGAAAAATCCTTGCAATTTCTGTATTTTTTCAATACTTTTTTTTAAAACTTAAAATACATTTTTTGTCAATTAAATTCTACAAAATTTTTGATTGAAACACCAAATAAATCTTAAATTTTAGTAAAAGTAGGTCGCAAAAAAATGACATGTGTTCAACATGATTTTGGCGTCGTGAAAGCAAAATTATTACAGTATTTTGTAAATATCAGCAAATGTCGTTAAACATTTATTTTTTTCGATTTATTTGTCCTGCTTTTAAAAAAGCAAGACGTTCCAAAATTTATTAGAATTTTTTCAAGCCACTGGGGTTTCCCCTGAGAGCTGAAATCCAATGTTTACCTCAAACTTTGGGTAATTAAACCGACGATAAAGTGGTGGTTCAAGCATAAATGAAAACAGAAAAATGAATGAAAGACAAATTGCACCTTTTCTTTTTACTTTTACCAGAGATAAAAAGAGGGACTCTCTCGCCATAAAATAAAGAAAAAAAGAAGGGAGATAAAATAAAAAGGTGGTGGCTGCTGCAATGACGATGATGATGTTTTGTGTTTTTTTAGGGTTTTAGAAATATTTATTGAAAAAAATAAAAATGACTTGAACACAAAAAAATGAATAAAACAGATTTTAAATTAATTAAAAAATGTGAAAAATCATTTATAAAAAAGTACAGTAATTTTTTTGTACCAATACAATTGGAAAATTTGTTTTTTAAAATATATATTTTCCCCCCGAAGGGGGATGGGCCGGTCCTGGAGGTATGTGCAATACCAGGTCGACCCGCGGTCAAAGGGAAGCAAGCTTCCACATTCAACCAGATCCCAAAAATTAATTAACCACTGTGGTACTAATAAGTACCGTATAGTTGGTTAAAACTATAAGAACAGATACTACTAAAAAAGGAATAGATTAGTATTATCCGGTAAAGTAAAAAAAAAATTACTTACCACTTTGATCTTAGCCAATAGGCCGAGAAGCGATACTTTGAACTCATGTTACCCTCTTATATTTCCCCCTGTGTTATCCTTGAAAGGCGAAAACCAACACGGAAAAAAGATTGCAAAGAGGCACTCTCTCTTCAGTGTTTAATTCCAAGAAAAAAAAGGTAAAAAAAGAAAAGAAAAAATGCTGCATTTTTTTGTAAAAGCAAAATTACAACATTTTTTTGTAAATTATAATTATTACTTGTTTATTTATTCAGAAATTGAATTTTTTTACACCATTTTGCATTTTGCATTGAAGAAAATAATTTAATTTTTGTGCATTTTTTGTTTCTTTTTTTTCTCGTTTTCATGTCAGACAAAAAAGAAGAGCCTTGTTCGCTTGGGGTCATACCGCAGTGAAAACACGCCATCCCGTCCGATCTGGCAAGTTAAGCACTGCTGGGCTCGATTAGTACTTGGATGGGAGACCTCCTGGGAATCTCGAGTGCTCCAAGCTTTTTTTGATTTTTAAAAAAGGAATTTTTTGATTTTTCATTTTTTTTAATGCTTGAATTACTGTAAAATGCAAAAATATTGAAAATTTTGCTTTCATAAAATTCTTGTTGTAAAAAATGAACATTTTTGCAATTTTTGTTTTTGTCTAAACTTACCCAATAACTCCAGAATCAATTTTCTTTAAATGCAGCAGAAAAAAGAAGAAAAAGCAAATTGCAAATAAATCAAAATTCTTTTTTTTGCAACAAAAAAATACATTTGTTTTTTGATTTGTTAAAAATGAAAAATCCTTGCAATTTCTGTATTTTTTCAATACTTTTTTTTAAAACTTAAAATACATTTTTTGTCAATTAAATTCTACAAAATTTTTGATTGAAACACCAAATAAATCTTAAATTTTAGTAAAAGTAGGTCGCAAAAAAATGACATGTGTTCAACATGATTTTGGCGTCGTGAAAGCAAAATTATTACAGTATTTTGTAAATATCAGCAAATGTCGTTAAACATTTATTTTTTTCGATTTATTTGTCCTGCTTTTAAAAAAGCAAGACGTTCCAAAATTTATTAGAATTTTTTCAAGCCACTGGGGTTTCCCCTGAGAGCTGAAATCCAATGTTTACCTCAAACTTTGGGTAATTAAACCGACGATAAAGTGGTGGTTCAAGCATAAATGAAAACAGAAAAATGAATGAAAGACAAATTGCACCTTTTCTTTTTACTTTTACCAGAGATAAAAAGAGGGACTCTCTCGCCATAAAATAAAGAAAAAAAGAAGGGAGATAAAATAAAAAGGTGGTGGCTGCTGCAATGACGATGATGATGTTTTGTGTTTTTTTAGGGTTTTAGAAATATTTATTGAAAAAAATAAAAATGACTTGAACACAAAAAAATGAATAAAACAGATTTTAAATTAATTAAAAAATGTGAAAAATCATTTATAAAAAAGTACAGTAATTTTTTTGTACCAATACAATTGGAAAATTTGTTTTTTAAAATATATATTTTCCCCCCGAAGGGGGATGGGCCGGTCCTGGAGGTATGTGCAATACCAGGTCGACCCGCGGTCAAAGGGAAGCAAGCTTCCACATTCAACCAGATCCCAAAAATTAATTAACCACTGTGGTACTAATAAGTACCGTATAGTTGGTTAAAACTATAAGAACAGATACTACTAAAAAAGGAATAGATTAGTATTATCCGGTAAAGTAAAAAAAAAATTACTTACCACTTTGATCTTAGCCAATAGGCCGAGAAGCGATACTTTGAACTCATGTTACCCTCTTATATTTCCCCCTGTGTTATCCTTGAAAGGCGAAAACCAACACGGAAAAAAGATTGCAAAGAGGCACTCTCTCTTCAGTGTTTAATTCCAAGAAAAAAAAGGTAAAAAAAGAAAAGAAAAAATGCTGCATTTTTTTGTAAAAGCAAAATTACAACATTTTTTTGTAAATTATAATTATTACTTGTTTATTTATTCAGAAATTGAATTTTTTTACACCATTTTGCATTTTGCATTGAAGAAAATAATTTAATTTTTGTGCATTTTTTGTTTCTTTTTTTTCTCGTTTTCATGTCAGACAAAAAAGAAGAGCCTTGTTCGCTTGGGGTCATACCGCAGTGAAAACACGCCATCCCGTCCGATCTGGCAAGTTAAGCACTGCTGGGCTCGATTAGTACTTGGATGGGAGACCTCCTGGGAATCTCGAGTGCTCCAAGCTTTTTTTGATTTTTAAAAAAGGAATTTTTTGATTTTTCATTTTTTTTAATGCTTGAATTACTGTAAAATGCAAAAATATTGAAAATTTTGCTTTCATAAAATTCTTGTTGTAAAAAATGAACATTTTTGCAATTTTTGTTTTTGTCTAAACTTACCCAATAACTCCAGAATCAATTTTCTTTAAATGCAGCAGAAAAAAGAAGAAAAAGCAAATTGCAAATAAATCAAAATTCTTTTTTTTGCAACAAAAAAATACATTTGTTTTTTGATTTGTTAAAAATGAAAAATCCTTGCAATTTCTGTATTTTTTCAATACTTTTTTTTAAAACTTAAAATACATTTTTTGTCAATTAAATTCTACAAAATTTTTGATTGAAACACCAAATAAATCTTAAATTTTAGTAAAAGTAGGTCGCAAAAAAATGACATGTGTTCAACATGATTTTGGCGTCGTGAAAGCAAAATTATTACAGTATTTTGTAAATATCAGCAAATGTCGTTAAACATTTATTTTTTTCGATTTATTTGTCCTGCTTTTAAAAAAGCAAGACGTTCCAAAATTTATTAGAATTTTTTCAAGCCACTGGGGTTTCCCCTGAGAGCTGAAATCCAATGTTTACCTCAAACTTTGGGTAATTAAACCGACGATAAAGTGGTGGTTCAAGCATAAATGAAAACAGAAAAATGAATGAAAGACAAATTGCACCTTTTTTTTTTACTTTTACCAGAGATAAAAAGAGGGACTCTCTCGCCATAAAATAAAGAAAAAAAGAAGGGAGATAAAATAAAAAGGTGGTGGCTGCTGCAATGACGATGATGATGTTTTGTGTTTTTTTAGGGTTTTAGAAATATTTATTGAAAAAAATAAAAATGACTTGAACACAAAAAAATGAATAAAACAGATTTTAAATTAATTAAAAAATGTGAAAAATCATTTATAAAAAAGTACAGTAATTTTTTTGTACCAATACAATTGGAAAATTTGTTTTTTAAAATATATATTTTCCCCCCGAAGGGGGATGGGCCGGTCCTGGAGGTATGTGCAATACCAGGTCGACCCGCGGTCAAAGGGAAGCAAGCTTCCACATTCAACCAGATCCCAAAAATTAATTAACCACTGTGGTACTAATAAGTACCGTATAGTTGGTTAAAACTATAAGAACAGATACTACTAAAAAAGGAATAGATTAGTATTATCCGGTAAAGTAAAAAAAAAATTACTTACCACTTTGATCTTAGCCAATAGGCCGAGAAGCGATACTTTGAACTCATGTTACCCTCTTATATTTCCCCCTGTGTTATCCTTGAAAGGCGAAAACCAACACGGAAAAAAGATTGCAAAGAGGCACTCTCTCTTCAGTGTTTAATTCCAAGAAAAAAAAGGTAAAAAAAGAAAAGAAAAAATGCTGCATTTTTTTGTAAAAGCAAAATTACAACATTTTTTTGTAAATTATAATTATTACTTGTTTATTTATTCAGAAATTGAATTTTTTTACACCATTTTGCATTTTGCATTGAAGAAAATAATTTAATTTTTGTGCATTTTTTGTTTCTTTTTTTTCTCGTTTTCATGTCAGACAAAAAAGAAGAGCCTTGTTCGCTTGGGGTCATACCGCAGTGAAAACACGCCATCCCGTCCGATCTGGCAAGTTAAGCACTGCTGGGCTCGATTAGTACTTGGATGGGAGACCTCCTGGGAATCTCGAGTGCTCCAAGCTTTTTTTGATTTTTAAAAAAGGAATTTTTTGATTTTTCATTTTTTTTAATGCTTGAATTACTGTAAAATGCAAAAATATTGAAAATTTTGCTTTCATAAAATTCTTGTTGTAAAAAATGAACATTTTTGCAATTTTTGTTTTTGTCTAAACTTACCCAATAACTCCAGAATCAATTTTCTTTAAATGCAGCAGAAAAAAGAAGAAAAAGCAAATTGCAAATAAATCAAAATTCTTTTTTTTGCAACAAAAAAATACATTTGTTTTTTGATTTGTTAAAAATGAAAAATCCTTGCAATTTCTGTATTTTTTCAATACTTTTTTTTAAAACTTAAAATACATTTTTTGTCAATTAAATTCTACAAAATTTTTGATTGAAACACCAAATAAATCTTAAATTTTAGTAAAAGTAGGTCGCAAAAAAATGACATGTGTTCAACATGATTTTGGCGTCGTGAAAGCAAAATTATTACAGTATTTTGTAAATATCAGCAAATGTCGTTAAACATTTATTTTTTTCGATTTATTTGTCCTGCTTTTAAAAAAGCAAGACGTTCCAAAATTTATTAGAATTTTTTCAAGCCACTGGGGTTTCCCCTGAGAGCTGAAATCCAATGTTTACCTCAAACTTTGGGTAATTAAACCGACGATAAAGTGGTGGTTCAAGCATAAATGAAAACAGAAAAATGAATGAAAGACAAATTGCACCTTTTTTTTTTACTTTTACCAGAGATAAAAAGAGGGACTCTCTCGCCATAAAATAAAGAAAAAAAGAAGGGAGATAAAATAAAAAGGTGGTGGCTGCTGCAATGACGATGATGATGTTTTGTGTTTTTTTAGGGTTTTAGAAATATTTATTGAAAAAAATAAAAATGACTTGAACACAAAAAAATGAATAAAACAGATTTTAAATTAATTAAAAAATGTGAAAAATCATTTATAAAAAAGTACAGTAATTTTTTTGTACCAATACAATTGGAAAATTTGTTTTTTAAAATATATATTTTCCCCCCGAAGGGGGATGGGCCGGTCCTGGAGGTATGTGCAATACCAGGTCGACCCGCGGTCAAAGGGAAGCAAGCTTCCACATTCAACCAGATCCCAAAAATTAATTAACCACTGTGGTACTAATAAGTACCGTATAGTTGGTTAAAACTATAAGAACAGATACTACTAAAAAAGGAATAGATTAGTATTATCCGGTAAAGTAAAAAAAAAATTACTTACCACTTTGATCTTAGCCAATAGGCCGAGAAGCGATACTTTGAACTCATGTTACCCTCTTATATTTCCCCCTGTGTTATCCTTGAAAGGCGAAAACCAACACGGAAAAAAGATTGCAAAGAGGCACTCTCTCTTCAGTGTTTAATTCCAAGAAAAAAAAGGTAAAAAAAGAAAAGAAAAAATGCTGCATTTTTTTGTAAAAGCAAAATTACAACATTTTTTTGTAAATTATAATTATTACTTGTTTATTTATTCAGAAATTGAATTTTTTTACACCATTTTGCATTTTGCATTGAAGAAAATAATTTAATTTTTGTGCATTTTTTGTTTCTTTTTTTTCTCGTTTTCATGTCAGACAAAAAAGAAGAGCCTTGTTCGCTTGGGGTCATACCGCAGTGAAAACACGCCATCCCGTCCGATCTGGCAAGTTAAGCACTGCTGGGCTCGATTAGTACTTGGATGGGAGACCTCCTGGGAATCTCGAGTGCTCCAAGCTTTTTTTGATTTTTAAAAAAGGAATTTTTTGATTTTTCATTTTTTTTAATGCTTGAATTACTGTAAAATGCAAAAATATTGAAAATTTTGCTTTCATAAAATTCTTGTTGTAAAAAATGAACATTTTTGCAATTTTTGTTTTTGTCTAAACTTACCCAATAACTCCAGAATCAATTTTCTTTAAATGCAGCAGAAAAAAGAAGAAAAAGCAAATTGCAAATAAATCAAAATTCTTTTTTTTGCAACAAAAAAATACATTTGTTTTTTGATTTGTTAAAAATGAAAAATCCTTGCAATTTCTGTATTTTTTCAATACTTTTTTTTAAAACTTAAAATACATTTTTTGTCAATTAAATTCTACAAAATTTTTGATTGAAACACCAAATAAATCTTAAATTTTAGTAAAAGTAGGTCGCAAAAAAATGACATGTGTTCAACATGATTTTGGCGTCGTGAAAGCAAAATTATTACAGTATTTTGTAAATATCAGCAAATGTCGTTAAACATTTATTTTTTTCGATTTATTTGTCCTGCTTTTAAAAAAGCAAGACGTTCCAAAATTTATTAGAATTTTTTCAAGCCACTGGGGTTTCCCCTGAGAGCTGAAATCCAATGTTTACCTCAAACTTTGGGTAATTAAACCGACGATAAAGTGGTGGTTCAAGCATAAATGAAAACAGAAAAATGAATGAAAGACAAATTGCACCTTTTCTTTTTACTTTTACCAGAGATAAAAAGAGGGACTCTCTCGCCATAAAATAAAGAAAAAAAGAAGGGAGATAAAATAAAAAGGTGGTGGCTGCTGCAATGACGATGATGATGTTTTGTGTTTTTTTAGGGTTTTAGAAATATTTATTGAAAAAAATAAAAATGACTTGAACACAAAAAAATGAATAAAACAGATTTTAAATTAATTAAAAAATGTGAAAAATCATTTATAAAAAAGTACAGTAATTTTTTTGTACCAATACAATTGGAAAATTTGTTTTTTAAAATATATATTTTCCCCCCGAAGGGGGATGGGCCGGTCCTGGAGGTATGTGCAATACCAGGTCGACCCGCGGTCAAAGGGAAGCAAGCTTCCACATTCAACCAGATCCCAAAAATTAATTAACCACTGTGGTACTAATAAGTACCGTATAGTTGGTTAAAACTATAAGAACAGATACTACTAAAAAAGGAATAGATTAGTATTATCCGGTAAAGTAAAAAAAAAATTACTTACCACTTTGATCTTAGCCAATAGGCCGAGAAGCGATACTTTGAACTCATGTTACCCTCTTATATTTCCCCCTGTGTTATCCTTGAAAGGCGAAAACCAACACGGAAAAAAGATTGCAAAGAGGCACTCTCTCTTCAGTGTTTAATTCCAAGAAAAAAAAGGTAAAAAAAGAAAAGAAAAAAATGCTGCATTTTTTTGTAAAAGCAAAATTACAACATTTTTTTGTAAATTATAATTATTACTTGTTTATTTATTCAGAAATTGAATTTTTTTACACCATTTTGCATTTTGCATTGAAGAAAATAATTTAATTTTTGTGCATTTTTTGTTTCTTTTTTTTCTCGTTTTCATGTCAGACAAAAAAGAAGAGCCTTGTTCGCTTGGGGTCATACCGCAGTGAAAACACGCCATCCCGTCCGATCTGGCAAGTTAAGCACTGCTGGGCTCGATTAGTACTTGGATGGGAGACCTCCTGGGAATCTCGAGTGCTCCAAGCTTTTTTTGATTTTTAAAAAAGGAATTTTTTGATTTTTCATTTTTTTTAATGCTTGAATTACTGTAAAATGCAAAAATATTGAAAATTTTGCTTTCATAAAATTCTTGTTGTAAAAAATGAACATTTTTGCAATTTTTGTTTTTGTCTAAACTTACCCAATAACTCCAGAATCAATTTTCTTTAAATGCAGCAGAAAAAAGAAGAAAAAGCAAATTGCAAATAAATCAAAATTCTTTTTTTTGCAACAAAAAAATACATTTGTTTTTTGATTTGTTAAAAATGAAAAATCCTTGCAATTTCTGTATTTTTTCAATACTTTTTTTTAAAACTTAAAATACATTTTTTGTCAATTAAATTCTACAAAATTTTTGATTGAAACACCAAATAAATCTTAAATTTTAGTAAAAGTAGGTCGCAAAAAAATGACATGTGTTCAACATGATTTTGGCGTCGTGAAAGCAAAATTATTACAGTATTTTGTAAATATCAGCAAATGTCGTTAAACATTTATTTTTTTCGATTTATTTGTCCTGCTTTTAAAAAAGCAAGACGTTCCAAAATTTATTAGAATTTTTTCAAGCCACTGGGGTTTCCCCTGAGAGCTGAAATCCAATGTTTACCTCAAACTTTGGGTAATTAAACCGACGATAAAGTGGTGGTTCAAGCATAAATGAAAACAGAAAAATGAATGAAAGACAAATTGCACCTTTTCTTTTTACTTTTACCAGAGATAAAAAGAGGGACTCTCTCGCCATAAAATAAAGAAAAAAAGAAGGGAGATAAAATAAAAAGGTGGTGGCTGCTGCAATGACGATGATGATGTTTTGTGTTTTTTTAGGGTTTTAGAAATATTTATTGAAAAAAATAAAAATGACTTGAACACAAAAAAATGAATAAAACAGATTTTAAATTAATTAAAAAATGTGAAAAATCATTTATAAAAAAGTACAGTAATTTTTTTGTACCAATACAATTGGAAAATTTGTTTTTTAAAATATATATTTTCCCCCCGAAGGGGGATGGGCCGGTCCTGGAGGTATGTGCAATACCAGGTCGACCCGCGGTCAAAGGGAAGCAAGCTTCCACATTCAACCAGATCCCAAAAATTAATTAACCACTGTGGTACTAATAAGTACCGTATAGTTGGTTAAAACTATAAGAACAGATACTACTAAAAAAGGAATAGATTAGTATTATCCGGTAAAGTAAAAAAAAAATTACTTACCACTTTGATCTTAGCCAATAGGCCGAGAAGCGATACTTTGAACTCATGTTACCCTCTTATATTTCCCCCTGTGTTATCCTTGAAAGGCGAAAACCAACACGGAAAAAAGATTGCAAAGAGGCACTCTCTCTTCAGTGTTTAATTCCAAGAAAAAAAAGGTAAAAAAAGAAAAGAAAAAATGCTGCATTTTTTTGTAAAAGCAAAATTACAACATTTTTTTGTAAATTATAATTATTACTTGTTTATTTATTCAGAAATTGAATTTTTTTACACCATTTTGCATTTTGCATTGAAGAAAATAATTTAATTTTTGTGCATTTTTTGTTTCTTTTTTTTCTCGTTTTCATGTCAGACAAAAAAGAAGAGCCTTGTTCGCTTGGGGTCATACCGCAGTGAAAACACGCCATCCCGTCCGATCTGGCAAGTTAAGCACTGCTGGGCTCGATTAGTACTTGGATGGGAGACCTCCTGGGAATCTCGAGTGCTCCAAGCTTTTTTTGATTTTTAAAAAAGGAATTTTTTGATTTTTCATTTTTTTTAATGCTTGAATTACTGTAAAATGCAAAAATATTGAAAATTTTGCTTTCATAAAATTCTTGTTGTAAAAAATGAACATTTTTGCAATTTTTGTTTTTGTCTAAACTTACCCAATAACTCCAGAATCAATTTTCTTTAAATGCAGCAGAAAAAAGAAGAAAAAGCAAATTGCAAATAAATCAAAATTCTTTTTTTTGCAACAAAAAAATACATTTGTTTTTTGATTTGTTAAAAATGAAAAATCCTTGCAATTTCTGTATTTTTTCAATACTTTTTTTTAAAACTTAAAATACATTTTTTGTCAATTAAATTCTACAAAATTTTTGATTGAAACACCAAATAAATCTTAAATTTTAGTAAAAGTAGGTCGCAAAAAAATGACATGTGTTCAACATGATTTTGGCGTCGTGAAAGCAAAATTATTACAGTATTTTGTAAATATCAGCAAATGTCGTTAAACATTTATTTTTTTCGATTTATTTGTCCTGCTTTTAAAAAAGCAAGACGTTCCAAAATTTATTAGAATTTTTTCAAGCCACTGGGGTTTCCCCTGAGAGCTGAAATCCAATGTTTACCTCAAACTTTGGGTAATTAAACCGACGATAAAGTGGTGGTTCAAGCATAAATGAAAACAGAAAAATGAATGAAAGACAAATTGCACCTTTTTTTTTTACTTTTACCAGAGATAAAAAGAGGGACTCTCTCGCCATAAAATAAAGAAAAAAAGAAGGGAGATAAAATAAAAAGGTGGTGGCTGCTGCAATGACGATGATGATGTTTTGTGTTTTTTTAGGGTTTTAGAAATATTTATTGAAAAAAATAAAAATGACTTGAACACAAAAAAATGAATAAAACAGATTTTAAATTAATTAAAAAATGTGAAAAATCATTTATAAAAAAGTACAGTAATTTTTTTGTACCAATACAATTGGAAAATTTGTTTTTTAAAACATATATTTTCCCCCCGAAGGGGGATGGGCCGGTCCTGGAGGTATGTGCAATACCAGGTCGACCCGCGGTCAAAGGGAAGCAAGCTTCCACATTCAACCAGATCCCAAAAATTAATTAACCACTGTGGTACTAATAAGTACCGTATAGTTGGTTAAAACTATAAGAACAGATACTACTAAAAAAGGAATAGATTAGTATTATCCGGTAAAGTAAAAAAAAAATTACTTACCACTTTGATCTTAGCCAATAGGCCGAGAAGCGATACTTTGAACTCATGTTACCCTCTTATATTTCCCCCTGTGTTATCCTTGAAAGGCGAAAACCAACACGGAAAAAAGATTGCAAAGAGGCACTCTCTCTTCAGTGTTTAATTCCAAGAAAAAAAAGGTAAAAAAAGAAAAGAAAAAATGCTGCATTTTTTTGTAAAAGCAAAATTACAACATTTTTTTGTAAATTATAATTATTACTTGTTTATTTATTCAGAAATTGAATTTTTTTACACCATTTTGCATTTTGCATTGAAGAAAATAATTTAATTTTTGTGCATTTTTTGTTTCTTTTTTTTCTCGTTTTCATGTCAGACAAAAAAGAAGAGCCTTGTTCGCTTGGGGTCATACCGCAGTGAAAACACGCCATCCCGTCCGATCTGGCAAGTTAAGCACTGCTGGGCTCGATTAGTACTTGGATGGGAGACCTCCTGGGAATCTCGAGTGCTCCAAGCTTTTTTTGATTTTTAAAAAAGGAATTTTTTGATTTTTCATTTTTTTTAATGCTTGAATTACTGTAAAATGCAAAAATATTGAAAATTTTGCTTTCATAAAATTCTTGTTGTAAAAAATGAACATTTTTGCAATTTTTGTTTTTGTCTAAACTTACCCAATAACTCCAGAATCAATTTTCTTTAAATGCAGCAGAAAAAAGAAGAAAAAGCAAATTGCAAATAAATCAAAATTCTTTTTTTTGCAACAAAAAAATACATTTGTTTTTTGATTTGTTAAAAATGAAAAATCCTTGCAATTTCTGTATTTTTTCAATACTTTTTTTTAAAACTTAAAATACATTTTTTGTCAATTAAATTCTACAAAATTTTTGATTGAAACACCAAATAAATCTTAAATTTTAGTAAAAGTAGGTCGCAAAAAAATGACATGTGTTCAACATGATTTTGGCGTCGTGAAAGCAAAATTATTACAGTATTTTGTAAATATCAGCAAATGTCGTTAAACATTTATTTTTTTCGATTTATTTGTCCTGCTTTTAAAAAAGCAAGACGTTCCAAAATTTATTAGAATTTTTTCAAGCCACTGGGGTTTCCCCTGAGAGCTGAAATCCAATGTTTACCTCAAACTTTGGGTAATTAAACCGACGATAAAGTGGTGGTTCAAGCATAAATGAAAACAGAAAAATGAATGAAAGACAAATTGCACCTTTTTTTTTTACTTTTACCAGAGATAAAAAGAGGGACTCTCTCGCCATAAAATAAAGAAAAAAAGAAGGGAGATAAAATAAAAAGGTGGTGGCTGCTGCAATGACGATGATGATGTTTTGTGTTTTTTTAGGGTTTTAGAAATATTTATTGAAAAAAATAAAAATGACTTGAACACAAAAAAATGAATAAAACAGATTTTAAATTAATTAAAAAATGTGAAAAATCATTTATAAAAAAGTACAGTAATTTTTTTGTACCAATACAATTGGAAAATTTGTTTTTTAAAATATATATTTTCCCCCCGAAGGGGGATGGGCCGGTCCTGGAGGTATGTGCAATACCAGGTCGACCCGCGGTCAAAGGGAAGCAAGCTTCCACATTCAACCAGATCCCAAAAATTAATTAACCACTGTGGTACTAATAAGTACCGTATAGTTGGTTAAAACTATAAGAACAGATACTACTAAAAAAGGAATAGATTAGTATTATCCGGTAAAGTAAAAAAAAAATTACTTACCACTTTGATCTTAGCCAATAGGCCGAGAAGCGATACTTTGAACTCATGTTACCCTCTTATATTTCCCCCTGTGTTATCCTTGAAAGGCGAAAACCAACACGGAAAAAAGATTGCAAAGAGGCACTCTCTCTTCAGTGTTTAATTCCAAGAAAAAAAAGGTAAAAAAAGAAAAGAAAAAATGCTGCATTTTTTTGTAAAAGCAAAATTACAACATTTTTTTGTAAATTATAATTATTACTTGTTTATTTATTCAGAAATTGAATTTTTTTACACCATTTTGCATTTTGCATTGAAGAAAATAATTTAATTTTTGTGCATTTTTTGTTTCTTTTTTTTCTCGTTTTCATGTCAGACAAAAAAGAAGAGCCTTGTTCGCTTGGGGTCATACCGCAGTGAAAACACGCCATCCCGTCCGATCTGGCAAGTTAAGCACTGCTGGGCTCGATTAGTACTTGGATGGGAGACCTCCTGGGAATCTCGAGTGCTCCAAGCTTTTTTTGATTTTTAAAAAAGGAATTTTTTGATTTTTCATTTTTTTTAATGCTTGAATTACTGTAAAATGCAAAAATATTGAAAATTTTGCTTTCATAAAATTCTTGTTGTAAAAAATGAACATTTTTGCAATTTTTGTTTTTGTCTAAACTTACCCAATAACTCCAGAATCAATTTTCTTTAAATGCAGCAGAAAAAAGAAGAAAAAGCAAATTGCAAATAAATCAAAATTCTTTTTTTTGCAACAAAAAAATACATTTGTTTTTTGATTTGTTAAAAATGAAAAATCCTTGCAATTTCTGTATTTTTTCAATACTTTTTTTTAAAACTTAAAATACATTTTTTGTCAATTAAATTCTACAAAATTTTTGATTGAAACACCAAATAAATCTTAAATTTTAGTAAAAGTAGGTCGCAAAAAAATGACATGTGTTCAACATGATTTTGGCGTCGTGAAAGCAAAATTATTACAGTATTTTGTAAATATCAGCAAATGTCGTTAAACATTTATTTTTTTCGATTTATTTGTCCTGCTTTTAAAAAAGCAAGACGTTCCAAAATTTATTAGAATTTTTTCAAGCCACTGGGGTTTCCCCTGAGAGCTGAAATCCAATGTTTACCTCAAACTTTGGGTAATTAAACCGACGATAAAGTGGTGGTTCAAGCATAAATGAAAACAGAAAAATGAATGAAAGACAAATTGCACCTTTTTTTTTTACTTTTACCAGAGATAAAAAGAGGGACTCTCTCGCCATAAAATAAAGAAAAAAAGAAGGGAGATAAAATAAAAAGGTGGTGGCTGCTGCAATGACGATGATGATGTTTTGTGTTTTTTTAGGGTTTTAGAAATATTTATTGAAAAAAATAAAAATGACTTGAACACAAAAAAATGAATAAAACAGATTTTAAATTAATTAAAAAATGTGAAAAATCATTTATAAAAAAGTACAGTAATTTTTTTGTACCAATACAATTGGAAAATTTGTTTTTTAAAATATATATTTTCCCCCCGAAGGGGGATGGGCCGGTCCTGGAGGTATGTGCAATACCAGGTCGACCCGCGGTCAAAGGGAAGCAAGCTTCCACATTCAACCAGATCCCAAAAATTAATTAACCACTGTGGTACTAATAAGTACCGTATAGTTGGTTAAAACTATAAGAACAGATACTACTAAAAAAGGAATAGATTAGTATTATCCGGTAAAGTAAAAAAAAAATTACTTACCACTTTGATCTTAGCCAATAGGCCGAGAAGCGATACTTTGAACTCATGTTACCCTCTTATATTTCCCCCTGTGTTATCCTTGAAAGGCGAAAACCAACACGGAAAAAAGATTGCAAAGAGGCACTCTCTCTTCAGTGTTTAATTCCAAGAAAAAAAAGGTAAAAAAAGAAAAGAAAAAATGCTGCATTTTTTTGTAAAAGCAAAATTACAACATTTTTTTGTAAATTATAATTATTACTTGTTTATTTATTCAGAAATTGAATTTTTTTACACCATTTTGCATTTTGCATTGAAGAAAATAATTTAATTTTTGTGCATTTTTTGTTTCTTTTTTTTCTCGTTTTCATGTCAGACAAAAAAGAAGAGCCTTGTTCGCTTGGGGTCATACCGCAGTGAAAACACGCCATCCCGTCCGATCTGGCAAGTTAAGCACTGCTGGGCTCGATTAGTACTTGGATGGGAGACCTCCTGGGAATCTCGAGTGCTCCAAGCTTTTTTTGATTTTTAAAAAAGGAATTTTTTGATTTTTCATTTTTTTTAATGCTTGAATTACTGTAAAATGCAAAAATATTGAAAATTTTGCTTTCATAAAATTCTTGTTGTAAAAAATGAACATTTTTGCAATTTTTGTTTTTGTCTAAACTTACCCAATAACTCCAGAATCAATTTTCTTTAAATGCAGCAGAAAAAAGAAGAAAAAGCAAATTGCAAATAAATCAAAATTCTTTTTTTTGCAACAAAAAAATACATTTGTTTTTTGATTTGTTAAAAATGAAAAATCCTTGCAATTTCTGTATTTTTTCAATACTTTTTTTTAAAACTTAAAATACATTTTTTGTCAATTAAATTCTACAAAATTTTTGATTGAAACACCAAATAAATCTTAAATTTTAGTAAAAGTAGGTCGCAAAAAAATGACATGTGTTCAACATGATTTTGGCGTCGTGAAAGCAAAATTATTACAGTATTTTGTAAATATCAGCAAATGTCGTTAAACATTTATTTTTTTCGATTTATTTGTCCTGCTTTTAAAAAAGCAAGACGTTCCAAAATTTATTAGAATTTTTTCAAGCCACTGGGGTTTCCCCTGAGAGCTGAAATCCAATGTTTACCTCAAACTTTGGGTAATTAAACCGACGATAAAGTGGTGGTTCAAGCATAAATGAAAACAGAAAAATGAATGAAAGACAAATTGCACCTTTTCTTTTTACTTTTACCAGAGATAAAAAGAGGGACTCTCTCGCCATAAAATAAAGAAAAAAAGAAGGGAGATAAAATAAAAAGGTGGTGGCTGCTGCAATGACGATGATGATGTTTTGTGTTTTTTTAGGGTTTTAGAAATATTTATTGAAAAAAATAAAAATGACTTGAACACAAAAAAATGAATAAAACAGATTTTAAATTAATTAAAAAATGTGAAAAATCATTTATAAAAAAGTACAGTAATTTTTTTGTACCAATACAATTGGAAAATTTGTTTTTTAAAATATATATTTTCCCCCCGAAGGGGGATGGGCCGGTCCTGGAGGTATGTGCAATACCAGGTCGACCCGCGGTCAAAGGGAAGCAAGCTTCCACATTCAACCAGATCCCAAAAATTAATTAACCACTGTGGTACTAATAAGTACCGTATAGTTGGTTAAAACTATAAGAACAGATACTACTAAAAAAGGAATAGATTAGTATTATCCGGTAAAGTAAAAAAAAAATTACTTACCACTTTGATCTTAGCCAATAGGCCGAGAAGCGATACTTTGAACTCATGTTACCCTCTTATATTTCCCCCTGTGTTATCCTTGAAAGGCGAAAACCAACACGGAAAAAAGATTGCAAAGAGGCACTCTCTCTTCAGTGTTTAATTCCAAGAAAAAAAAGGTAAAAAAAGAAAAGAAAAAATGCTGCATTTTTTTGTAAAAGCAAAATTACAACATTTTTTTGTAAATTATAATTATTACTTGTTTATTTATTCAGAAATTGAATTTTTTTACACCATTTTGCATTTTGCATTGAAGAAAATAATTTAATTTTTGTGCATTTTTTGTTTCTTTTTTTTCTCGTTTTCATGTCAGACAAAAAAGAAGAGCCTTGTTCGCTTGGGGTCATACCGCAGTGAAAACACGCCATCCCGTCCGATCTGGCAAGTTAAGCACTGCTGGGCTCGATTAGTACTTGGATGGGAGACCTCCTGGGAATCTCGAGTGCTCCAAGCTTTTTTTGATTTTTAAAAAAGGAATTTTTTGATTTTTCATTTTTTTTAATGCTTGAATTACTGTAAAATGCAAAAATATTGAAAATTTTGCTTTCATAAAATTCTTGTTGTAAAAAATGAACATTTTTGCAATTTTTGTTTTTGTCTAAACTTACCCAATAACTCCAGAATCAATTTTCTTTAAATGCAGCAGAAAAAAGAAGAAAAAGCAAATTGCAAATAAATCAAAATTCTTTTTTTTGCAACAAAAAAATACATTTGTTTTTTGATTTGTTAAAAATGAAAAATCCTTGCAATTTCTGTATTTTTTCAATACTTTTTTTTAAAACTTAAAATACATTTTTTGTCAATTAAATTCTACAAAATTTTTGATTGAAACACCAAATAAATCTTAAATTTTAGTAAAAGTAGGTCGCAAAAAAATGACATGTGTTCAACATGATTTTGGCGTCGTGAAAGCAAAATTATTACAGTATTTTGTAAATATCAGCAAATGTCGTTAAACATTTATTTTTTTCGATTTATTTGTCCTGCTTTTAAAAAAGCAAGACGTTCCAAAATTTATTAGAATTTTTTCAAGCCACTGGGGTTTCCCCTGAGAGCTGAAATCCAATGTTTACCTCAAACTTTGGGTAATTAAACCGACGATAAAGTGGTGGTTCAAGCATAAATGAAAACAGAAAAATGAATGAAAGACAAATTGCACCTTTTTTTTTTACTTTTACCAGAGATAAAAAGAGGGACTCTCTCGCCATAAAATAAAGAAAAAAAGAAGGGAGATAAAATAAAAAGGTGGTGGCTGCTGCAATGACGATGATGATGTTTTGTGTTTTTTTAGGGTTTTAGAAATATTTATTGAAAAAAATAAAAATGACTTGAACACAAAAAAATGAATAAAACAGATTTTAAATTAATTAAAAAATGTGAAAAATCATTTATAAAAAAGTACAGTAATTTTTTTGTACCAATACAATTGGAAAATTTGTTTTTTAAAATATATATTTTCCCCCCGAAGGGGGATGGGCCGGTCCTGGAGGTATGTGCAATACCAGGTCGACCCGCGGTCAAAGGGAAGCAAGCTTCCACATTCAACCAGATCCCAAAAATTAATTAACCACTGTGGTACTAATAAGTACCGTATAGTTGGTTAAAACTATAAGAACAGATACTACTAAAAAAGGAATAGATTAGTATTATCCGGTAAAGTAAAAAAAAAATTACTTACCACTTTGATCTTAGCCAATAGGCCGAGAAGCGATACTTTGAACTCATGTTACCCTCTTATATTTCCCCCTGTGTTATCCTTGAAAGGCGAAAACCAACACGGAAAAAAGATTGCAAAGAGGCACTCTCTCTTCAGTGTTTAATTCCAAGAAAAAAAAGGTAAAAAAAGAAAAGAAAAAATGCTGCATTTTTTTGTAAAAGCAAAATTACAACATTTTTTTGTAAATTATAATTATTACTTGTTTATTTATTCAGAAATTGAATTTTTTTACACCATTTTGCATTTTGCATTGAAGAAAATAATTTAATTTTTGTGCATTTTTTGTTTCTTTTTTTTCTCGTTTTCATGTCAGACAAAAAAGAAGAGCCTTGTTCGCTTGGGGTCATACCGCAGTGAAAACACGCCATCCCGTCCGATCTGGCAAGTTAAGCACTGCTGGGCTCGATTAGTACTTGGATGGGAGACCTCCTGGGAATCTCGAGTGCTCCAAGCTTTTTTTGATTTTTAAAAAAGGAATTTTTTGATTTTTCATTTTTTTTAATGCTTGAATTACTGTAAAATGCAAAAATATTGAAAATTTTGCTTTCATAAAATTCTTGTTGTAAAAAATGAACATTTTTGCAATTTTTGTTTTTGTCTAAACTTACCCAATAACTCCAGAATCAATTTTCTTTAAATGCAGCAGAAAAAAGAAGAAAAAGCAAATTGCAAATAAATCAAAATTCTTTTTTTTGCAACAAAAAAATACATTTGTTTTTTGATTTGTTAAAAATGAAAAATCCTTGCAATTTCTGTATTTTTTCAATACTTTTTTTTAAAACTTAAAATACATTTTTTGTCAATTAAATTCTACAAAATTTTTGATTGAAACACCAAATAAATCTTAAATTTTAGTAAAAGTAGGTCGCAAAAAAATGACATGTGTTCAACATGATTTTGGCGTCGTGAAAGCAAAATTATTACAGTATTTTGTAAATATCAGCAAATGTCGTTAAACATTTATTTTTTTCGATTTATTTGTCCTGCTTTTAAAAAAGCAAGACGTTCCAAAATTTATTAGAATTTTTTCAAGCCACTGGGGTTTCCCCTGAGAGCTGAAATCCAATGTTTACCTCAAACTTTGGGTAATTAAACCGACGATAAAGTGGTGGTTCAAGCATAAATGAAAACAGAAAAATGAATGAAAGACAAATTGCACCTTTTCTTTTTACTTTTACCAGAGATAAAAAGAGGGACTCTCTCGCCATAAAATAAAGAAAAAAAGAAGGGAGATAAAATAAAAAGGTGGTGGCTGCTGCAATGACGATGATGATGTTTTGTGTTTTTTTAGGGTTTTAGAAATATTTATTGAAAAAAATAAAAATGACTTGAACACAAAAAAATGAATAAAACAGATTTTAAATTAATTAAAAAATGTGAAAAATCATTTATAAAAAAGTACAGTAATTTTTTTGTACCAATACAATTGGAAAATTTGTTTTTTAAAATATATATTTTCCCCCCGAAGGGGGATGGGCCGGTCCTGGAGGTATGTGCAATACCAGGTCGACCCGCGGTCAAAGGGAAGCAAGCTTCCACATTCAACCAGATCCCAAAAATTAATTAACCACTGTGGTACTAATAAGTACCGTATAGTTGGTTAAAACTATAAGAACAGATACTACTAAAAAAGGAATAGATTAGTATTATCCGGTAAAGTAAAAAAAAAATTACTTACCACTTTGATCTTAGCCAATAGGCCGAGAAGCGATACTTTGAACTCATGTTACCCTCTTATATTTCCCCCTGTGTTATCCTTGAAAGGCGAAAACCAACACGGAAAAAAGATTGCAAAGAGGCACTCTCTCTTCAGTGTTTAATTCCAAGAAAAAAAAGGTAAAAAAAGAAAAGAAAAAATGCTGCATTTTTTTGTAAAAGCAAAATTACAACATTTTTTTGTAAATTATAATTATTACTTGTTTATTTATTCAGAAATTGAATTTTTTTACACCATTTTGCATTTTGCATTGAAGAAAATAATTTAATTTTTGTGCATTTTTTGTTTCTTTTTTTTCTCGTTTTCATGTCAGACAAAAAAGAAGAGCCTTGTTCGCTTGGGGTCATACCGCAGTGAAAACACGCCATCCCGTCCGATCTGGCAAGTTAAGCACTGCTGGGCTCGATTAGTACTTGGATGGGAGACCTCCTGGGAATCTCGAGTGCTCCAAGCTTTTTTTGATTTTTAAAAAAGGAATTTTTTGATTTTTCATTTTTTTTAATGCTTGAATTACTGTAAAATGCAAAAATATTGAAAATTTTGCTTTCATAAAATTCTTGTTGTAAAAAATGAACATTTTTGCAATTTTTGTTTTTGTCTAAACTTACCCAATAACTCCAGAATCAATTTTCTTTAAATGCAGCAGAAAAAAGAAGAAAAAGCAAATTGCAAATAAATCAAAATTCTTTTTTTTGCAACAAAAAAATACATTTGTTTTTTGATTTGTTAAAAATGAAAAATCCTTGCAATTTCTGTATTTTTTCAATACTTTTTTTTAAAACTTAAAATACATTTTTTGTCAATTAAATTCTACAAAATTTTTGATTGAAACACCAAATAAATCTTAAATTTTAGTAAAAGTAGGTCGCAAAAAAATGACATGTGTTCAACATGATTTTGGCGTCGTGAAAGCAAAATTATTACAGTATTTTGTAAATATCAGCAAATGTCGTTAAACATTTATTTTTTTCGATTTATTTGTCCTGCTTTTAAAAAAGCAAGACGTTCCAAAATTTATTAGAATTTTTTCAAGCCACTGGGGTTTCCCCTGAGAGCTGAAATCCAATGTTTACCTCAAACTTTGGGTAATTAAACCGACGATAAAGTGGTGGTTCAAGCATAAATGAAAACAGAAAAATGAATGAAAGACAAATTGCACCTTTTTTTTTTACTTTTACCAGAGATAAAAAGAGGGACTCTCTCGCCATAAAATAAAGAAAAAAAGAAGGGAGATAAAATAAAAAGGTGGTGGCTGCTGCAATGACGATGATGATGTTTTGTGTTTTTTTAGGGTTTTAGAAATATTTATTGAAAAAAATAAAAATGACTTGAACACAAAAAAATGAATAAAACAGATTTTAAATTAATTAAAAAATGTGAAAAATCATTTATAAAAAAGTACAGTAATTTTTTTGTACCAATACAATTGGAAAATTTGTTTTTTAAAATATATATTTTCCCCCCGAAGGGGGATGGGCCGGTCCTGGAGGTATGTGCAATACCAGGTCGACCCGCGGTCAAAGGGAAGCAAGCTTCCACATTCAACCAGATCCCAAAAATTAATTAACCACTGTGGTACTAATAAGTACCGTATAGTTGGTTAAAACTATAAGAACAGATACTACTAAAAAAGGAATAGATTAGTATTATCCGGTAAAGTAAAAAAAAAATTACTTACCACTTTGATCTTAGCCAATAGGCCGAGAAGCGATACTTTGAACTCATGTTACCCTCTTATATTTCCCCCTGTGTTATCCTTGAAAGGCGAAAACCAACACGGAAAAAAGATTGCAAAGAGGCACTCTCTCTTCAGTGTTTAATTCCAAGAAAAAAAAGGTAAAAAAAGAAAAGAAAAAATGCTGCATTTTTTTGTAAAAGCAAAATTACAACATTTTTTTGTAAATTATAATTATTACTTGTTTATTTATTCAGAAATTGAATTTTTTTACACCATTTTGCATTTTGCATTGAAGAAAATAATTTAATTTTTGTGCATTTTTTGTTTCTTTTTTTTCTCGTTTTCATGTCAGACAAAAAAGAAGAGCCTTGTTCGCTTGGGGTCATACCGCAGTGAAAACACGCCATCCCGTCCGATCTGGCAAGTTAAGCACTGCTGGGCTCGATTAGTACTTGGATGGGAGACCTCCTGGGAATCTCGAGTGCTCCAAGCTTTTTTTGATTTTTAAAAAAGGAATTTTTTGATTTTTCATTTTTTTTAATGCTTGAATTACTGTAAAATGCAAAAATATTGAAAATTTTGCTTTCATAAAATTCTTGTTGTAAAAAATGAACATTTTTGCAATTTTTGTTTTTGTCTAAACTTACCCAATAACTCCAGAATCAATTTTCTTTAAATGCAGCAGAAAAAAGAAGAAAAAGCAAATTGCAAATAAATCAAAATTCTTTTTTTTGCAACAAAAAAATACATTTGTTTTTTGATTTGTTAAAAATGAAAAATCCTTGCAATTTCTGTATTTTTTCAATACTTTTTTTTAAAACTTAAAATACATTTTTTGTCAATTAAATTCTACAAAATTTTTGATTGAAACACCAAATAAATCTTAAATTTTAGTAAAAGTAGGTCGCAAAAAAATGACATGTGTTCAACATGATTTTGGCGTCGTGAAAGCAAAATTATTACAGTATTTTGTAAATATCAGCAAATGTCGTTAAACATTTATTTTTTTCGATTTATTTGTCCTGCTTTTAAAAAAGCAAGACGTTCCAAAATTTATTAGAATTTTTTCAAGCCACTGGGGTTTCCCCTGAGAGCTGAAATCCAATGTTTACCTCAAACTTTGGGTAATTAAACCGACGATAAAGTGGTGGTTCAAGCATAAATGAAAACAGAAAAATGAATGAAAGACAAATTGCACCTTTTTTTTTTACTTTTACCAGAGATAAAAAGAGGGACTCTCTCGCCATAAAATAAAGAAAAAAAGAAGGGAGATAAAATAAAAAGGTGGTGGCTGCTGCAATGACGATGATGATGTTTTGTGTTTTTTTAGGGTTTTAGAAATATTTATTGAAAAAAATAAAAATGACTTGAACACAAAAAAATGAATAAAACAGATTTTAAATTAATTAAAAAATGTGAAAAATCATTTATAAAAAAGTACAGTAATTTTTTTGTACCAATACAATTGGAAAATTTGTTTTTTAAAATATATATTTTCCCCCCGAAGGGGGATGGGCCGGTCCTGGAGGTATGTGCAATACCAGGTCGACCCGCGGTCAAAGGGAAGCAAGCTTCCACATTCAACCAGATCCCAAAAATTAATTAACCACTGTGGTACTAATAAGTACCGTATAGTTGGTTAAAACTATAAGAACAGATACTACTAAAAAAGGAATAGATTAGTATTATCCGGTAAAGTAAAAAAAAAATTACTTACCACTTTGATCTTAGCCAATAGGCCGAGAAGCGATACTTTGAACTCATGTTACCCTCTTATATTTCCCCCTGTGTTATCCTTGAAAGGCGAAAACCAACACGGAAAAAAGATTGCAAAGAGGCACTCTCTCTTCAGTGTTTAATTCCAAGAAAAAAAAGGTAAAAAAAGAAAAGAAAAAATGCTGCATTTTTTTGTAAAAGCAAAATTACAACATTTTTTTGTAAATTATAATTATTACTTGTTTATTTATTCAGAAATTGAATTTTTTTACACCATTTTGCATTTTGCATTGAAGAAAATAATTTAATTTTTGTGCATTTTTTGTTTCTTTTTTTTCTCGTTTTCATGTCAGACAAAAAAGAAGAGCCTTGTTCGCTTGGGGTCATACCGCAGTGAAAACACGCCATCCCGTCCGATCTGGCAAGTTAAGCACTGCTGGGCTCGATTAGTACTTGGATGGGAGACCTCCTGGGAATCTCGAGTGCTCCAAGCTTTTTTTGATTTTTAAAAAAGGAATTTTTTGATTTTTCATTTTTTTTAATGCTTGAATTACTGTAAAATGCAAAAATATTGAAAATTTTGCTTTCATAAAATTCTTGTTGTAAAAAATGAACATTTTTGCAATTTTTGTTTTTGTCTAAACTTACCCAATAACTCCAGAATCAATTTTCTTTAAATGCAGCAGAAAAAAGAAGAAAAAGCAAATTGCAAATAAATCAAAATTCTTTTTTTTGCAACAAAAAAATACATTTGTTTTTTGATTTGTTAAAAATGAAAAATCCTTGCAATTTCTGTATTTTTTCAATACTTTTTTTTAAAACTTAAAATACATTTTTTGTCAATTAAATTCTACAAAATTTTTGATTGAAACACCAAATAAATCTTAAATTTTAGTAAAAGTAGGTCGCAAAAAAATGACATGTGTTCAACATGATTTTGGCGTCGTGAAAGCAAAATTATTACAGTATTTTGTAAATATCAGCAAATGTCGTTAAACATTTATTTTTTTCGATTTATTTGTCCTGCTTTTAAAAAAGCAAGACGTTCCAAAATTTATTAGAATTTTTTCAAGCCACTGGGGTTTCCCCTGAGAGCTGAAATCCAATGTTTACCTCAAACTTTGGGTAATTAAACCGACGATAAAGTGGTGGTTCAAGCATAAATGAAAACAGAAAAATGAATGAAAGACAAATTGCACCTTTTCTTTTTACTTTTACCAGAGATAAAAAGAGGGACTCTCTCGCCATAAAATAAAGAAAAAAAGAAGGGAGATAAAATAAAAAGGTGGTGGCTGCTGCAATGACGATGATGATGTTTTGTGTTTTTTTAGGGTTTTAGAAATATTTATTGAAAAAAATAAAAATGACTTGAACACAAAAAAATGAATAAAACAGATTTTAAATTAATTAAAAAATGTGAAAAATCATTTATAAAAAAGTACAGTAATTTTTTTGTACCAATACAATTGGAAAATTTGTTTTTTAAAATATATATTTTCCCCCCGAAGGGGGATGGGCCGGTCCTGGAGGTATGTGCAATACCAGGTCGACCCGCGGTCAAAGGGAAGCAAGCTTCCACATTCAACCAGATCCCAAAAATTAATTAACCACTGTGGTACTAATAAGTACCGTATAGTTGGTTAAAACTATAAGAACAGATACTACTAAAAAAGGAATAGATTAGTATTATCCGGTAAAGTAAAAAAAAAATTACTTACCACTTTGATCTTAGCCAATAGGCCGAGAAGCGATACTTTGAACTCATGTTACCCTCTTATATTTCCCCCTGTGTTATCCTTGAAAGGCGAAAACCAACACGGAAAAAAGATTGCAAAGAGGCACTCTCTCTTCAGTGTTTAATTCCAAGAAAAAAAAGGTAAAAAAAGAAAAGAAAAAATGCTGCATTTTTTTGTAAAAGCAAAATTACAACATTTTTTTGTAAATTATAATTATTACTTGTTTATTTATTCAGAAATTGAATTTTTTTACACCATTTTGCATTTTGCATTGAAGAAAATAATTTAATTTTTGTGCATTTTTTGTTTCTTTTTTTTCTCGTTTTCATGTCAGACAAAAAAGAAGAGCCTTGTTCGCTTGGGGTCATACCGCAGTGAAAACACGCCATCCCGTCCGATCTGGCAAGTTAAGCACTGCTGGGCTCGATTAGTACTTGGATGGGAGACCTCCTGGGAATCTCGAGTGCTCCAAGCTTTTTTTGATTTTTAAAAAAGGAATTTTTTGATTTTTCATTTTTTTTAATGCTTGAATTACTGTAAAATGCAAAAATATTGAAAATTTTGCTTTCATAAAATTCTTGTTGTAAAAAATGAACATTTTTGCAATTTTTGTTTTTGTCTAAACTTACCCAATAACTCCAGAATCAATTTTCTTTAAATGCAGCAGAAAAAAGAAGAAAAAGCAAATTGCAAATAAATCAAAATTCTTTTTTTTGCAACAAAAAAATACATTTGTTTTTTGATTTGTTAAAAATGAAAAATCCTTGCAATTTCTGTATTTTTTCAATACTTTTTTTTAAAACTTAAAATACATTTTTTGTCAATTAAATTCTACAAAATTTTTGATTGAAACACCAAATAAATCTTAAATTTTAGTAAAAGTAGGTCGCAAAAAAATGACATGTGTTCAACATGATTTTGGCGTCGTGAAAGCAAAATTATTACAGTATTTTGTAAATATCAGCAAATGTCGTTAAACATTTATTTTTTTCGATTTATTTGTCCTGCTTTTAAAAAAGCAAGACGTTCCAAAATTTATTAGAATTTTTTCAAGCCACTGGGGTTTCCCCTGAGAGCTGAAATCCAATGTTTACCTCAAACTTTGGGTAATTAAACCGACGATAAAGTGGTGGTTCAAGCATAAATGAAAACAGAAAAATGAATGAAAGACAAATTGCACCTTTTCTTTTTACTTTTACCAGAGATAAAAAGAGGGACTCTCTCGCCATAAAATAAAGAAAAAAAGAAGGGAGATAAAATAAAAAGGTGGTGGCTGCTGCAATGACGATGATGATGTTTTGTGTTTTTTTAGGGTTTTAGAAATATTTATTGAAAAAAATAAAAATGACTTGAACACAAAAAAATGAATAAAACAGATTTTAAATTAATTAAAAAATGTGAAAAATCATTTATAAAAAAGTACAGTAATTTTTTTGTACCAATACAATTGGAAAATTTGTTTTTTAAAATATATATTTTCCCCCCGAAGGGGGATGGGCCGGTCCTGGAGGTATGTGCAATACCAGGTCGACCCGCGGTCAAAGGGAAGCAAGCTTCCACATTCAACCAGATCCCAAAAATTAATTAACCACTGTGGTACTAATAAGTACCGTATAGTTGGTTAAAACTATAAGAACAGATACTACTAAAAAAGGAATAGATTAGTATTATCCGGTAAAGTAAAAAAAAAATTACTTACCACTTTGATCTTAGCCAATAGGCCGAGAAGCGATACTTTGAACTCATGTTACCCTCTTATATTTCCCCCTGTGTTATCCTTGAAAGGCGAAAACCAACACGGAAAAAAGATTGCAAAGAGGCACTCTCTCTTCAGTGTTTAATTCCAAGAAAAAAAAGGTAAAAAAAGAAAAGAAAAAATGCTGCATTTTTTTGTAAAAGCAAAATTACAACATTTTTTTGTAAATTATAATTATTACTTGTTTATTTATTCAGAAATTGAATTTTTTTACACCATTTTGCATTTTGCATTGAAGAAAATAATTTAATTTTTGTGCATTTTTTGTTTCTTTTTTTTCTCGTTTTCATGTCAGACAAAAAAGAAGAGCCTTGTTCGCTTGGGGTCATACCGCAGTGAAAACACGCCATCCCGTCCGATCTGGCAAGTTAAGCACTGCTGGGCTCGATTAGTACTTGGATGGGAGACCTCCTGGGAATCTCGAGTGCTCCAAGCTTTTTTTGATTTTTAAAAAAGGAATTTTTTGATTTTTCATTTTTTTTAATGCTTGAATTACTGTAAAATGCAAAAATATTGAAAATTTTGCTTTCATAAAATTCTTGTTGTAAAAAATGAACATTTTTGCAATTTTTGTTTTTGTCTAAACTTACCCAATAACTCCAGAATCAATTTTCTTTAAATGCAGCAGAAAAAAGAAGAAAAAGCAAATTGCAAATAAATCAAAATTCTTTTTTTTGCAACAAAAAAATACATTTGTTTTTTGATTTGTTAAAAATGAAAAATCCTTGCAATTTCTGTATTTTTTCAATACTTTTTTTTAAAACTTAAAATACATTTTTTGTCAATTAAATTCTACAAAATTTTTGATTGAAACACCAAATAAATCTTAAATTTTAGTAAAAGTAGGTCGCAAAAAAATGACATGTGTTCAACATGATTTTGGCGTCGTGAAAGCAAAATTATTACAGTATTTTGTAAATATCAGCAAATGTCGTTAAACATTTATTTTTTTCGATTTATTTGTCCTGCTTTTAAAAAAGCAAGACGTTCCAAAATTTATTAGAATTTTTTCAAGCCACTGGGGTTTCCCCTGAGAGCTGAAATCCAATGTTTACCTCAAACTTTGGGTAATTAAACCGACGATAAAGTGGTGGTTCAAGCATAAATGAAAACAGAAAAATGAATGAAAGACAAATTGCACCTTTTCTTTTTACTTTTACCAGAGATAAAAAGAGGGACTCTCTCGCCATAAAATAAAGAAAAAAAGAAGGGAGATAAAATAAAAAGGTGGTGGCTGCTGCAATGACGATGATGATGTTTTGTGTTTTTTTAGGGTTTTAGAAATATTTATTGAAAAAAATAAAAATGACTTGAACACAAAAAAATGAATAAAACAGATTTTAAATTAATTAAAAAATGTGAAAAATCATTTATAAAAAAGTACAGTAATTTTTTTGTACCAATACAATTGGAAAATTTGTTTTTTAAAATATATATTTTCCCCCCGAAGGGGGATGGGCCGGTCCTGGAGGTATGTGCAATACCAGGTCGACCCGCGGTCAAAGGGAAGCAAGCTTCCACATTCAACCAGATCCCAAAAATTAATTAACCACTGTGGTACTAATAAGTACCGTATAGTTGGTTAAAACTATAAGAACAGATACTACTAAAAAAGGAATAGATTAGTATTATCCGGTAAAGTAAAAAAAAAATTACTTACCACTTTGATCTTAGCCAATAGGCCGAGAAGCGATACTTTGAACTCATGTTACCCTCTTATATTTCCCCCTGTGTTATCCTTGAAAGGCGAAAACCAACACGGAAAAAAGATTGCAAAGAGGCACTCTCTCTTCAGTGTTTAATTCCAAGAAAAAAAAGGTAAAAAAAGAAAAGAAAAAATGCTGCATTTTTTTGTAAAAGCAAAATTACAACATTTTTTTGTAAATTATAATTATTACTTGTTTATTTATTCAGAAATTGAATTTTTTTACACCATTTTGCATTTTGCATTGAAGAAAATAATTTAATTTTTGTGCATTTTTTGTTTCTTTTTTTTCTCGTTTTCATGTCAGACAAAAAAGAAGAGCCTTGTTCGCTTGGGGTCATACCGCAGTGAAAACACGCCATCCCGTCCGATCTGGCAAGTTAAGCACTGCTGGGCTCGATTAGTACTTGGATGGGAGACCTCCTGGGAATCTCGAGTGCTCCAAGCTTTTTTTGATTTTTAAAAAAGGAATTTTTTGATTTTTCATTTTTTTTAATGCTTGAATTACTGTAAAATGCAAAAATATTGAAAATTTTGCTTTCATAAAATTCTTGTTGTAAAAAATGAACATTTTTGCAATTTTTGTTTTTGTCTAAACTTACCCAATAACTCCAGAATCAATTTTCTTTAAATGCAGCAGAAAAAAGAAGAAAAAGCAAATTGCAAATAAATCAAAATTCTTTTTTTTGCAACAAAAAAATACATTTGTTTTTTGATTTGTTAAAAATGAAAAATCCTTGCAATTTCTGTATTTTTTCAATACTTTTTTTTAAAACTTAAAATACATTTTTTGTCAATTAAATTCTACAAAATTTTTGATTGAAACACCAAATAAATCTTAAATTTTAGTAAAAGTAGGTCGCAAAAAAATGACATGTGTTCAACATGATTTTGGCGTCGTGAAAGCAAAATTATTACAGTATTTTGTAAATATCAGCAAATGTCGTTAAACATTTATTTTTTTCGATTTATTTGTCCTGCTTTTAAAAAAGCAAGACGTTCCAAAATTTATTAGAATTTTTTCAAGCCACTGGGGTTTCCCCTGAGAGCTGAAATCCAATGTTTACCTCAAACTTTGGGTAATTAAACCGACGATAAAGTGGTGGTTCAAGCATAAATGAAAACAGAAAAATGAATGAAAGACAAATTGCACCTTTTCTTTTTACTTTTACCAGAGATAAAAAGAGGGACTCTCTCGCCATAAAATAAAGAAAAAAAGAAGGGAGATAAAATAAAAAGGTGGTGGCTGCTGCAATGACGATGATGATGTTTTGTGTTTTTTTAGGGTTTTAGAAATATTTATTGAAAAAAATAAAAATGACTTGAACACAAAAAAATGAATAAAACAGATTTTAAATTAATTAAAAAATGTGAAAAATCATTTATAAAAAAGTACAGTAATTTTTTTGTACCAATACAATTGGAAAATTTGTTTTTTAAAATATATATTTTCCCCCCGAAGGGGGATGGGCCGGTCCTGGAGGTATGTGCAATACCAGGTCGACCCGCGGTCAAAGGGAAGCAAGCTTCCACATTCAACCAGATCCCAAAAATTAATTAACCACTGTGGTACTAATAAGTACCGTATAGTTGGTTAAAACTATAAGAACAGATACTACTAAAAAAGGAATAGATTAGTATTATCCGGTAAAGTAAAAAAAAAATTACTTACCACTTTGATCTTAGCCAATAGGCCGAGAAGCGATACTTTGAACTCATGTTACCCTCTTATATTTCCCCCTGTGTTATCCTTGAAAGGCGAAAACCAACACGGAAAAAAGATTGCAAAGAGGCACTCTCTCTTCAGTGTTTAATTCCAAGAAAAAAAAGGTAAAAAAAGAAAAGAAAAAATGCTGCATTTTTTTGTAAAAGCAAAATTACAACATTTTTTTGTAAATTATAATTATTACTTGTTTATTTATTCAGAAATTGAATTTTTTTACACCATTTTGCATTTTGCATTGAAGAAAATAATTTAATTTTTGTGCATTTTTTGTTTCTTTTTTTTCTCGTTTTCATGTCAGACAAAAAAGAAGAGCCTTGTTCGCTTGGGGTCATACCGCAGTGAAAACACGCCATCCCGTCCGATCTGGCAAGTTAAGCACTGCTGGGCTCGATTAGTACTTGGATGGGAGACCTCCTGGGAATCTCGAGTGCTCCAAGCTTTTTTTGATTTTTAAAAAAGGAATTTTTTGATTTTTCATTTTTTTTAATGCTTGAATTACTGTAAAATGCAAAAATATTGAAAATTTTGCTTTCATAAAATTCTTGTTGTAAAAAATGAACATTTTTGCAATTTTTGTTTTTGTCTAAACTTACCCAATAACTCCAGAATCAATTTTCTTTAAATGCAGCAGAAAAAAGAAGAAAAAGCAAATTGCAAATAAATCAAAATTCTTTTTTTTGCAACAAAAAAATACATTTGTTTTTTGATTTGTTAAAAATGAAAAATCCTTGCAATTTCTGTATTTTTTCAATACTTTTTTTTAAAACTTAAAATACATTTTTTGTCAATTAAATTCTACAAAATTTTTGATTGAAACACCAAATAAATCTTAAATTTTAGTAAAAGTAGGTCGCAAAAAAATGACATGTGTTCAACATGATTTTGGCGTCGTGAAAGAAGAAAAGAAAAATAAAAGAAGAAATTGAAATAATTTTGTCTTTGTGTCAGACACTGTGTTGCTGCTTTTGTTGGTTTGTTTGAGCAATGTTTCATTTTTTTTACGGGTTTTTTTAGTTTTCCTTACTTTTGTTTTTTTATTTATTGTTACATCTTATTTTTTATTTTCTGTTCTTTGCTTTTTGATAAATCACGTCTGAATCAAAAAGGGAAAGAGGCGAACTTTTTTTTCCTTTCTCCAATCTCTTTTTCGCCGACTCGTTAGCGCAGTTGAACGCGCGCCGGGCTATGACGCAAAATCAACGGAAATGTTCGATGCCGGTCGAGCTGCAGTCGTGTACAAAAAAGTTCAATTTGTTTAATTTTGTTAGAAAAAAAATTAATTATTAATTGCAATTTTAAAAATTATTAATAAACCAAAAAAGTGTTTAAAAAATTATTGATAAAAAAATACAAGATTAATAAATTAATTTACTATATTTTTCAAATTCGAAAAAAAAGGGAATTTTTTAACAAAATAATTATTTAAAAACGGTTTTTTTGTTTTTGTAGTTTTTGCTGCTGATATTAAAAAATTAGTAATATAAATAAAGACAGTAAAAATTTTATAAATAACTTTGATGATGAATGAAATTGTTTTTAAAATACAAAGCGGTGACATTTTTGACAGTTTCAACTATTATTTTTTTGGTATCAACGATGAATAAAGTATACCAAAATTGGCACGCATCCAACAGAATCAGTTAATTTTCTTGCAAAAGAATTTTGTGTTACAAGTTTTGTATTGCAAATAATTTGCTATATTCTTCTTCAAAATTCAACAGCTTTTATTACTCAGGCATTGCAAAATATTTAAAACAAGACTACAACTCCAACAACAACAAGAAAACCTTCAATTAAACTTTTCGAGCGATTTTTCTTATCCACAATAAAGCCAAAAAAATGAAGCAAAAAATATATTAAATTATTTTATTAGTTTTTAACACTTTTTTGGTTTATTAATAATTTTTTAAATTGCGATCAATAATTAATTTTTTTTCTAACAAAATTTAACAAATTGAACTTTTTTGTACTCGACTGCAGCTCGACCGGCATCGAACCTTTTCGTTGATTTTGCGTCATAGCCTGGCGCGCGTTCTACTGCGCTAACGAGTCGGCGGAAAAGAGATTGGAGAAAGGAAAAAAAAGTACGCCTTGATTCATACGTGACACGGTGAGCTGAAATGTCCATTTGGCAAAAACTTCGCTTGAGTCCGCGAACACTTTTTCCCATATTAAATCTTTAAACATAAATTCTGAAGGCGCAAAACACTTTAAAAATAAGCTGTTGCTGCTAAAAATTGGCTAACGGGTACTAGAAGCTATATTTGCAGGGACTGAGAAAAATATGGATTCTGGAGCCCAGGATTCAGAATCCAAAACAAAAATTTCTTCCAAATGCTTCAAATTTGGTATCACTAAGTTTGTCTCGGCGAGTAGATTACAATGAATGTAAAATTGATCGTTGTAAAAGGCTTCAGAATCGAAATACAGAAGGCGAAAAATTTTTTGAAACATTTATTTTTAGATCACTGAAGCCTTTTGAAGCCTTTTACAACGATCAATTTTACATTCATTGTAATCTAATCGCCGAGACGAACTTAATGATACCAAATTTAAAGCATTTGGAAGAAATTTTTGTTTTGGATTCTGAATCCTGGGCTCCAGAATCCATATTTTTCTTAGTCCCTGCAAACATAGCTTCTAGTACCCCATTGCTAATTTTTAGCAGTAAAAGCTTATTTTTTAAGTGTTTTGCGCCTTCAGAATTTATGTTTAAAGATTTAATATGGGAAAAAGTGTTCGCGGACTCAAGCGAAGTTTTTTCCAAATGGACAATTTATAAGGGAGTCGACTCACCGTGCGTGAAATATTTTATCAGATGAAAAAAATCGTTTTGAGCAATAATATACAAAAATCGATGGTTTGCAGTAAAAAAGTAAAGAAATTGGGTTGGTTGTTGGTAAATTTACCGGTAAATTGAAAACATTAATGTTTGTGTGAATTTTTGATTTTTGAACAAATGTGAAATTTTTTGGAAAAATGATGAAGATTTTCCAAAATTGGTTTTTATAAAAATTTTTTCAGAAGCGGATTTATTTAAAATTTAGCTCTTTTTTCTTAAAAATCATGTTTTTTGCGTTTTTGAAGATTGAAATTGTATTGATAGCGACAATGGAAAATCAAAAAATGATCTGTTTGGTCAAAAATATGTTATTTTCGCTTAAAATTCAATTATTAAGCACACTTTAGACTTTTAAGTTCATTTCCAAGCTAAATTTGGGTGAATCTGGAGGGTTAAGGCATTTTTTGCATTTTCGGTATATTTACCATTCGTCCGGTAAATTTACCGAAAATCAAATTTACCGGTAAATGACCAACCTTATAAAGAAATCACTTTTGTCAACCTTTTTTATGAATGGTTGTTTTCTGCGCAAAAAATCAATTTTTGTCAGGACTTTTGGACAGAGAAAAGCCCTGGTTTGCCAAAACTTTAGCAGACTATTCAGGAAAAACCTCTGAGAGATCTATCTGGGTCAAACTCTTGTTTGCAAACAGTTGCTTATAAAAGCAACTGTTTGCAAAGAAAAAAGATACGTTCTTCCATTTTATTCCCAACTGCCTGCCTACTCTGCTCTCTGCCTTTTGTATTATTGTTATTATTTGTTATTGTGTATGTATTATTTCTTTGCTTTGTTTATTGTGTTTGTGTTTGTTTTATTTTATTATATTATTTTCAAAAAATTTATTCCCCTTTATTTTACCCTCTGATTTTCTCCATCAGTGCTGAACGATATTATTGCCTTTTCAGGACAATTTTATATTTATTTTTTTCTAACTTAATTTATTTAAAAAAATGCCTAATGCAATTGGAATTGATTTTGGCACATCGTCGTCATGTGTTGGAATATTTCAAAATGGCAAAGTTGAAATTATTAAAAATGATTGTGGTAATATCATTTTTTTCATAACAAAAAATTTTGAAAGTTTTTAAATTTAAACAGTTCTACAACTCCTATGTATGTTGCATTCAATGGTATGGAATGTTATGTTGGAGACAAAGCAAAAAACCAGATTATTGCAAATCCGCAAAACACAGTTTTTGATATTCATCGCCTTATTGGTCGTAAATTTCGAGAGGATGCAGCTCAATCTTATACAAAACATTGGCCATTTAAGATTGTTTCTGGGGTTGATGGTAATCCAGAAATTGAGGTGGAATATAAAAATAATACAAAAAGATTTTCAATAGAGGAAATTTTGGGAATGATGTTTAAATATTTGAAAGAAATAGCTGAAACTTTTCTGTCTCAATCTGTTAAAGATGTAGTTATTACAGTTCCAGCATATTATAACTTTTCACAACGTCAATCAATAATTGAAGCCGCAAAACTTGCTGATTTAAATGTTATACGTACAATCGCGGCTCCAGTTGCTGCGTCTATTGCTTATGCTTTTGGCAAAGATATAGGCAAAACAACTATCCTTGTTTTCGATTTTGGTGGTGGCACCTTTGACGTTTCAGTCCTTATAATCGAAAATGGTATATGTGAGGTTATATCCGTTGCAGGTGACAATCATCTTGGTGGTGAAGATATTGATAATCGAACAGTCGATCACTTTGTCGCCGAATTTAGGCGTAAACTTAAGAAGGATATTGCTGAAAATCCTCGCGCATTTTGCCGTCTCAGATTTGCTTGTGAATCTGCCAAGCGGGATCTATCATCGTCAACACAAACAAACATTGAAATTGATTCCCTCTTTGATGGTATTGATTTTCATACAGCGATTACTCGTGATCGCTTTGAAGAACTTTCTGCTGATCTCTTTCACAACATTACTGATGTTGTAGGAAAAGTAATTCGTGATGCAAGAATCAAATACAGTGACATTGACGAAATAATTCTTGTTGGTGGCTCATCCAGAATTCCAAAAATTCATAAATTACTTTCTGAGTTCTTAACTGTCAAACCCCTTAATAAAAGCCTTCATCCCGACGAAGCTGCTGCTTATGGTGCTGCTATTGAAGATGCAGTTCTTTCTGGTGATAGAACTGAAAATATTTCCAATTTCCTTCTTCTTGATGTTGCTCCAATATCTTTTGGTATTGAAACTGCTGGGGGTGTTATGGTAAGACATTTTTTTCTGTTGTATGTATTTTACTTAGTGACTTTTTTTATTGATTTTATAGACTTCGATTATTAAAAGAAACACAACATTTCCAACAAAAACAAGCGTTACATTTACAACTTCTGTTGATAATCAACCTCGTGTCGTACTGCAAGTCTACGAAGGCGAAAGTGAAATGACTAAAGACAACAATTTACTTGGTAGCTTTGAATTATGTGGTATTGGTCCGGCTCCTCGTGGTGTTCCAAAAATTAAAGTTACGTTTGATCTCGATGCCTGTGACCACTTAGTTGTAACTGCTCAAGACAAATTAACTGGTAAAAGTGAAACCCTTCCAATAACCAAATTATTATTATCCCAAAGAAAAAAGATCTATGTATCCGTTGATCCAGATGATCCTAATTTACCAGCACATCGTCGGATCGATCCAGAAGACAAAAAAACAAAACCATAAAAAGTTCTTGTTTAAATGTTTATCTATAGAATATGAAAAACAAATATCTTTTACGTATCCTATTCTATTGTCCTTTTTAACCTTTTTGAGCTATTTTTTATTGTACATGTTCTTTTTTTATATTTTACAAAATGAAATTTAGAGGCGTTTGTTATATCCAATTTTCACTAATTTAATAAAAATTTTATTCAAATGGAGACTAAGTTAAAAGACAATTTTATAACAATACTTTTAATAAACGCTTTACAAAAAAAAAATTTAAATTTAGTCAAAATTCAAAATTATCCTAAATATTTTTATTCAAAATAAATACTGTAAAAGACTTGATGAAAACACTCAAAACAGACATATTTTATTTATCGACTCTTGAATCCTAGTTTTCTGTTTGACAAAAAATATTTTATTTAAAACAAGACAAATTTAAAAACTAAAAATCAATTTTGTTTAAACTTTTTTCCGCCATTATTAATATAACTTTCATAAAAAAGTTTTCCAAAAAGATAAATATAACTAATTTCCATAAATAAACAATAAAAATAGCTAAAAGCTGTAAATTCACATGAATAACCAATTAAATGCAAATATCCAATATGACATAAAATTAAATTTGTAATTAAAAATTGTGAAATTTGAAGGGTTGTAATTAATTGTGAAACAATTGATGGAACTCGAATTTTGCAGGCCGAAAGAAAATAATAAAAATACATAATTGAATGAACAAAAAAGTTTATAAAAATAATATATGGATTATATGCTGTACCATCGATATAAGTAAAAAATGCATAGTTGAGAGTTGCAATGTGATGATACCTAAAATGTCTTGTATTTAAAAAGGTGTTAATGGAAGAGTATAAATCTTTGTTCTTTCTGACAAAACGATAAACTCTTCTCAACAATGTAAACTTACCAATGTAAAAATATTAACGGCCTCTTTCTTAAAACAATAAAAAATGTATCTCCAAGTTCTAATATTTTTGAGTAACAAAATAAAAATGTCCAATATCCTGATAATCCATGCCAAAATTCACCTTTTTTACAATAAGAATGAATTAATCCATTTTTGGAAATTTCAGCAAAAATAGCTCTTCCAGTAATTATTGCTCCAATTCCACTAAAAAGTGCCAAAAATAAATTCCAATGTTGTAATGGTTTTCGAAGTTCAAAGTGTCTTTGATTTTCCATTAGCTTTTGAAGGCCAAAAATTACAATTACATATGCAATCGAAATCAAAATAATATCATTTTGACAATCAGCAGTAAACGAAATTACATCGTCGTAGTTAAAAGGATTTTGGGTTAAAAGTTGGAAAAATTTTGACAGCTTTCTCATTGTTTGATTTTATCAGCGATGCACCTGTTTTGATAATAAAATGACTGGAATTTAATTTCTGAAAATTTTGAAATAAATATTTTTCTTGTGAACAAAGTCATAAAACCCGAACAAAATATTGGGTTTTTTGTGATTAAAAACCACAATTTTTTAAAAAACATCTTTTTACACTCTGCTGTCTGGGGTGAATCATAAAAAGGAGGAGTAAAACCTCTCTTTTGCTTTTCCTCGTTCACTTTCTTTTTTGTATCATATTTTTCTACTCTTTGTGTTCGGCCGACCTATGTTGTAAATGGAAATAAATATATATTTGCACCATTTATGATTCACAAAACAAAAGCTGTCAGTTTCGGGTTAGCTTGTACCTTTGCCAGACATGTTGTAAAATTGTTTTTTAATTTTAAGCAGTTGTAAAAAACCAATGGTAAACGTTCACTAATTTTGGTATCAGTTTTTCCTTTATGTTGGGTGGTAAAAAAAAGTATTATTATGCACTTTTGCTCCCGGTCATTCGATCTTTGACACAAGTTACTATTTGATGCGTGCGAAAAAAATTATAAAAAAATATGCAAATTTTTATTAAAGACAAGATATATTTTATTATGACAATTACTTTTTTCCAATACCCATACCAACGCCATCAAGGATTTCAATTTTTCCAAGTGTTGCAGGAAGATTAACACTTTCGCCATCAGTTCTTCCGGTGGCAATTGGAGCGTTTTTATCAACGGCATCATATCCTGGCTCAAATAAGATTTTGCCCTTCTTTTTCTTAAGCCCTGGGGCTTGAAGGTTACCAAAGACTAAAAATGTTGTTTTTGTTTTTGGAGACAAAATCGTCGCAAAACTTTACTTTTGGCTAATCCTGGCACAGGTGGAATACCTAAAGCTCGAAGTGCTGCATTTGAAGCTCGGCTGTCAGCACTTTTTGTATTTGGATCCAATCCAAATGATGGATATCCAGCTGCAAGGGCTCCGATAGATCTTGCTGGACCTTTTCCAACCCTTTCACCCAGAACACCAATATCGGTTCCACTATTAAACATAAGACCACCAACTTGAAGACCGGGAATATTTCCAATATCTGCACCTCGAGATCCAACAATTTCAAAGCCTGGAATAACACCAAGTCCAAAACCAAGGGATCGACCCATTCCAAGATGGCCATTTTGTTGTTTTTGACCGTATCCAGCTGGGCGATATTCAGGTTGTGGAGTTCGAGAGGGATATAGATGAATATTTGGGACACCACAATAATCAGCATATTCTTGACAAAATACCTACAAATTTACATAATTTAACTTTTTTTTCAAAAAATTTTAACATTTAAATTAAAAACATGTAAATTTTTTTTCTTACCTGTAAATCATATCTTAATTTTTTTCCTGGTCGACAAGTTGTCATAAATGTGTATTGATTATATGCGCAATATTTAATAGTTTTCTTTTGTAGCGTTGGAAGAATTGTGTACATAATATTTTCTCGAATTGGTGAAGGTGTAACTTTTGGAATTATAATTGGTGGTCGAGTACTTGGCTCATCATCCTCTTCGTAATATTCATTTTCATCAGATTTTGGAGAAGATTTTGGAGCTGTTGCTGTACCTCTTTGTGAAGGTTTTTCATCAATATATTCTGCGGATTCTGATTCTTTCTCTTCACTTCGATCCCCAAATGGATTCCCTGGCTTAGATGGGGCGGCTTCTGAAAACTCGTAGTTTAAGTGTTAAATCCCAAAAAAAATATATGCAAATTTTCTACAACTTTAAAATGACTAACCTCCATTTAAAATTAATCCAATCAATAAAAATTCTAGAAAGAACCATTCTTTTTTCATTTCACTTTTTATCAATGACCGACTTTTTTTGGATATTTCTCTTTGATTTTCATTTTCGTTGACTTTCATTTTTTGGTGATAAAAAACTGGATTTAAAAAGGGGTATCCTTGAAAATGACATTAATACGATTTCTTTAGTTCAAGTAAAAAAGTAAAAACATTAAAAAATTATAATTAAAAAAATCTTAAGTTTTTAGGTCGAAAATATTGTTAAAGCTTCAAATTGCTTTACCATCAAAATGACAGAGTGTTAAAAAATATACAATCCATTGCTGCAAAAATTTGCTGCAACGGATTGTATATCTCCGCAAAATAAAACTCTGGTATACTCAAAAAACCCGGCGTTCACTGTTTTAGCTTCAAATGACTTCATTTTCTTTGTCCAACTTTTTGAAAAACCTGCACTTACCTTGCCAAAATACAAGTCGGCGGACAATCAGCCGAGGTCTAGCAGATTTGCCCATGTAAATATACAGCCCCCCTTACCGATCATTAACTATCTTTTTTCCATTTTACATACGACGACGATGTTGTTTGATTGGTTGTTTTTATTTTTTTCGTTAAAACAAATGCCATTTTTGTCAAAGAAGAAGTTGATGAAGGAAGTTTTTATGATTTCAAAATTGTGTGAATGTAGAAACGTAAAAAACCAAAATGTTAAAGATTATTTTGTAACCGAAGTTTCATGTTTAAGCATGGTATTATTTCTTGTCGTATTATTATTTATTTCGGTGTGTAATTGACCAGCCATGAAAGATGCTCCCTTTTAAAACTTTAAAATTAAAACAATTGATTTGTATTAAAACTTTATAAAATTTGAAAATAATACAATTGTTCAAAAGAATGATAAATCTTTAGAAAGGAGTAAAGCAATTCTGTAATAATTTAAAAAAAAGCTAATTGATCTACAATAATAATTAAAGTAGCATTTTGAGCTGACGATATTCACTTGTATGAACATGACAGTCAATCAATTATACGGTTGGAAGGACACCTGTAACCATACAAGTCTGAACACATGCTGATAAACATGCAGGTGTTGCAACAATCCCAACTCCACCCGTTGCAATTGCAGCTGTAACAACGCACCTAGTTGTACAAGCTAAAAAAAGTTTTAAATCTTTTTTAATTTGTCAAAATTTTAAAAACACTATTGTTTACCTGCTGTACAAGCAGCCATAGTGACGGGTCATCCAACAACGGTTGAAGGATAATAAGCAAAAGCCAAAAGAAGAATAACAAACGCGACTGAAGATTTCATTGTAAAGTTAATTAACTTAAGTTAACAAAAGAAGATTGGAGCAATGGCTTACTTTTCTCACTTTTTGAATGTCTTTATATACTAAAATAAAAAAGAAATTTTACATGGAAATATCAAGTCATTTTATTTCACGTCATGTAATTTAAAGCAAGAAAATGATAAAAAGCTTAAAGAGAAAAAAACCCAAAAAAAAATATCAAAATATATCAAGAAATTTGAAAATGCTTTGGAGAGTCATCGAAATTGAAAACTATTTTTCATCAAAAAACAATTTTTTTATTTTTTGGCCATTTTGTTTGCTCTTGAATAGCAAACAATCTAATATTGTTTTTTCTTGGGTGCGCAGCTTTTTTTGTTGTTTTTATATCAAGTAACTTTAAAAAAAATGAAATGAAAGGCTTAAGCTTTATCAGCTGAAGATGAGAGAAAATCGATCACTTTTAAAAAAAAAGTTACTAGACGACAAAAAAAATTTACATTATTTAAAATGTTTTTTTTCTTAATTTAAAATTCAACCAAAAAAGGAAAACTTTCGAAAGAGTAAAACATAACTCAATTTTATTTTCATTATCGTCAACTTAGAATTTTGAAAGCTTTTAGGAAAATGCATATTTACAGGGGAAAAACGAGACTACATATTTTTATCATGAAATATTGAGAACGAATCAAAATTAAAAATATTTTCTTGTGATTGCTTTTAGTAATGCATAATTTTAAAAAATTGACCTCTCAAGAAATATAAAATTAAAATACACTATTTCGAAAAAATTCCCTTAACTTTTTTTTGCAAGAACGGAACGGGAACGGAACGCGTTCTTTAGAATTTTAGAACGGAACTGAACGGGAACGGATTTGTAAAAAAGTGGAACGGAAGGGGACGGAACGGGTTTGTAAAAAAAAAGAACGGAACGGAACGGAACGCGTTCCAAAAAAAGTGGAACTTTGGAGACACTGGTAAAAAATAAAATGCGTCATAAAATATGAAAAACAAGAAAGTCAAAGTCATCTCATTTATAAAATATACTTTTCATTCCAGCAAAATATACAATTACATTTTGTAAAAATTTTAGAATATTAATTTATTTTTTTAACTAAACAAAATCTGTGATAAGCGAAAAATGATCTGATGGATAATCATTGCTTTGTTGATTTGGAACTTCTTTCAACATTTCATTTCCAGAATAAATAAAAGAATTTATAGGTTTTAAAAGTGGACTTTTATAAAGAATAAAATCAATTCGATCTTTTGCTTCTGGGATACTGTAATCCCATTCTGGATATCGATTTACTGTTGTCCATGTAAAACCAGGATATTCAATTGGATTTGGATATATTTCACGAAATGAATCAATTAATCCAGTTTTTGTTTGCAATAAAAAAGTTGCCGGCCATTGAATAATCCAACCTCCATGACTTTCTTTATTCTCTGAAATCCAATCCAGATGTGATGGAGTATTAAAATCTCCTGCAACAATTACAGGAATTTCATTCGATTCTTTTATTGCTTCAACAAATTCTTTTGTTTCTAACAATTCTTTAATATTATCAACTCGACCAGTTTTATTTTTATTTGTTTCACCACTTAAAATTTGTTCCATTTTTGTTACAAGTCGATTTTGTCCGGCATATGGCCCAAATGAATATTGATCTAAATGCATTCCCCAAAATGATATAGCTTTTGTTGAATTTTTTATATGTATTTTGACACCCAAAAATTTGTTACATTTGGCAATTGTAAGAGTTGTAGCATTGATCTAAAAAAATGTAACAATTCAATGATCAGAAAATTATGTAAGCAAAAAAAAGGTAAAAAATTTTCAATGTTCTTCGAATAAACTGTTTTAATCCTTTCAAACCATAATCCCTAAATATTAAATTTTTTTTTCACGTTTGTTTCAAAGTTTAATAGATTTTTATGATTTTAAAATTTTAAATGGCTTTAACTCCGAGATCAAAGGAAAAGTCATTAATGTAGATACCCGGAAGGACAGATTGTTGCAAAAATATAACATTTTTTCCAAATTCAAAGCGAGCCCACTTGACACCATGACTCCGAATTTGAATTTGGAGCCAGCTAATTAATTAAATAAAATATAAACTCACAGAATGTTTTGTTAAAATTGCATTATCTGGATATTCATCCGACGAAATTACACTATTCCATTCTGAACCAAGTTTTTTAAGAAATTCTTGAAACATTTCTGCTGTTTGAACTTCCTGCAATTCTTACGTAATAAATTTTTTTGTTATTATCCCACCAAAAAGTTTGATCTTTTTACATTTAACGGATTAAATCTTCTATAAAAAGATGTTAACAAACTTGTAATGCAACAATATCCGGATTTAATATTTTTATATGTTTTACAATTTTATCCAAGCCGTTCTCAACTTTTTCACCAAAAAACCATGTATTAAATGTTAAAATTCTTAATGAATCACTATTTTTTTCAACAAAGTTTTCAATTTTTGAAACATTTGATTCTCCATCTGAATTTGAAGTAAAAAACATTCTATTAACAAATAAAAAAACTACAAATACTATTGTCGCTGCTAAAATCCAAAATTTTGTTGCAATTAAAAACATAGTTTAAATCAATATCAATTTTTTATGTTTTTTGTCAACTGTTTTTGTGAAAATAAAAAAAAGAAAAAAAAATGAATGTTTTATATTTTTTGTATCAGGAAGTGTATTAAATGAAAAAAAGAACCGAGCGTTATTTTTTTGTTTTCTTCCTTTTTAAAAGAGAAAACAAATTTATGCTTGATTTTTTGTGTTTTTAATTCAAAAATATATTAAATGAGAAAAACAAAATGCAAATAACATTTTTCAAATAAATGCTAGTTTAAAAAAAATGTTTAGCGCATTTTAAGTCCGAAAAAAACCATTATATTACTAAAAGCAACCGAATTCGATATTATAATTGATAAAAAAGAAAAAATGTAATAAAAGACTGCTCAAACAACGCATTTTCAAACTAATTTTTATAAAAAAACAAAAACGTAACATAACAATAAAAAAAGTTCAATGCATCCCATTTTGATGATCACTATAAATATTGTATAAAGATTCCAAATGTTTGACAGATTCTTCGCTTTGACGTGGAAAAAGAATTTTAAGAAGGAATGGCTTTTTTGATGAAGTTGCGATTTTTTTATCGACAAAGTTTTGAAGCATGTTTGAATATTCACGTGGAACTAATACATCAAAATCAAGTTCATAATCAATTAGAGGATTTTTCTGAAAACAATATTTATAACAAAAGTGTTAAAAACCAAGAAATCAAACTTACATCCATAAATGTTGCAAATAAATTAAAATCAAAAGTTTCTGGAATACTTTCTAAACAAAATTTTTTTAGAATAAAAGGATTTATAACTTTAATGAGATCTTGAACAGTTTCAGAAGTAAAATTTGACATCATTGAGGTATCGAGTAACCTGAAATTAAAACAATTAAGCATTGTCTACCAACAAAAAAAGTATGGCGAAATGTGTCACAACGCCAAAGTTTTTTTACTGTTTCTCAAATTAAAAAGTAAAAACTAACCATCGAAATCCAGTAACATTTGAAATCAATTTCATAATTTCATCAATTGGAACAATTTCACCATTTTCATATTCAACATGCGAATAAAAAAAGTCAAAATTTTTAACATTTCCAGAAGAAATTAAAAGTTTGAATTCATTAAAAGTAATAATTTGATCTGCAAGTCGTAAATTTGTTATATCACAAACAATTACTTTTGATAAAAATGATGAAACAAGGCTGACATCTTTGGTATAACAAATTATTCCTTTTGTAATCCATAATGGCTTTTTAACATTTGATAAATCCAAAACTTCAGATTGAAAATTATATTTTGGTGTACTATAAACCCATTTTTTTCTTACATTTTGTAAATCTTTTACAACCATATATGGAAATTCTTTGAAACAAAAATATTTTGAGATTTGCATTAATTTTAGCAATAATTTTGGATTTGAATTCTTTTTAAGATAATATAAAATTGGTTCTGGAAGTCCAAATGGATGTTGTTCAAATGTAAGGAATTGTTTCTTTGTTGGAGACATTGAAATATTCAAGAATGACATTTCCATTTTCCTTGATGTTTCTAAAAACAAAGTTTTAAAAAATATATTAATCTAAATAAAAAAATTTACCTGATAAAAAATAGAGAAAAGATATGTTTGCAAAATATCAAATGATGAATAAATGGAAATAATTGAAATTTGGAATAAAAAAAAATTGCCAATAAAAATTGGTGACTCATTTTTTGCCTTAAAAGCCAGACGAATTTTTACGAAAAAATAGGTGCAAATTTGCCTTTTGCGTTTTTAAAAAAAAAAAAATGTAATCTACCAAATTATTATTCACTTGCAATTAAAGTAAGTTTTTTGTGATTCAAAGTTGAAAACAAATATTTTTTTAAAGGATCGTCAAATCAAATGTATCACAACTTATTTAAACCCCAAATTGATGGAATTGGATAAAATGCTTATTACATGGATTTATCACTTTTTTGCTTTCTCTATTTTAAATACTCCAACAGCAATATTTTCTTTTAAGAAAAAGCAATCAAAAGCTGCAATTGATATAATTTGGGCAATTGCGGGTTTATTCATTTTATTTTTTACGTTAAAAGCAACACTGAGCCAAAAAAAAATATTTGAAAGAGATTTCGGGTAACCCTGAATATTATTTAAAAATTTGGTTTCGTTCGTATAAACAATACCAAAATTAAAAATTTTTTTTATTTATGTGTTTTTGTGAATAAAGTTTTTTTATTTTTGTTATGTCTGATACTGGTTACCTTTATTATGCAATTTACAAGAACACATAGAAAACGACGGTTTCAAAAAGGATTTTGAGCAAGACGGAATTTGAACCTGGAATCGCTAGATCCAAATTCAAGCGAGCTGATAAAAAATGTCCTGTCTTGCGTCACATATCCTTCAAAAAACGGTTGATATATTAGGATCTGTGCTCTTTATTTGTCTTTAATGTATGCCCCTTTTTGATGACCAAACCCGTCTTTTTGCAACCTCTTTTTTTTCTCTTTTCATTTCCTTCGACAATAAAAGAAAAAAAAATATTTGACATTTGTTGTGCGGGATAATAATACCTTTTTTTATCCTTTTATTTTTACTTACACTTTTTGTCATAGTTTATACTTAGATTTTGCCAAAAAATTTGCTTTTAAAATAAAATTTATTTAGAAACTAATAAAAGAAAAAACAGATGTATTTATTTTTGTTTATACTCTTTTTGCTTTAAAATTTTAAAAGATCCTATTTAGTTATATGATCTCAAACAAAAAAAAGTGAAGTAATTTAATTAAAACAAACAAATAATACCTAATTTTGTTTAAACTTTTTTCCGCCATTTTTAATATAACTTTCATAAAAAAGTTTTCCAAAAAGATAAATATAACTAATTTCCATAAATAAACAATAAAAATAGCTAAAAGCTGTAAATTCACATGAATAACCAATTAAATGCAAATATCCAATATGACATAAAATTAAATTTGTAATTAAAAATTGTGAAATTTGAAGGGTTGTAATTAATTGTGAAACAATTGATGGAACTCGAATTTTGCAGGCCGAAATAAAATAATAAAAATACATAATTGAATGAACAAAAAAGTTTATAAAAATAATATATGGATTATATGCTGTACCATCGATATAAGTAAAAAATGCATAGTTGAGAGTTGCAATGTGATGATACCTAAAATGTCTTGTATTTAAAAAGGTGTTAATGGAAGAGTATAAATCTTTGTTCTTTCTGACAAAACGATAAACTCTTCTCAACAATGTAAACTTACCAATGTAAAAATATTAACGGCCTCTTTCTTAAAACAATAAAAAATGTATCTCCAAGTTCTAATATTTTTGAGTAACAAAATAAAAATGTCCAATATCCTGATAATCCATGCCAAAATTCACCTTTTTTACAATAAGAATGAATTAATCCATTTTTGGAAATTTCAGCAAAAATAGCTCTTCCAGTAATTATTGCTCCAATTCCACTAAAAAGTGCCAAAAATAAATTCCAATGTTGTAATGGTTTTCGAAGTTCAAAGTGTCTTTGATTTTCCATTAGCTTTTGAAGGCCAAAAATAACAATTACATATGCAATCGAAATTAAAATAATATCATTTTGACAATCAGCAGTAAACGAAATTACATCGTCGTAGTTAAAAGGATTTTGGGTTAAAAGTTGGAAAAATTTTGACAGCTTTTTCATTTTTTACTAATAATTTTAAAAGAACATTGGACAAAAATGTAAAGAGCAAAAAAAGAGTGAAAAATAGTCGATAGGTTTGAACTTTGTTATTGACACAGAATTGAACAAGGACTATGTAAACATTTTTAAAAGTTGACACAAAGTCCGAGTTGAACATATTGCGATTTTTACGTTTGTCCTCTTTTTTAAATTTAATAACAACTAATATATTGTTCCCCTTCATATTTTTCTTCAGCAGAAAGAGAATGCAAGTGAGGTATACTGTAGAAATCTGTGGCTGGAATTCAATTCTGGCTTGAATCAGGGATTGGAAATGGGCCGGGCGGGCCGCGTTAAGAAGCCCGCGGGCCGGCCCGGCATATTTTTCAAATTTTGTTTTTTGGTAGTTTTTATGTTTGTGGTGTGCGCAGTACGCACTTTTTCTTTTCTCATCACTATGAATCATTGTTATATTAATTCATATTGATGAGAAAAGATGCAAAAAACTATTTTTTGCAAGCTGCAGGTTTCGAAAAATATTCTAAAAAACTTTTAAAAAAACTTGAAATATTTTAGGGCCGGCCCGGGCCGGCCGCGGGCCGGCCGGGCCGAGAAAATTCCGACGACGGGCCGGGCCGGCCGTCTATTTTTAGGCCCCGGGCCGGGCCGGCCGACTTTTTCGGCCCGATTTTCAATCCCTGGCTTGAATATTGCGTTTTGTTCTTTTTTTTCTGATAATACTGATTTTATTTTTTTGGCACAAGGCGTGCTGCTTTCTATTTTATTGATTTTAAGAAAGCAATGTTGCCTCTTTTTGATTTTTGCTTGTGTCTCTCCTTTTCTTATTTTTTTCTTTCTGCTCTTATTTTGACCAAAGAATGAGTCATTGCAACCTTTGAAAGAGAACATTGTTAGATTATCTAAAATGATTCGAGCGAACACAATACAGCATAGAGTATAAAATAAAAACACTTTTTTTCTTTCAGGGCATACATAAGCGCCATAAATAAACTATCTAAAAAATGTCTTATAACGAAGAAAATGAGAGGGAATAAATATTTTTAAAAGAATATTTTAAATTTGGCTTTTTTTCTTGTTTGATACTTTTAATAATTTGTTCTATTTTATTCTATCTTTAATATGGAAAAGAGTAACGTGGTTTGTTTTGATATGTTTCAAACAAATGTAATACATAAAATTTAAGGCTAACAGAAAATTAAATGAATTGATTAAATTTGACGATGAGATGAAATTGGAATACTGTGGTCATTGTAAGCTGTCAATTAATTTGTTATCAAAGTTTTTACACATTGAACCTGTCAATGAAGGTAATCAAATTTAACATATAGAGAGGTTGCAAATTAAAACATGTCCAACAAAAGTAAAAAATAGACAATTATTTCTCCAAATTTGTCACTCACTTTGTTTCACGCATTTTAAAAATTCGTTTTTGGAGAAGAAAAAAATCTGATAAAATGTGATACATTTTTGATTGATTAAAATTTAGCCGAATTTACTTGCAGCAGTCACAGAAAATTTAGGTGAAAAAATAATCGTTTTTTGAGGAAATCCAAAAATAGAGAAAAAGTTTCCGGTGAAACTTTCGAAAGTTGGAAAAAAGAGGAAATTCTGACTTTAAAAAAGGGGCGTATAAAATTGTATATTTTCAGCTTTTTGCACACGTTTAAAAAATTTTATTTGCAATCTTTTAATATAATAACAAAAATAATATTGCAGATCATAAATTAATTTCTGCACTTTTCACATGGAGATTCCTTCGGATTGAGGCTAGTTGCATTCTTTATTACATTTTCTGTTCAAATAATTTTTTAGAATATATTATTTTGTTTTGCCGAACATGGCTTCCAAAATTTTTTCATTGTCTTTAATTCTAAAAAAATTTGCAAAAAAGTTTACACTTTTATTTATCATAACCGGGTTTGTTTAGACGAGGCTCAAGTTTTTTATTATACACTTTTTTTATTTTCAGGTTAGGGATCAAATATATCAAAGAGAACTTGATGAAACTTTTTTGTTACCAATTTTTGATCAAATTGTTGAAAGAAATTTATCAGAATTGAAAGAAATTATTGTAAAATGGGCAAGCATTCTTAATGTTAGAAGAAGGAGAAAATGTTTGAAGAATATAAAAGATCAATCATTACTCGACGAACTTTTTCCTGAAAGCCATAATTTGAATATTTCAAACAATGCTGAAAAATCAGGGTGAAATTTTTTTGGTTTTTAAAGCCATTTTCATATTATTTTTTACAGTTCTCGTAAAAGAAAACATTCAGAAATAATCGACAATAATATTCCAAGAAATAAAGAAATTTTTGATTATGAGTGAGTAAATTCTAGTAGTAAAAATTAATTCCTCTATTTCTTTTTAAGGGTAATCAAGAAAAAAATTGCATCAACGGAATTTAAGAAAATCATAAATGAAGAAATGTTTAAAATTGTTACTTTAAAGTCTCATTTTTACTCAAGACATACGATGATTGTTTTTTCTTCTGAATCCAAAACTCACTGCTATGAATATTCCATCAAATCAAACAAACTATATTATTGTCGGCAATGCCCTGCTTGGCAACCAACGCGAGCAATTTTATGTTCTGGAAAAGATGGAAAAGAATTTCTTCAATTAGAAGATAAGCAACATTCATGTTCACCGATTTTATATGTTCCAAACAAATATAATGAATTCAAGATCCTTAAAAAACCTAATTATGAAATAGTTGAAAATTGCTTTATAAAATCAGGAAAAATTCTTCTTCTTTTTAATCCCGTTAACCGAAATGAATGTTTTGAATACGTTTTAAATAAAAGCAAAAATATGTATTGTTGTTGTGGATGTATGGCTAACCATGACCAGCGGGTTACTGTAGAATTATGTCATGAAGGTACTGAAAATGAATACATCCGTTTATCTCAAGCTGATCATGTTTGTCAAATAAGAAATTACGAACCTGAAAAATATCATGAATCAAAAAAATTTTTATTGGCACC